>CAUOFW020009946.1:253899-294110 GCA_963454935.2 Ilex paraguariensis
GATCCACGCCATCTTCTATACCAAAAATGAGGGATATATCAGTTTTCCATATCTTTAAATTTTTTCCACCAATTCTAAATCTGGATATTTCAACATCAAACGTGTTAATGATGTCCACAATACTTTTGTCATTCTTCTTGAACTATTCCTTATCAACTTCAAATGTTGATATTGTATGATATGAATACCAAAATGGTGTTCTCCTCAACTGTTATTCGTGAACATCTTTGATGTTTTGGTCACTAATAACCTTCACCATTAGTAGCAAGTTGGACCTGAATTGGTGAAATGAGGATGTTTTTGGAGCCATCAACCTATAATATGACAGTTAATTATCAATAACTTAATAAAATATATTAACATGACACAAATTCACTTAACTTAATGGATATACAACAATTAACAAAAAAATATGTGCAAATGTAACATGAACAGTAACACCAAAGTTGCTGATGTAAACACAGTAACAACATCTTAGTAACATGATCATAGTAACATTAATTTCTTAACTGAATCCCAGTGAGAAGGAAATCAGTTGAATTGAAGATTGCACAATGAAGATTGCAAGCATTTGAAATAGTAACACACAAGTAATATCAATTTTGGCTTTACACTAGCAAATGCAAAGCTTGAGAGATCTAGGGTGTAACATATACCTTTAATTCTCAAAGAAAAATCAAAGGATTGTGATTACTAACACATTCATAGTAACGTCAATTCACAGTAACATCAAGGAATCTCAAACATTGAAATTATGAAACACATATTGTAGTTAACACACAGTAACATGATGTATTTTCACAGCTACAAAATCAATTACTAATTGATTGTCTGTAACAATAAAGAAATCAACAAAATAGAAATCAATTCCACTTTTAATTCGTAATAATGAATCTCATTTTTAAATTTAGGAATCCAAAACAAAGAACATCAAATTCAAGATATCGAATTTTCCATAATACATTTTTGGAAAGTGCACTAACAATAACAAGAGGAATTCCACAGAAACCACACTAATGAATTTCGAATGTATTACAAAACAAAATAAAAAAAGAAAAATCATAATACCTAACTCTTCAATATAGTAACAAGGAATCACAATTTTATTGTCAAAAAAAAAAAACTATGGACAGTATGAATGATATAGTTTGTAAATGTTGTTTTAAAACCCTAAAACAAACATCAAAGATCACGTAAAATCACATACCTCTCAAGTTTTTTAAGAATCCCAAAGTTTTGTGAAAATTTCCTGAATGCCAAGACCAATTGTAACTTTCGCCATTGAAACTTGAAGTGTAAAACCGATTTTCCGTCTTATGGTTTGAAACCAATTTGAAATTTGAATTGATTCGGTTTGGGTAATGGTGGTTTATGTTTTTCGGAGAAGAAAAATGAGAAAGATTTGAAGAATATAGTCGGATTTGTAGCCTAGAATGAGAGGGAAGTTACTGGGTTCCTAGTCGGCAACGAAAAGTTTTTCCGTCTGGTTTAGAAACGGCAAGTTACACGCCGTTTGGGGTTTTCTAATAATTAAGGGTATAATAGTAAAATTCGCAAAAAATGGACTTGAAACCAAATAAGTTTTCTTACAGGACTTATATTCAAACAAGTCCATCTAGGAGGACTGGCCTCCAAATTTCCCTATATAAAATTATATGATCTTTTTGTTATTATGTGAAAATTAGGATTATTGTATAGCAAAATACTCTTATCATTTTGGAAGAATATACAAATAATCATGGTTATAATGTAAAATGTCAAAAACTTTGGTTTGAAAAAAAAAGTTCATATACAAAGATTTATTGGCTAATGAGGTTATTCAAAAAATCAAAGTAGGAATTGAGAAATTTAGGGAAAAACCAAGAGAGGCAAAGGCGCGGTTGGTAATTGTGCTACTCTCCCATGACTGTGTGATGCTCCAACGATATGAGGCTTTTATTTATTTAAGATATGATGAGTTGATGATATTACTACTCATAATTTTTTAGATCTTTTGGCCTTTATACCCATGATTTTATTCCTTATTTAGGTTTTTTCTTCTTCGATAGTGATTTTTCTAAGCTGCGATTTGTCTGTAATTGAATGTTTAGTGTCATATAATTGGTCTCAGTTTTATTTTTTTAGTGATTGACCTTTATAGGTAAAGGTCCACCTTAGATTGAGTTTCTAGCTCCGCCCTTGACTGTATGCATCCGAGATTTATAGAGTATGTGAAACAAAGAAATGACTTGTTTAAAAGTCGCGCTACTCTTTCCTTCCACAAACCTCGATCGGTGAATTTCATGACGAGTCTATTGTTGGTACTAATTCTTAACAACTTGTTCCGTTCGCGCGAACAGTGGCATGCAGATTCAATCAAACTGATTGCCATGATAGCAAGGGATCAAGTCTTTATTTGGATTTATTGGCAAGTCAAATCAAGAGCCAATAATATATCTGGGATTGCACTAAGTAATGACACTTGGCCAATAAATTTTTTTTTTTTTTGGCTACATTGTCAGTATGCAATACTGGAAGGTAACGTAAGAACCCTAGCAAGGTGATATGAAGGTAGAGATCAGGTTGCAGTGGAGGAATGCACATTGGAGAACATCATGGTAAAATAGTATAAGATTAGTAATGCCAAAACATTTATCAAAGTTTTCGTAATAACCACGGAAACTCATCCAAAAGATATAGTTAAGGAATTGCCATTTGAGGTCTATCTCAAGGGCAGCCCAGCGTAAACGAGGCCCGAGGTGAAAACTTTATACGGAGCTTGTTAATATTTCGTGTATTAATATATATATTATTTTTAATTATACTAATTTAATCTTTTATTTATTTTTTTTACTTTTTGATAAGCAAAAATATTGGTCAAGTTCGTATGTTCAAGTTTTGGCAATAAATCTTTCTTTATAGATAATATAACTATTTCATTCAATCTTCTTTAGACTATAGTTGACCGTAAATAAGATTTTATCATTTTAAAAGTTTTGAAAAACTCATTTTTGCTGATGTGGTTGTTACTATTATTAAAAAAATTCTATAAATAATGCATACATTTGAAAAAGAAGCTAATTTTTTTATGTAGTTTAACATTTCAATTGGAGTGTTGTTAGTTTTAATTTTTAAAAATTATTTTAAAACTTTTAATTCTAAAAGTAAATCTAAACCATCAATATGAGTAGATACATCATATTTGAGAAAATTTTCAAGTTTAAAACAATATTTTTGCAAATTATTTTCATCCAAAGATCTTAATTTTTCAAAACTAAATAAAAACTCAAAAATGTTTTTATCTATTTTAAATTGTTCAATTTTTTTTTTAATTGAAGAAAGAGCTTGACCTACGACAAATATAAAGTAATCAAGAGAGAGAGACAAAGAGAGGGAGAGAGAAGCATGGAGAGACATCGAGAGAGACGTGAGCAGAAGATTTTTTATTGGCAGAGCCAGGTTTAATATTTATACTAGGGTTTCTTTTTTAAGGTTTTTATTTGGCTTGACCAAATGGAGAGTATTTGAACTTAACCAATGTGAATCGTCAAAATCTGTTCGCCTTTATCCAGTTTATATCCTCGCGAGGAACCCATAACCGATTACAAATGCCACGATGGTGTCATGGTCAGGTCGATTAATAGTACCCTCGCTTTGTAGTGCTCCCAAACCTATGCAATCGAATGCACGGGTCGACTCTAATACCATATTTAATAACCATAGAAACTCACCCAAAATGGTTAGTCAACTAGTTATCATTACTAATGCGTCTTTGATCTAATGATATTTTTTATAAAAATTTTGTTTTTTTTCAGGATTCAACTCCCGCTTCTCCTTCCCCCTTCCCCCTTCCCCTCCCTAAAAGGAAAAAAAAAACTAGTTATCATTTAGGGTCATCAATATAGATTGTTAGAAGGGTGAATTATATTAAAAAAAGTTAATAAAATCTACCAATTTCTTACCATTTACGTTTTGATTTAGAAGGTAAAGTTTTGATCCTATTTTAGGGAGTGTAACGGTGGTGCTATAGTGTGGTTGACCCAGGTTAAATCAAGGCCAACCCATATGTCTTGTCTTGTCTCTTGTTGCCCCAAAATGGATTGTAATTTGTGCGTGTGGGTGTATGTTGCCTTGCCTCAAATCTCATCTGCAGGATAAGATTGTAATTTTTTTTTTTTTTTTTTTTTTGGGAGGGTAAGTGAATGCACCCAATATAGAGGCCTAGTTTCAAAGAGGAAAATCTTTAAGACGTGAATTTATGTTGGATCAAATTTTCATCAATATGCAATTAAAATTAAAATTTGTTACATCTGTCACATATTAAATTTATAAATAAACGTGATCTAACTAATAATCTTTTAAATCATGAAATTTTAAATCATGAAAACATAATTAAAAATACCATAAAATAAATTCAAACCACAATATTCAACTTCATGTGACTAGAAGCCTGCAAACCTAAATCACCCATTCAAGGTTACATCTTAATAATTTTAAATAAATAAAAAAATAAATATTTCTTCCCTAATTAGAAAGTATTCATAAATATTGTTTTATCATCAAAACTGTGAAACTAAAGGTGGTAATAAACTTTTTTAGTCCACTTTCTGATCCTCTTTTAAATACAACTCCACTTGTTCACCCAGGTTTGCATCCATTTCAGTACTAATATATGAAAAATATAAAAGAAGGGGCACTACAAGAAATCAGCGTTTTAGTGACTAAAACTAGCCCGGTATACCCGTTAGTCCGATTAAGTTATACAAGATAACACGATATAGTGACAAGAAGCATTCTTAGGTTACATGCACATCAGAACTATGCAACTCACTAATTCTATTATACTTGATTATTTAGACCTTCTAATTGAGGTGTTTTTTTGTCAATTCATGTGCAAATGATTGAGCTTAAAGCTCAGTCTAAAGGGAGGATGAAACCCCAAAGAATGTGGAGTAAATTTGCTCACAAATTTTAGGCTATAAGTCGGGGTACATACGTGACAGTGGGTCTAGTCCAAAGCCCAATTTATCCTCATCCAAATAGTACGATCACGCTGAGTTGAAGGTAGCTAATAGAAGAGCCAATGAGTTGGCTGAGCAACTTAATGCTGACCAGTTGGAGATGCATAAGATGATGGATGAATTTAGGACATCACAAAAGCAACAAATGATCTTGTGCAAGCAATGATGGAATAATTATGTAATGGGGGACATATTTCTCCTCTTTCATGGTAAGAGGAATTATTTAATTGATAAAAACTTTCAGTTCAACAATTATGTAACCTCCCGAATTCAATGGTACGATTATTTTGACCTAATAACTTTTAGAAATCTGTCTATTTATCATTAACAATATTAAATGTCTATGAAACTAAATTTGACTCGAACGTGAATAAACTCAATTCAAATTTCATGATAATTCTTTCAACAACGATTCAAAGTTTATATCATTATTATAATTATTTTAGAAGTACTCTTAAGATCATATTATCCATATTTAAATTTGGTACGAGGTCTTATAACATCATATTTAATTGAATTGAAATTTTGACATAAAAATAAGAACAATGCTATAGAGACTTAATTCAATACAGTCATTGAATTAGTTGTGAATTTCATTGTTAGATGGAGTCCATATCTAATTCAATGACTAGGGAGCTGTTTGATAACATAACTTAAGGCTTAAAATTGAATACTTTAAGCACTTAATTAATTAAACATGTTTGATAACATAAAACTCATATCACTTAATATTTTAAGTATTTTTTAAAAATAGACTAAAATTTTAAATAACTAGCCACGTACTTATCACTTAATGTTAAAAAAATGTAACTCAGTAAGGATTTTATCAATTTCTATTAATGGACAAATACATCTTCAATATATTTTGCACTTTTAACTTTTCAATACCCATCGCCACCATTACCATTGTGTCGCCGCCATTTCCATCATTGTGTCATCACCACCACCACTGTCATCACCATCACCATTGTGTCACCGTCACTACCACCATTGTGTCGCCACCACCACCACCATCATCATCACCATTGTGTCGCCGTCATCACCACTATTATCACCACCATCGCCACTGCCACCGTTATGCCACTACCAACACTAGCACCAGAACCGTTGTGATGCTAATGGTAGGAATAAAGTAGTTACGGTGAGATGGTTAAAAAAAAGTCAAAGTTAGAATAATAATAATGTTTAAATTTCAGCTCCTTATATTTTTAAAACAGTTTAATTCAATTCAATACTTAAATTTCAATGGATATCAAATACAATGCGAATTAAAAAATTCAGCATTCAGTTTTCAGTATTCAGCTTTCAGTTTTATCAAACACCACTTAGGTTTCTAACTAAAGTCTCCAAATTAGGTCTCTTTAGTATTTTCCTAAAAATATTTGTTCTTATTGTGATCCAATTTGAAGTATAAGTGTATATAAAGTATGATGAGTCAAAATGATAATTTGCTAAAATTGAGTTGAATATTGGAATCCATAAAAATATTGGAATTAGGGTTTCCAAATTTGATATTGATTTAGATCAATCAATATTCGATTTGAATATGATCCGTGAATCCATAGTGGTCAAGTAGTAAATATTGATACTAGCCAAAAAAAAAAAGTTGTAAATATTGATCATTATTTTATAAAAGCAAATATGGTGGACAGTGTAAAATTTCAAATATGAATGGAGCTCTCTTGTGAAACTATTGCATAGTAAGTCTCTGTTATCTTTTGATCCAAAAAAAAAAAAAAAAGTCTCTCTTGTCACTTTTGAATCAACATGTGCAACACTAGGAAAGTTTACCCAAAACGTGAGATCAAATGAATTAAAAACCTATGCGTAGATTATTGATTTAAAAGGGAATCTAGAAAGTCTCTAATCCCCTCCCTATTGACCAACTTACAAATCTTCATATTATATCTAGTAACTAGTCATTGTCTATATAATAAATAAAAAAATCTTAAACAATTGTCCAATTTTAAAAAGGATGGCATAAAAATATTCATACTAATTCTTCTTCTAAAATGACTCGAAATATATCGCCGACTATACCCTCCATATTAATGAAACTGTCATAAAAATATATAAATTTTTTTCAAAACAACATCATATATACAAATGCCTCCGAAAAAAAATAAATAGTAACATAACTCATAGAAATTTACAATCTTTAATTATTAAATAAAATCTTACTCATTTATAAGACTCACGAATTTATCACCTCTACCACCATTCAATACAATAACATAACATAATTATAAACTCAATCACCATATTTCCAATCCACCCTATTTCCCATGTAATAAATACCTCAAGTAAAAAAAAAATACCAACATAACACAATTAAATTCACAATCTTTAAACAATAAATAAAATCAATCAAATTTAGCTAATTTATAAAACTCACACTATTCAACCCAAAATTACACAATATAATTATAAATTTAATTATCAAATGTTCAAACCTCCACATATAAATATACACAGAAATACACTCTCACACATTTCTTTTTTGGCTACCAACAAATGTTTTTATTAGAAATATAATAATTCAAATTTTCAAGATAAAATAATAATAAATTAATATCTAATTAAAAAATAGGGTAAAAAATACAGACATCCCCTGAGTTTTAACAATATTATATGGACATCGTTAACATTTTATAAATAACACGGAGATTCCCTAAGATTTGAAATTTATTTCACAGAGACCTCATTTGTCTTCCTTCCGTCAATGCTGCTAACGAAAAGTGTTGATTTCATCCCAATTTTTTTTATTATTTTTACAATTGTCTTTTCTCCAACTTTAGTACCCAAAAAAATTAAAAAATTAATAAAAAAAAATAAGATTTGATTTAGTACCCAAAAAATTGATAAAATTTAGTACCCCAAAAAATTGATTAACTGAATTTTAATATTAATTTGATAAAAATACAAATTAATTTGATATTAATTCGACAAAGTTGAATATAAATTAAACAAAATTAAATGTCAATTTTTGATAAAATTATATACTAAATTACAACCTAAGGTTTATTTCGTGTTGAATATTATTTGGTGTTGATTAAACCAACATGAAATTGACCTTAAATTATAAATTTTTTTTTTATATATAAACTTAAAAATTTATATTTTAACTCATATAATTTAAATACACATTTTTTTATAGCATAGTGTCTTCCCTCTTACTATATCATTTGACAAATTTTCTTTTGGTCAAGATTCAACCACACATATTTAAATAAAACCAATTGTTCACCCCCCCCCCCTTTTTTAAGAGAATCACTCACCTCTACTTGATAAACTCAAAAATCTCTGGTTCACATGAAAATATATGAAAGTAAATTAAAAAGCTGACAAAAAAATTGAAAAATTGATAATTCAACAAATTTTAAAAAATTTAGTACCAAAAAAATTAATAATATTGTCAAAAATATAATCTAAGGTCAATTTTCGTGTTTATTTGATCAATAATAAATAATTTTTAATTTTTTTCAAATTAATATTCAATTTTTTCAAATTAATTTTTATTATTATCGAATTAATATTGAAATTCATTTAATCAATTTTTGGGGAACTAAATTATATCAGTTTTTTGGGTACTGAATCAAATTCTGTTTGATTTTATTAAAATTTTAATTTGATTTTAATTTTTTTGATACTAAATTTGGATACGGATAATTATGAAAATAATAAATTTTTTTGGGATAAAATTATCACTTTCTGTTAACAACATTGACGGAAGAGAGATGGAGGGGTCTTCGTGCAATGAGTTTCAAACGTCAAGAGATTTTCGTGTTATTTGTAAAATATCAAAGAGTATCCATGTAGTATTGCTAAAACTCAAGGAGTGTCCGTATTTTTTATCCTAAAAAATAATGTGAGAAAATTGTTAAAATGGCTTAAAAATCTTGTCTGGTGAAGCTTCTAGAAGGATGAAAATTCACCCACACAATTCTAAAAGACAATAAAAAAATATCAAATTTCACATCATGATCATCGCCCACTCACACCCACACCTACACCCACAAAAAAGAAGAATAAAAACACATAAAATATAACAAATAGAGCAATCGTTAAAAAAAAACTACAAAAATAATCAAAATAAAACCATTGTTAATAAAAATTCTAGAGGAATTTAGGCTCTGAATTAATTAATACCTAATTTCAGGCAAATATGTGAAACTCAGATAAAAAAGTCTTCAAATCGTGAAAAGTGTGTGCTATTTTTTATTTATATTAAGTATTATTTACAAATAAGAAACAAGTGACAAAATACATGTTGTTACATATATAAAAATTTTGAATTAATTTTATAAAATAAATAATGGCAAAAGAAACAATGGAGTAAATAATAAAAAAATAACACTGGTAAAACAAAACAAATAAGATAATAGTATGTGTGTGTGAGTGTGTGTGTGTGAGAGACAAAGAGAGAGAGTATAAGATAGATATATATAGAGAGAGACTTAAATGAGAGATAGAAGTTTTAGAAAAAATTTGCATAAGGATTGTTGGATCAATAATCGTCAAGCGATTTAAGCGACAAAAAACTCAAGACAAACTTTTATTGCTAATTTATTACATAAATTGTTGTTACAAACTTTAGATTCCTTGCGCTAAAATGCAAAAACAAAAAAGGAAAATATAAAACGAAAACCAAAGAATCAAAATTGAAATGGGGGCCCACCTGAAGCCTAAATTTCAATTTTTAAATTTTTAAGTTTTGATATTTATAAATTATATAGTGACAAGTCATAATTTACAGATTAACAAGTGATGTAAGTTATTGGGCCTACTCGATATCTGCCCCAACCTCATCTCTGTGCGGGCTTGGGCTTGGGCCTGTCATCAATCAAAAAGTTATTGGGCCTCATCTCTGTAAAGAGGTACACAAAATTAAAGTCATTGGTCAAAAAATACATAACTTTTGACTTATTTTTCGAAATTAATTGTATCCAAATACACAAATTTGACTTTTTATGATTTTTCTTTGACATATTTGATCTCCCTTAAATCATGCATATTTCTTTTGGTAGTTAACTTGATTTTTAATTTCGTTTTATTTTATTAAAGATATCCTAATATAATGGAAGAATTATATTATCACAAAATTTGTACCTTACATTGATTATGTATATTTTAGCCATTTTGAATTTTAAATCTTTTTTGTCATTATCTTTGCTATTAAACATATTTCTCTTGTCATTAATATATACACACACACACAAACACGTGATATTACACAGTCACACTATGAAACTTAATTTCTATTACTCCTACACTGTTTTGATACACTTTAAAATTGTATAATTCTTAAACCCTAATTTATATTTCCCGTACACTGTTTTGATACATTATATTGATACACTTTAATTTTATAAATCATTTACATTTTAAATTTGTGTAATTCTTAAACCCTAATTTATATTACTCGTACACCATTTTGATACATTATATTGATACACTTTAATTTTATAAATCCTTTAAACTATCAATACAGTGTAGGAGAAACTATACTTTATAGTGTGACTTTGTAATATTATATGTATAGGTTTATATATATATATGTGTGTGTGTGTGTGTGTGACCAAAATTCTTTAATTTCAGTACTTTCTAAAATAAAATAATTAAAATTTTTTAATTTTAGTTTTCAAATTTCCANGGTTTATATATATATGTGTGTGTGTGTGACCAAAATTCTTTAATTTCAGTACTTTCTAAAATAAGATAATTAAAATTTTTTAATTTTAGTTATCAAATTTCAAAAGTTTCCAAAACTTTGAAACATATCCCTAAAAAATGGAGAGAATTTATTATGAGTTTTAATTTTCCTAAATTTTAGGTTTTTATTTTATTATAACTTCTCTCTCTCTATCTCTCTCACTATATATATATATATATATTAGGGATACCCCGTATCTGAAGGCACGGTGCAATATAAACTAACTTATTAATTTGGAGAAGTGAGGAGTGAAGATCCCTGAGAGCAGTGGCGAAGCCAAAAATATGATTTAGGGTGGAAACACTATAAGTATAAATAGATAAAAATAATGTGATATATTTATATTTTTTTATATCAGATTTGATACTTAAAAATTTATAAAACATAAAAATTGTCTATTTGAAAAAAAAATTAATAAGATAACATCTATACATAAATGATCAATTATATAATTTATTTGACATAAATAAAAGTAATATTCTATAATTTTTAATCTTCTTACAAATTTTATATTTTACTCATTTTTGGCTATATATTCTATAATTTTTAAACCAAATGAAGTTTCAACAAATCATATCAATACTCTAAGGAATCAATTTTATTTTTCATAAATCATTATAGTGGGTCCAATTAGTCCAAAAAAATATATAAAAACATATATAANTCATATCAATACTCTAAGGAATCAATTTTATTTTTCATAAATCATTATAGTGGGTCCAATTAGTCCAGAAAAATATATAAAACATATATAACTAATAAAAATATTTATTTTTAGGGTTGCCCCAGGATTCTCCTCCCTCCGCTATTGCGAGAAAGAGTGAGTAAACAGTGAGAAGAGGAAGGTAAAATTCAGAGAGATATTGGTGGTTGTTTGATGAGTTTATTTGAAACTGTCGAATGAACTTATAAATTCATGTTCTGTTTTGTATTATAGATATCTATAATATAAAATAGGGCGGCTTCAACAAGCTCATCCTCTGGTCTCAAATTCATTCATCTAACGGTCAAGAAATTATCATTTTTTTTCTTAATAATTTCCTCCCAACCGGTCAACAATTATGGTTGATCTTGAAACACATCTTATGACCTTAAATTCATTCATCCAACCATCAAAAAATTAACATTTTTTTCTTTAATATTTTCCCTCCTAATTGGTCAACAATTACGGCTGATCTTAGAACACAAGATTTTCTCTGATATAATAATTAAATGGGTAAAATTTATCAATAGTATCATCTGTGTAGTGTAACATTTTGAATTTATATAAGACACAATGATAACATTTTGATTAAAAAAAACTAATCAATTTAATAGATAAAAAAAATCAAGGGCGCCGCATAACACATTTATAATATAATTAATTTTATTTTTATTTATTTAATTAAATATCTCAAACTAATATGTCTTGCACATATCTTGAATCAAAAGTTCAAGATAAATTTTTTTATCTCTTAAGAAAATCCNGATTCTCCTCCCTCCGCTATTGCGAGAAAGAGTGAGTAAACAGTGAGAAGAGGAAGATAAAATTCAGAGAGATATTGGTGGTTGTTTGATGAATTTATTTGAGACCGTCGAATGAACTTATAAATTCATGTTCTGTTTTGTATTATAGATATCTATAATATAAAATAGGGCGGCTTCAACAAGCTTATCCTCTGGTCTCAAATTCATTCATCTAACGGTCAAGAAATTATCATTTTTTTTCTTAATATTTTCCTCCCAACCGGTCAACAATTATGGTTGATCTTGAAACACATCTTATGGCCTTAAATTCATTCATCCAACCGTCAAGAAATTAACATTTTTTTCTTTAATATTTTCCCTCCTAATTGGTCAACAATTACGGCTGATCTTAGAACACAAGATTTTCTCTGATATAATAATTAAATGGGTAAAATTTATCAATAGTATCATCTATGTAGTGTAACATTTTGAATTTATATAAGACACAATGATAACATTTTGATTAAAAAAAAACTCATCAATTTAATAGATAAAAAAAAAAATCAAGGGCGCCGCATAACACATTTATAATATAATTAATTTTAATTTTATTTATTTAATTAAATATCTCAAACTAATATGTCTTACACATATCTTGAATCAAAAGTTCAAGATAAATTTTTTTATCTCTTAAGAAAATTCAACGCTAATATATTCTTGTAAATTAATAATTTTGTAATAACTTGTACTAATTAAAAAATAATATTTTATAAGATCTTTTTTGATAGAAAATATTTCAGTGATATGCTTTTTAATAAATTAGATTTTTAGTTTGTATTAGATTTGACTCGATTTTGATTACACANCAAGATTTTCTCTGATATAATAATTAAATGGGTAAAATTTATCAATAGTATCATCTATGTAGTGTAACATTTTGAATTTATATAAGACACAATGATAACATTTTGATTAAAAAAAAACTCATCAATTTAATAGATAAAAAAAAAAATCAAGGGCGCCGCATAACACATTTATAATATAATTAATTTTAATTTTATTTATTTAATTAAATATCTCAAACTAATATGTCTTACACATATCTTGAATCAAAAGTTCAAGATAAATTTTTTTATCTCTTAAGAAAATTCAACGCTAATATATTCTTGTAAATTAATAATTTTGTAATAACTTGTACTAATTAAAAAATAATATTTTATAAGATCTTTTTTGATAAAAAATATTTCAGTGATATGCTTTTTAATAAATTAGATTTTTAGCTTGTATTAGATTTGACTCGATTTTGATTACACATGTATATAAATTAATATTTGATTTTGATTGCATGTATATAAATTAATATTTTTTTAAGTCAATTTTATCATATTTCGTGGATTTATCTACCATGTGTAATAAAAATCGAGTCAAATCAAATACAAACTAAAAATCTAATTTATCAAAAAGCATATCGCCAAAATATTTTCTATCAAACAAAGATCTACAAATATCATTTATAAAATATTTATTTTTTAATTAATACAAGTTATTACAAAATTATTAATTTCTAAGAATATATTAGTGTTGGGCTTTCTTAAGAGATAAAAAAAATTAGGCTTAAACTTTTGATTCAAGATATATGCAATACATATTAGTTTGAGATATTTAATTAAATAAATAAAATTAAAATTAATTATATTCAATATAAATGTGTTAAGCAGCGCCCTTATTTTTTTTTTTTTTGTGTTAAATTAAAGAGTTTTTTTATAATCAAAATGTTATCATTGTGTCTTATACAAATTCAAAATGTTATATTACACAGATGATATTAATGACAAATTTTACCCATTTAATTATTATATCAGAGAAAATCCTGTGTTCCAAGATCAGCTGTAATCGTTGACCGATTAGGAGGGAAACTATTAAAGAAAAAATGTTAATTTCTTGACCGTTGAATGAATGAATTTGATATTGTAAGATGTGTTCCAAGATCAATCGTAATCGTTGACCGGTTGGAGGAGAAATATTAAGGAAAAAAATGATAATTTTTTGACCGTTAGATGAATGAATTTAAGACCATATGATGAGCTTATTGAAGCCGCTCTGTTTTATATTATAGATATATAAGAGATGAAAAGACGTGGGAGACAAACACATCAGATAATATGAAGATAATTAAATGTGGGGTTAGTTTCTAAAATCGCTTTTAGAAAACTTATTTACAATAAAAAGATATTCAAAACTTTTTATGTCTTAAGTGGACTTTTTTACGAAATATTTTTTTCTATGTATTTTTTGACAATTAAATCTAATTTTATGTACCGACTTTCATACCGACTTTCAAATAACCCGTTTTAAAGCTTTCCCCTTTCCTATGGGCTAAAGACACCCTTATTACATCATAGGATCCAACATCATTTTTTTGGGTCCAAGCCTTCATGTAGTTGTTTGTCCCATGTCCTTCCACTCAAACTTCTACATGATTATGGGATTCGCAAAGTTAAGAAAATTCGATTCACCTTTGACAGAATTGGACTTCGACCCTATTTAAAAACAGAGAATCTGAATATAATGATTTTTTCTAGACGAATGAGTGGTTCAATGTTAAGAGTTCACTAGGTGGTTGCAGTTTCCAACGTTTTCCCCTTCCCCGAAACAAAGATGTAATGGTTTTGGAACTTGTTTAGTATAACTCTAGCTTTGGGCTTGAAGTAGCTGAAGTGGACTACATATAGTATGGCTTGAATGCTCTTAAAGTGTAGCCTGCCAAGCTTTGGCCCAGAAGTTTCTTAAGGCAATATCCGAACTTGTTGGTTCATTTGACCAACAAGTGAAAATTTGTCGCAACACTAATTTTTATGATACATAAATTGACATTTTCACAAAAATTAAAAAAAAATAATAGGTGATAGACATTGATTGAGAATGTACAATGTTTTATTAGTGATATACTTTACATTNAAATAATAGGTGATAGACATTGATTGAGAATGTACAATGTTTTATTAGTGATATACACCACTTGACACTGTCATATGATATTTACGTAGTCTTTTGTTGAAAATCTTCAGTGTTTGTTGAGGTTGTCATGTTATATTTTCTAAATATTACGGTAACATTTTCCTATTTAATCAAGTATCAAGAGGAGAGGTTCATGAAAAATGTACCTATTATTATGTATGGGGTCCACTATGATTTCTCCGTATCACACTTTCATTATTTATCCAATAAAAATGTGACACGTGTAATTTTTTTTTAGTATTATGTTATATTATTTTACTTAATTATTTTTACAATCAATAACTTCAAGTGAATCAAACTAAAATTTACAGCACCAAATCACTTTTAGTAAGTTACCCATTTTTTTATAAATACCATAATCTTATCCAAATCTTTGATATGGTATGTAGGCCAAGAGTGGGTGATAAGCTGTTTTTTATTTTTTTTTGTCAGGATATTAAGCTGTTAAGTCCATGTTTTTCTCTGTTGCTGAATGACTGAATGTTTTCTTTCGACCGGACAATGATGACCAAAAGAAAGACTAGGTTGGGCATGTTGGACAAAGCCATGTATGGATGAGATTCAGTGAGAACGACGGTTAAACTTCCTTCGAAAACTTTTTTGTATTTTTGCATTAAATTTCATGTATTTAATTGCAAAGGTGTCGGATTGTCTGAATTTAAGCCGAATTTTTAGACAAATTACATTCAAGTGTATCATTTTCTGTAATAGGCAACAATCGATCATTATTGCATTTCGCAAGTTTTATTTATTACTATTATAGTGAAATATCAATGAGTCACATACCCACAAGTACAAAAGAAGAGTAGTAGAGAATTCATAAAGAAAAAAGAGAGATAGCAAATAATACAATAGAACTCTCAAAAAGAGAGATATATAAGAAATCTGAAGAGGGTGCTCCCTTCTCGACACGTGTAATAGTATTTAATGATCTCCCGTGAGGGTGATAAGATCAGTAACGTGAGAAAGATATTAATAGACTTTGTCGTCAGATAGCAACCAAGTTATTCAGAGATATCGGAAAAAAGGGAAGGAGCTCAGTGTTCGTCACGATCAAACTGTTACGATCGAGCTATTTAAACAGTGAATGTGGTGCTAAAAAAATATCTATAATTCAGGCATTCTAGTTAAACGAATGAGCATGATCATAGGATCGGCAGAAGAAATTGTTGGAGGGATCTCAGCAACGTCCTGAAAAAAATTGCCTAATCAAGGAAATGTGTACCACCTTGAATAAAAAATCATGAAAACCCTAGCTAAATGAGACTCTATAAAAGACATAAGGAGCTAAGGTGAAAGGTATGTTGAACTCTTATTGTCTTCTTGCAATCCACTCAATTAAATTATTGACTTAAACATTGGAGTACCTTTGATCGAAGCACTGCGATATTGGACAATTTGTTCATTTTGCAGGAAGAAAAGGCTTGGAGATCAAGTTCAAAGCTAACTTACATCGAGGATATCACTCCTTCACTCCTGTAGGAGGTACTTCTGTTTCTTGCCTCTTACATTTTGGCGCCGTCTGTGGGAAGATTTTCATCAAGTGAAACAAAAATACAATGTCGAGACTAAAAAGTGTCATCAGCTCACCTGTAGGTAGTTTGGCCTTGGAGGATTCTAATCCAAACTACAAAGTATCATTCTCATTCGATAAAAACATTAGGATGGAGATGGGCAAGAGTCCAGACAAGCCACGTGAGGATGACGAGCTATCCTTAGCAAGTTTCAAACCATATAAGCACCAAAACCAATAGGAGGCTGACCGGGCCGAATCCCTCCATACCAAGGAGAAGAACCCTGCTCTGGCAAAACTGGTTTAGTCTCTGCAAGACTAACTTGACGCGTATGAAAAATTGTTCTAGAAATCCTATGCCAAAGAAAGAGATCTGAGGAAAGAAAATGAGGAATTGAAAGTTAGACTAAGGGAAACGACCAAGAGGGAGAGACATAGCAAGGAAAATCGACAGGAGAGTCCCAAGAAGAAGTGTAGTAAAAGGGAGAACGCCGAGGAAGAGGAATATAAGCAGAAAAGACATCGGGGCCATGATGAGGACTCTTGTAAGTAATTCATAACTGAAGAGCTCAATAATCGACTAAGGAGACTAGAGCAAAAATCGGCTAGGGACTTAGCTCAAAGAGCCACGAGGGAATACGGAGACAGTATGAAGTCTTCTCCCTTCACCAGGTGGATTGAAAGACGTTAGATCCCGAGTAAATTTACAATCCTGAGCTTTAAACTATATGACGGAAAGATAGATCCAACCTCCCACATCTGACATTACAGACAACTTATGACCAGCCATTGGAAGAATAATCTGTTGTTCTGCACCATTTTCCCCAACAACTTCGAAGAGTCAACCATGAAGTGGTTCGATAGTCTACCAAGAGGCTCGGTAGATGGATAGGCACAGCTCGCTGAGCAATTCACAACTCAGTTCATCATACACAGCAGACAACCCAAAGATGTTGGGGGCGTTGCTAACACTAAAGAAGAGAAGCACCGAAACATTGAGAGAATACGCTCACCATTACTGGCAAATGATGAACGAAATCAAAGCTTGTAATCCAGAGATTGTCGTGGCTTCCTTCAAGATAGGATTGCCAAAAAAGAAAATCTTGTATCAATCCCTTACCATAAGACCTGCTGTAGACATGGAGGAGCTAATGACGAGAATTGAGAAGTACGCCAAAGTCGACAATGACCTATCCAAAGACATAGGAAAGGAGCAGACAAATAGAAAGCAATTCGGCCAAGATAAACAAGTTGAGCCAAACAGAGATGCTGGGAGGAAGAAAGACAAGGAGAGGTTCCCCTCAAAATCCCCTTTTGTAGGGATAAACACAGTGTTCAAAGAGCCAATATACAAAATATTGACTCAGATCAAGGGGAAGCCGTATTTCAAGTGGCCTAACAAGCTTACAGGAGACCCTTCGAAGAGGAACCCTAATTTCAGATGTTCCTATCATNTATGAATTTTTTTTTTTGGTACCAAACTTTTTTGACCCAATTAATTTTCTTTCTCATAAATCATTACAGCAGGCCTAATTAAGAATATTCAAAAAAAAATATATAAAACATACATAACTAAATAATCAAAATCGAGTCAAATCTAATTTATCAAAAAGCATCAAAATATGTTCTATCAAAAAAAGTTCTACAAATATCATTTATAAAATATTATTTTTTTTAATTAGTACAAGTTATTACAAAATTATTAATTTATAAGAATATATTAGCGTTAGATTTTTTTAAGAGAAAAAAAAAATTAGTCTTGAACTTTTGATGCAAGATATGTGTAAGACATGTTAGTTTGAGATAATTAGTTATATTCAATACAAATGTGTTAAGTAGCGCCCTTGTTTTTTTTTTTATTTGTGAAATTAATGAATTTTTTTTTATCAAAATATTATTTTTATGTCTTATAAAAATTCAAATTGTTACACTACACATATGATATTAATGACAAATTTAACTCATTTAATTATAATGTTAATGAAAGTTTTGTGTTCCAAAATCGGTCGTAATCGTTGACTAATTGAGAGGAAAATATTAAGAAAAAATGATAATTTATTGACATTTGAATGAATGAATTTGAGGTTGTAAGATGTGTCCAAAATTAGTCGTAATTGTTGACCAATTGGGAGGGGGAATATTAAGGGGAAAAAAAGTAATTTCTTGATCATTGGCTGAATAAATTTGAAACTGTATGATGAGCTTGCTNTGGCTGAATAAATTTGAGACCGTATGATGAGCTTGTTGAAGCCGCCCTGTTTTGTATTTTAGATTCTTATATTACTAAAATATCTGGTAATAGTTGTATAAGATATATCCGGATATAAAAAATATTAATGAGGCTATCTTGAACTCTTATTTAAATCATGACTCAAATTTTAATTTGAGTAAAAATATACTAAAAACAAGTTTGAATCTTTTATTCAAACTTATATTAATTGCATGGAAACTCAAATTTTCAGGTGACTCAAATCTTTGTTCAAATCTCCAAATCTCCAATTATCCAATTATATCTTCTTTTTTAAAGTTTCAATGGCTGTTTTTCACATTCTTTTAAATTTGAATATATTCTCCGTTAAATTTGTGCTGTCTTTCTTTAAATTTAATTTTGTCTATTTAAGTACTTTATATTAAATTAAATTGTTTACTCAAATATTAACTTAAGGACTTGTAAAACGGTATCCAAAAAAATCAATATCGTACCGATATTTGTTATACTTGTGGATGTTTTTATAACTGTTGTGAGTGTTTTTACTACTGTTGTGGTACCGAAAAAGTTATAAAAATAACTACCACAATGATAATAAATCATTCACAAACATAATTAATTTTTTGGTTATAAAATCATCCATAAAAATTATAAAAACTTTAACTTAAGTCATAAATACAAAATGGCAGAGAATCAACTAGGTCAAAGTATACATTTCATTAATGATAGTCAAACCGGCCAACGTAAACCGCACGCAATGGCACGAGGCAGTGAAATATTAGCACACACAATCCGCCGGAGTCTTTGCCAAGAGCAAGTTGGTTGACATTTGGGAGAGAGAGAGAGGAGAGGGTGTGGGGATATAATTTTTTAAATTTATTTATAATAAAAAAACTATGATTTTTTTAGGTCATTTTATAACTTTTAGGTTATGTTTAGTTTACTTATTAATGGGTGAATTAAATTAATTTAACCTATTAATAATATAATAATAAATTTAAATGAATTTGTAGCAATTCAGTATTAATTTTAATTCATCCTGACTCAATTCTTTATTGACATTTAACACCTAATATTAGGTATTAATGAATATTATGTAGTAGGTGGTATTATTTTTAACAAGTGTTAAAATTCAATGATTTTATTATCCTTATAAACTTAGAGTTACATTTTCATATAAAAATTACACATTATGCAAATTTTTACTCAATATTTATTTTATCATTCTTAACCTAAAATTATACACTATTACTTAATTCAAACATAAATTTTTTATTATAATTATACATTTATATATTATCAATCTCAACCTTGATCCAAATTTTTTATACAAAAATAAAATTAAATAGTGCTTTTATAACACAATTTTATTGATTCGATGGAAACTCATTACTCAATTACATATTTTATTTGTACCTGAATCAAACATACCCTTATGGTTTATGTTATAACTTTTGTAGATCATTTGAAATCGATCATAAATTTTTAGGATCAATTATAAATAATCTCAAAAATTATAAATGACTCACAAAAGTCGTAAATGATCCTCAAAAATATAAATGAATCTTATAAGAATAAACCACAAAACTTATAGGGGGTGTTTGAATGGCCAGATAAACCTGGATACACCATATTGGATTGGATAAATAAGTTGTGGGCCCCATTTATCTTTGTTTTGGCAATGCATTTTAGCTTTTCAAAAACTTGGCCATCGTGATTCAACTCCTTTATCCCCTCTCATCTGGACAAAGAAATCCCAGCAAAACTTTGGAAAATCCTTCATCCGACAGGATATGTGTGCATATGTCTTGAACTTACTATTTCAAATATGTTGTCTTTATTTTGCTTGTATAGGTTAAGACAAGTGTTTAAATAGACATTGATTGTACGATATATGACACAAAATGCCTTAATTGTGTATGTTTTTAGGTTCGAGGCAACGGTTCAGTAATTTTTATGTTCATGTTAATTTGTCATGTGTATTAATTTCTCATATATTCATCATTTATTTTAATTTTTTTTATGTTTTTGGTGGATCAAATAATTTTGTGATCGCATTTTAAAAATGTTTTCAATTTAGAACGTGTAAAAGTTTGAAGTGTACAATACATAAGTTTTCCTACCATTTCACTTAAATGATAAAGTGATAACCAATAATTCCAAAGCCAAACAAGACATAAGATTTTATAGGATTTAAGGGTAAAATTATCAATTACTATCAAACTTGTAAGATGTTTTAAAAAAAGTTACCGAAAAAAGTTACTATCAAACTTGCCCATAAAATTTTTTGATACCGAAAACTTCTCTATTTTATTTTAGGATTTCACTACGGTACCGGAAAATAGAATTTTGATAACATACCGAAATTTACTATATCTATGAGTATTTTTTTTCTATTATTATGGATATTTTTATCACTATTGTAATATACAAAAAAGTGATAAAAATAACTACCATAACAATAATAAAAACACCTCCCACAACATTGGTAAAAAGACATACAATATACTAAATCAATCACACAGTGATAATTTTTTTTGTACCAAATAAAAGTTGTAAAAATAGTTACTATAACAATGATAAAAATACTCACAAAAGTAATAAATCACCTATAAAAATAATAAATTATTAGGTTATAAAATCACCCATAAAAATTATAAAAGAGTCTTTTGAATTTTTTTTTTTATCATAATCAAGTCCTTTATTTTATGATCATCCAACCAATATTCTTGTAGTTTTGTCCTTGTGGTGTGTATTAATTATCTAAGAAGATGCCTTTGAAAATAAGTAGTTTGGGGAATCATTTCTTTATCATGATAGGGATGAGGAAGAATAAAAGATGAAAAACAAGTTCTGGCCTTTATAGGCCACTAAAATATATTAATTTTTTTTTATTATATCAAAAAATTAATTAAATTAATATATAATGAGGTACAATTAGGATCAATTCTAAAAATTGAGATTGATCCCAATTTATTAGGATCGATCGTCAATTTTTTGTACCTAATAAATTCATAATTTTGTTTCTTTATATCACAAATCACCCCAATTTTTTTTGGTACGACATCGGGTTGATATCGGAGATACATAAATTTAGATCATTGTGGCCTACCTGAGGTCAAATGGATACCTTGAATTTATGGTTCCTATTGTTGTTGATCATTAATGGTCTTTGGATTTCAATTTTACCACTAGGGTGGTTATTTTTCTTAGCCCAAATCCTATCTTGTTTGAATGGATGATCAAATCAACTGAGTTCACCCCCTGTCAAATCCTTTGTGTTTTATCACCTCAAAAATTGCTGGTCACGGTGGATCAGTCTTGTCATGTTTGAATCGAATTATTTTTTAAAAAAATTATTATTTTTATTAGGGTGTTATTTCTAGTTCATATTAAGTATTTCTCCAATTGTAGTATTAAAATATTATCTTTCAATATCGTATGTTAACTTTTTGTTTAATAAAAATGTTTTATATATAAAATTTTCATCACCTTATCATTTTTTTAACAAATGATTGCAAATTATTCAATTCAAAATCAATAATTGAGATTAATAGAGAAATAATACCAAACAGACTAAAATTTGTACTGCAGACTTATCTCTTAAATATTAATTAGTTTTTTAAAATTTAATTAATTATAATAAGAAATTTGACATTAAATATTAATAGTATGATTCCCGAATTAACATATATATATTTTGAATTGACACGTATAACTTGTGAGCAAGAATGCTAATAATAAGACATCCTAATCCTAGCGTGGAAGGATTGCTTTTAATTGAACTAAGGAAAAAATTAATTTAGGTAAACATAAATTGACTCGAACACTCATAATTGTTGAATGAAAAAGTAATAAGACATTATTCTCGATCAACTTAACTCACCACATATAAGCCCCTATAAACCTAAAATTTACGTCATCTAGATATTAACAAAAACCAAGTAAAAAAATTATATTTTTATAAGTATTCATGTAATACTAGATCAAGAAATAAAAGGGTTAACTCTGTAAAAAAAAAAAAGAATTAACAGGGTTAATTATAAAATATCTCATTGAACTTTGGCCTTGTTTCAATCAAGTCTCTTTGATTTAAAATTAAACAATTTACCCCTAATGTTTTAACTAATTTTCAATTAACTGATTAATTAGACATAAATTTTAAAATTACTTATGTGCCTTTAGCCTTTATTTATCTCCATTTTCTTTCCTTTCTTTTGCCAAAGCCTAAAACTCCAATGCCACCAGTCACAAACCACCGCAACGACCCAACCTCTGCAGCCACCAACCACCCAGCCACAAACCACCAAAGAAGTCGACCGAAAATACACTACCACAACCAAATTGACATCCTCTCTCTCCTTTTTCTCTCCGGTTGGGTGATGCCCAATAGAGGGTAGATTACTTTTGGGGGTTGGGGCTGTTTGGGGGCTGCTGCTAAGGGTGGATTCCAATTTCACTGGTCGAGGGAAGTGAGGGTAGTTTGTTTGGGGTGGGCTGTATTGGGAGAGGGGTTTCGATTTCACTGGAGGGGTAGGGAGTTGAAGGGGTTGAGGGAAGGGTGGGGTTTCACCAGAGAAGCGGATAGATTTCAATTGTTTGGGTGAAGGCGGGTTTGGTTTCGGTTTTCAGTGGATGGGGAGAGAGCTGGGTTTCACCGGAGAGTTGTGTGGATAGTTGATTTTTTTTTTCTTTTGATTTTTGATTTTACACAAAATATTAAGATAAGGGTAGTTTGTGAATTTTTGATTAATTTAATTCATTTTTAAACCAAAGAAACTTGGTTGAAACAAGACCCAAAGTTAAAAAACCATTTTGTAATTTCCACGAAATAAAAATCATAGAAAAATAAATTATTATTTGATGGAGTACAAGTTGACTAAGCATGTCGGGTTCAAATCATATTATATGTATCTAAACCAACTTCACGTATTTTATTATTTGTGTTAGCTAAAAAGTTTTGATGTTTGTGGTTGAAATCGGAAAAATAGCTCAATCATAATTATTAATTTTATCAAATTTGTATCGTGTCCACGCACATATCGATAATTATCATCCAATGTTCATCACTTTTAATCCCATATAGTCATATAGAGACATGGTATGGTGGAATTTTTTTTCACCATGATCATTATTGTCCTCGCGACCTAAAAGAAGATCTCTTCTTTCTCCTCTTTATGCTCTTTCACTCATTGCGATAGTTTTGCCCATCTCTATTTTTTTCTAACTTTTACTACTTTATATCTAAAACTAAACCTTCACATACAAATTACACACAAGAAGCTACTCGGATTTTGCTCTCGATTAAAAACTCAATTGAGATTGAGATACAAACAAAAACAAACAAAACTATTATATTGTATGCTTGTTAATATAATATAGTACATCAATTGATTTCTGATCAACATGTGAAGAAAACAATTGCTACTCGAACACTAGCTCGTTTAGGAATAACCCTAAAAAAGAAAAGAAANGTGAAGAAAACAATTGCTACTCGAACACTAGCTCGTTTAGGAATAACCCTAAAAAAAAAAAAAAAAAGAAGAAGAAGAAGAAGCCAATTTTATCTAGCATTTAAGAGCTTGTTAAGAAATTAAACCAAGCTTGCACAACTCAATGTTAGTCTTAACTCGGTTCCCTTACACAACCCTTCATAATATTAGTTTCCACTAGCAAGATACATTATATTTTCACCATTATAAAATATAATTACATGTGTGCTGCTATGCCTTAAATCAACTAAGATATAAAATTAGTTTTTTTGGGGGGGTAAATAATATAAAATTAGTTGCTTAACCACCAGCTTGGTTTTAGAGAATTTTATATACTCATTGACAATCTTGATGATGGTACCAGAAGAAAACGTCCAATATGGGACAGATCAGGCAGCGTTCTAGATCACTGTATATCGAGTTTTCTTGAATGACTACAAGTGCTAAGAAATTATTAAAAAGGGTAGAAGACGACTTTCACCAACAAATCTTACCTTTGATTAGAAGTTGTCATCTCTAGAAGATCATATAATCACTTCTAAAAAGTCACGTCACATCTAAAAAAAAAGTCTCTAAAGATCAAATATTCCTCCAAATATTTTTTGACAATTCAATTATAAAAAACAATGTTTACTATGTAAAAGTGCAAGCAAATATGCTGTCTTAAGTGAGAAAAACACTATTATACTCATATTCTTCCTCAAGCAATAAATCACCAAAAGAGCAAAAGCTTCAACTACAATAGGTTAGCTCAACTCTTCAGCTGAGCGAATCACTCTAATTTTCTTTTCATTCTTACTCATTTCACCTCACAAATTCAACACACTTAATCCAGAGCTCACCCAACTCTCACTTCTCCGTTTATACACCATCATGTAGTATTCTAAATAGGGGTGTTCACTCTATTCTATGAGTGGAGATTATGATATTTCATTTTTTTACTCAATATTTTACCAAAAAAAAATTATTGGCCTACCTTATCCAATCAAGTGTGTTATACTTGAATTTCTTCGAAAACAATCAGGTAAAAAGCAAGTAGGAAATCAGGTGAACGCATATTTTTTAGTTATTAATTTTTGAATCATTTTAATAATTTAATTAAGTAACCTGCACCAATTAATTAATACAATAAATCAATAACACTAAAAAAAAATACAATAAATTTGATAATACAAAAACAATTACAATAAAACACAACAAGAAAACTATAAACTTTAATAAATCATATATAACAAAGTCATAAACATCAATCAAACATTAGAATATGATAGAAATACAAAATTTTTATACATATTTTGCACTTCTATCTGATTTTTTGTGGAATATAAAAAAATTTTCCGCTGACCTACTTGATTCTTTCAAATAGCGGACCAATATAATTGGGTAGGATAAAATAGGGTCAGAATTTGCGAATAATCAAAAATTTAAACATCCCTAATTTCAAGCAATTATCTACCAAATCAACCATACTAGTCTCAAATTTTATTACAATCGAATTATGATNCGAATAATCAAAAATTTAAACATCCCTAATTTCAAGCAATTATCTACCAAATCAACCATACTAGTCTCAAATTTTATTACAATCGAATTATGATCATTGTTGATTGTGAAACTATTTGTATTGAAAGTTGTCATTTGACTCTCACCCCTCCTTAAATGTGAGACCACGTAGTCGTTGAATGTTCTTTGCTTGTAATAAATTTATATTTATTGATTTAATGAAATTTTTTCTAGGTAAGTAAGAAAAAAAAATTCAACGACAGCGGGGACCACCATACCAACCTTTCTAATTAACGACCAATCTATTTCCAACGCGCTTTTGAAATTGTAAGTCACTTGACGAGGCAGAATAATAATGCAAGTTTTCAAACTACACTTCAACATAAGGTTCAAAAACAACAAAAAAAAACACTATACTTCAACATGAATAATGTTTGATTAAAAAAAAAACATGAATAATGTGATGGTGATTGTTGGCCTACATTCGAATTAATTTGAAAATATTTGGGTAATTGAGTAGATATTTTCAATATTTATGTTATAATGTCGAATTAATGTCTGAACTTTATCTCATTTTTGTGAGAATTTAATGAATCGGGTTCAACTAGATTACTTGCAGTATCTTATATTGATGTACTAGTGATAATCCCGTGTATGAAAATATTATATAATACTCAAATTTTTTTATATAATTCAAATGAAATTTAAAAGCTAAAACTCAAATGCATATTATCCCNGTGTATGAAAATATTATATAATACTAATTTTTTTTTATATAATTCAAATGAAATTTAAAAGCTAAAACTCAAATGCATATTATCCCTTAAATGAATGTGGGATGAGTGAATTCCACTAAAAAAATTAATAGGACTCACTCATTCAGGGGATGATATGTATTTGAGTTACAATTTTTTGGGTTTCATTTGAATTTTGTAATATTGCTTAATATTAAAACATGAATATTTATTCTACAATATTTATATTTTAAATAGTAATTTTTTTTAATTACTTAATTTAAAATTAAAATAAAGAAAGAAAAGAGAGGTCAGTGGTTTATGAGATTATTTGACATCGAGAAGCGTGTTGATATGTTGATTGGGTTGTTTGATGTTNTAATTACTTAATTTAAAATTAAAATAAAGAGAAAGAAAAGAGAGGTCAGTGGATTGATGAGATTATTTGACATCGAGAAGCGTGTTGATATGTTGATTGGGTTGTTTGATGTTGAAAGTCGGGCAAAGAAGATCATATTTTTTAGCGAAAAAAATAGGATGTATTTTGTACAATTTAACCAAAATAGACAAAGATTAGATTAATTTTAACCGTTATTATACTGTTATAAGATAAATATTCAATTTTCTAACTGTAATATTAGATAAATTGTACGTAAGAAAAAAGTAAAACAAAATAAACAAAATCCACGTGATTTTTAACCGTTAATTTGGATTCATATCCAAATTGTGTAAAATACTAAGGTTGAAGGACACTCATCACAAATTACACCTCTGAAAAAGGAGAAGNGCTGTTATAAGATAAATATTCAACTTTCTAACTGTAATATTAGATAAATTGTATGTAAGAAAGAAGTAAAACAAAATAAACAAAATCCACGTGATTTTTAACCGTTAATTTGGATTCATATCCAAATTGTTTAAAATACTAAGGTTGAAGGACACTCATCACAAATTACACCTCTGAAAAAGGAGAAGAGTAACGTCTTGATTATCAAAATTTGGGCCGAAGTTTTATAACTTGAATTTCACAAAAAATCAACTATGCGAAGAGAGTTTCAAGGTCTTAACTCAATAGTATTATTATCTAACTAATTTTAGAGTGAAAGAAGTATTAATTTGAGCCAAAATTCCCAGATATAGNAGAGTAACGTCTTGATTATCAAAATTTGGGCCGAAGTTTTATAACTTGAATTTCACAAAAAATCAACTATGCGAAGAGAGTTTCAAGGTCTTAACTCAATAGTATTATTATCTAACTAATTTTAGAGTGAAAGAAGTATTAATTTGAGCCAAAATTCCCAGATATAGAGGATCTGAATTCGGGGAAGTGAGTAAGGTAACTACTATAGAGCACTTGGGGAGCCACAAGGCCAGACAAATAGAGGGATTGGACTTTATTTGACCTTCCAAAGAAATAATTAAAAAAAGAAAGAAGTTTTTATGCACTAGAGAAAGACCGAAACAGAAAGGCAATTGCATTGCATTAAAAATTTCAAGGGGAAGAAATTCAATTAGACAAAACATGTGGGTGCTCTTTAAAAATTCCTATAATGTGTCCAAATAGCGGGAGCCAGGGGCAAAAAAACCGAAAAAAAGAAAAGGGTAAATTACACATGACCCCTTTGAACTTAGGGTTAATGGCACGTCATGAGGGCTATTTATGATGATATTCTTGATGTGCAAATATATGTGGATGACATCATCTTTAGTGCTACTAATTATAACCTATGTGAAGATTTTGTTAAATGCATGAGTAATGATGTACCACCATTCAAATCCTTTTGGTTTATTGCTTGTTCATTAGGTGTAAACTCAATTTGCCTTGTATCATATTGAACTACATGAAGTTGGCTGCTAGAGTTTTTGGAACTTTTTAAATAAGCACAAATCATGAGGAGGTTGTGGTTGGGAAAATGTTCTTTGATAGCACTACATTGAAATTGATGGGAATCAAGACTTTGGAAGAAGTCATTGCCAAGGAAAAGCGAATCATGGCGAGAGAGGAAGTTTTTGAAGAAATGGAGAAGAATTTTCTTGGAAGAGATGAGAATCCGGAGAAAACCGAGGAAATTCATGGCTTTAATAACTATGAAACGGGATAAACCAACTCCACGACTTGTTATGCAACAATGAGAGATCTTGAGCCTTTACGTCAATCTGTGGATGACTTTACTTCAAGCATGAAAGATCTTCACACCAAAGTTGATGGGGGTGATGAACTATCTCTACAAGAAGTTTGGACCTCCACCGCCTCCTCTTCCTCCTTCTAGTCCTCCTTTCATGGAGTACTAATTTGGATATTCGTCTCTATCTATTATGAATTAAGACTCTTAAAAAGGAAGCACTTGTTAAAAACTTCTAGGTTGTTGGATGTTTTCCAAGTATGTTTTTAAGTTGTGTTGGAAGATTTTGATGAATGTTTCTATGCTTTGCTATGGATGCTTAAAGTTTATGAATGTCTTGTATTAGCATTGGACATTGACTATGTGTATGGCTATGAATGGATGCGTTTCATTACTTTGTTCTATGTGAATGTGATTAAAAATGCTATTAGATAATATCTATACGTTTTAGTGAAGTTTATTCTCTACCCCTAGCAAATGATTGGTGATGGATTGTGGTGTTTTGATGATGCCAGGAGGAGAAATATATGAATGGTTGCCTAGATACGGTTACTTATGTTATAAGTGACGTAGACATACTTTGAATGACATATACATACTTTGGATGTATGCTATGATTATTATTTTTTTGAAAATGAGTGTATTGGCTAAGGGGGAACTTCAAATGAAAAATCTATGTTGTTGAAACATCATTGAATGAATGCTTTTGCTCAAGGAGAGCAAAATTCACTATGCATAATTCTTGATTGATTAAAAATGGGGAGAATGTTAACCCGAAACCTGAATAGCATGATTTTGATGATAACAAACATGCCAATGTGGACTAATGGTAGTATTAGTGTGTGGACAAGGTTAGGTTAAAAGAGATACAAAAAGGAATGATCAAACAAGATAAGAAAAAGACGCGAAATGGTAAAGGAAGAAAAGTAATTCGGAAGGCTATTTGGAAGGACAGATGTACATCCGGCAGACCATCAGAACCCAATGCATTGTGTCGGAAGCCTATCCGGTTGACCGAATACCATGTACAACATGTCGGATTTGAATGCATTGGCAAAGGGGCACTGACACCCGAAAGTGGCTTCAGCATACCGTAAGCCTATATGGTATGCCAAACGTGTTGACAAACAAGGCAAAGATAGGCACACATCTAGAAGTGTTTATTTGGATGACCTCGGTATATTTCTATAATTGACTATGGAAATAAGAGAATGAAGAGACTCATTTGGAAGATTAGATGACCATTTGACAGATTGGATGTAGNAAGAGAATGAAGAGACTCATTTGGAAGATTAGATGACCATTTGACAGATTGGATGCAGTCGCCGTTACGCTGGTAACATACACATTCAACAGCCTATCTGGCATACTGAAAAATCTTCTGGAAGTGACATTTTTGTCTAAAATTTTGTGACAACTCAGCTAATTCTCCATTTANTGAAAAATCTTCTGGAAGTGACATTTTTGTCTAAAATTTTGTGACAACTCAGCTAATTCTCCATTTAAGATACCCAAATTATAAATAGGGGGTGTTAGGGGATTTGAAGAATAATTGTTGGTTATTTTGACTTTAAGCAAAAACAAAAAGAGAGTTTTTTGCCATTTGTTTTTGACCTCGTAAAGAATCTTGTCTTGTAAAAGTTTTCATTGTCTTCATTCTCACTAGTGCTAAATGCTTTGATTGTATTGAGTGAGAAAACTATCAAGCAGAAGAGATGGAGTTTTTTATTCTATTTGAAATGTGCTAAGAAAGGGTGTTTTACTTATATCAAGAAGAAGAAGATTGTAAGGGGTTTTGATTTTCACCCATTGAAGAAATTCACGTTAGTGAAAGGGAACTCCAAAGGGAGAAAGAGGGAGAAAGAAGAGAGGAAGAGGTCAAATGTGTTGGGGGACTAACCTCTATAAATCTTGTATTTGATCTTCTCACTCTTAATCTTATATTCATTAATTGCTCACATTTACATACATTACGTATATTTTGTTCATAGATTTACATATAAACAAAGCAATTTTACAAATAGTGAAATTGATTTTTAAGTAAGCAATATTAGAAAAAACCTAATTTACCCCCAGATTGCAATTGAGCCAACATCCCCTCCTTTATCGCCGATCAAGAATAAAGTAAAACAAATTATATACATGTGCTAAGTGCTTTTTTTATTAGCGACGTATTTGGCTATAAAGGTCTTTTAACGAATTTAATTCATTCATCTTGGTCCAATCTACCATAATATGATTTATTAAGTAGCTTAAGAATGAATTAATAGTGGTTGNAAGAGAATGAAGAGACTCATTTGGAAGATTAGATGACCATTTGACAGATTGGATGTAGTCGCCGTTACGCTGGTAACATACACATTCAACAGCCTATCTGGCATACTGAAAAATCTTCTGGAAGTGACATTTTTGTCTAATTCTCCATTGAAGATACCCAAATTATAAATAGGGGGTGTTAGGGGATTTGAAGAATAATTGTTGGTTATTTTGACTTTAAGCAAAAACAAAAAGAGAGTTTTTTGCCATTTGTTTTTGACCTCGTAAAGAATCTTGTCTTGTAAAAGTTTTCATTGTCTTCATTCTCACTAGTGCTTAATGCTTTGATTGTATTGAGTGAGAAAACTATCAAGCAGAAGAGATGGAGTTTTTTATTCTACTTGAAATGTGCTAAGAAAGGGTGTTTTACTTGTATCAAGAAGAAGAAGATTGTAAGGGGTTTTGATTCTCACCCATTGAAGAAATTCACGTTAGTGAAAGGGAACTCCAAAGGGAGAAAGAAGAGAGGAAGAGGTCAAATGTGTTGGGGGACTAACCTCTATAAATCTTGTATTTGATCTTCTCACTCTTAATCTTATATTCATTAATTGCTCACATTCACATATATTAAGTATATTTTGTTCATAGATTTACATATAAGCAAAGCAATTTTACAAATAGTGAAATTGATTTTTAAGTAAGCCATATTAGATAAAACCTAATTTACCCCCAGATTGCAATTGAGCCAACATCCCCTCCTTTATCGCCGATCAAGAACAAAGTAAAACAAATTATATGCATGTGCTAAGTGCTTTTTTTATTAGCGACGTATTTGGCTATAAAGGTCTTTTAACGAATTTAATTCATTCATCTTGGCCCAATCTACCATAATATGATTTATTAAGTAGCTTAAGAATGAATTAATAGTGGTTGTACCAAANCCAATCTACCATAATATGATTTATTAAGTAGCTTAAGAATGAATTAATAGTGGTTGTACCAAAAATTATCTCAATGTATGATTTATCATCACCACATGATTCTCTTTAGGGTCCATCTCAGTCTCTCCCACAAATGTGACGACCTCACTGAATAACTCTCTCTTATTACAGACTGCAACCCATACCCATGTGAAGTTGGTCATAGTTGGAACCTTCTCTACCTTGTGATACCCAACTGCCGGATGGCAGTTGCGTATTCCGCGAATGTATGTTCTCACCTATTATTTTACTCTAAATTCCACTCACACCCCCCAAATGTCCTCACCTTCTCACTTTAACACCCTCGCTTCTCTCTACTCAAGCCTCCTGACATATTATTCTCTCTCCCCTCTCTCTCTCTCTCTCTCCCTCACACACACACACACACACACTCTCGCACATCTAGCTTCAATAAACCACCCACCAGTCACCACGACCTAGAAACAGAGTCGATTGAATGATGATGGACCCGAAGTTCGCTGGAAAGCCCATTAGGGCTCCATATCTAACCGGCCGGACAGACCTCGATCAGATGCCGGATACACCAAACCGTGGGGCCCACCACCGCCGGGCCGTGTCGGAGACCTTCTTCCGATTCCCGGACGTCGACGAGATCCTCTTGGATGACATGGTCGCCGACTTCAACCTCGACCTTGCCGACACTGATACACCCATGATGACCGCCGATTCAAGCAAGTCAGCAGACTCATCCAATGGCCCAGATAAGCCCAACAGGCCTGTGGGGTCCGTATCCCATTTTCGGAGTCTCTCTGTTGATGCTGACTTCTTTGAGGGTCTAGGGCTCACTTATGCCGGCGCCGCCGTGGACGGCGGAGATGCAGAGAATCATGCGGCGGCGGAGAAGGGAACGGTAGGTGGTTCTCATCACAGGCATAGTAACTCGATGGATGGGTCTATAATGGCGTCGTTTGAGGTGGATAGTGCTAAGAAGGCTATGGGAGCTGATAGACTTGCTGAGCTTGCCTTAATTGATCCCAAGAGAGCGAAAAGGTTTAACCTTTTCTAAACTTATTGGTTGGCTAGTTAATGATTCGTTTTGGGAATTAATTATAGGGAATTTCAGTGATTCTAACTTGGAATATGTTCTTGATCTGCAATTTATAAGGTTTTAGAATATTGTAATGTCATGTGGGTTTGACAAAATATTTTTTGGACTTTTTTTTCTTTATTTTGGATCTTTTCTATTCCTAATTATATTTGTTTTGTGATTTGAATACAGGGTTTTGGATTGATTGAGTGACAAAACGAACTAATTTGAATTATTTTTGCTTCATGTTTCTTGGGGTCTGTGGTTCCTGAGGAAATGTGAGAGAGCAAGGTTATGGGTCCTTTTTTTTGTATTTTTTTTTTTTTGAAGATGGAAATATAGCATTCAAAAGGGCAAAAAGTAAATAAAACAATATCAAGCATTTGATATAGTTAGCTTTAGTCGATTATATTGGATTTGTCCTCAATTTTCCTTTTCCTTTTTAATTTTTTTTCATCTTCATAAGTCATTTTATGTTCCTGAATTTAATTTAGTTTGTTACTCGTCTGAATTTTCTCTTTCAGATTCAATATGATTCAAATTAGTTTACTAAAAATGATCATGTTTTGAACTGATAACATGCTTGCTCTTTCTGCAATTTGTTGTAGAATTCTTGCAAATAGACAATCTGCAGCGCGTTCGAAGGAACGAAAAATACGATACACCAGTGAGCTGGAGAGGAAAGTGCAGACTCTTCAGACAGAAGCAACCACCCTCTCTGCACAGGTCACGATATTGCAGGTATAAATTCCATTGATACTTCTGTCATTTTGAGGACTGCATATGAATTTGGTTAGCACTTAATTATTTACTTTAAGTGAATTATTTTCAAAATTGATGATGTATTGTGAGGTATTACAAGACTGTAGTCTTGAAGGACATTCGTTAAACACATGTTCTTATAGTGAGTGTTCTTCTAGTGAGTGTTTAGTTGAATTTCTCTGTTTGAACTACTGCAGAAATGCTCTAAATGGCTGACACTAAGTTTGTATGTGTCTTAATCTTACAAAAAGTGTTGTAGTTGCAAAGCTTGAATCTGCATTTGCATGAGGTTTTATTAGAAGGAAACGTTCTATGGTTTAGTTTATTAGTGCCATTTTGCCATGTTCCCCTGGTGTAATGAAATTGCAATGCAAGTAATTACGGAGATATGACACTGAATGACTCTCTTTTCTTTTGCATACAGTGCATATTGTTTCTTCTAGAGACTTTCTGTAATTTTCTTGTCTTCAAGTTCTTTTAGTTTGGTTGATGTATGTTCTGGACCAATGCCTTGAATCCAAGGAACTTTAGCTTTACAGAGCATAGGAACACGTGGTGTTAAGTGGTGTTAAGTAGTAGTAAGCAAAGTATATAGGACTTTTCATTAATCATGCTGGAGTCAATAAATAAATTGTGACAGTTTCATATCCACAAATGTCCACTTTACTTGTCATCCCGAGATCCAGAGAGCTTGGTTTCTAAGTTCCACTTATGCCTATCTACTTCTTTAGCTTCTGGGGATGCTAAGTTTTCTGTTTACTTGAGCTAAACTCGAGTCCAGATTTACATTTACTAAATGTTTTGGCCATAAATTTGCAAAGTCTTCATGAATAGGTATACCTGTTGTTGGAAGTATATCTTTCTGTCAATATTCTGAGTATCATAGATTGACTATGACTTGTTTAAACGTACATAGAGTTGGCATCTAAGAAGCACAGATACGGACACTGGTATTGTATCTGACACGATATGGATACGGAAATACAATAAAATTCTAAAATATAGGACACGGATATGGCGAGGATATGGTTAATTAAAATAATACAATATATTTTTATATATATCATAACAACATTAATAATAACTAATAAGACAAAAACACATCCATAATTTGACCAAGCATCCTTAGTAGTCATTATAAGACGCCTCTGTCTCTATTTATATGTCTGTTGTTGCTATCTATTGGTCCAAAACCCTAGTTGTTCGCAGCCTCTGCAATTGCTCCCCCTCCCCATCTCTCTTCTTCTCCCTTTTTCTCTCTCATGTATTCTTCTACTCAGTTTTTCATATTTTTGTGTTTTGGCTTGAAAACAATAGTGTAAGCAAGTTAGCTTCTTGTTTGAATCTCTACAAGCTACGATCCAAGCAATTAATTCAACACAAATTTGCAATAGAAAGGATTTACCGGTATCACTCGCCTGTATCTGTGAAGTCGAACTGGCAGTCGCAGGCAGCAGATCTGAAAAGTCAAACTCGTAGTCGCTGACAGCAGATTTTCTCCTCCTCTACTCNTAATAACTAATAAGACAAAAACACATCCATAATTTGACCAAGCATCCTTAGTAGTCATTATAAGACGCCTCTGTCTCTATTTATATGTCTGTTGTTGCTATCTATTGGTCCAAAACCCTAGTTGTTCGCAGCCTCTGCAATTGCTCCCCCTCCCCATCTCTCTTCTTCTCCCTTTTTCTCTCTCATGTATTCTTCTACTCAGTTTTTCATATTTTTGTGTTTTGGCTTGAAAACAATAGTGTAAGCAAGTTAGCTTCTTGTTTGAATCTCTACAAGCTACGATCCAAGCAATTAATTCAACACAAATTTGCAATAGAAAGGATTTACCGGTATCACTCGCCTGTATCTGTGAAGTCGAACTGGCAGTCGCAGGCAGCAGATCTGAAAAGTCAAACTCGTAGTCGCTGACAGCAGATTTTCTCCTCCTCTACTCGTTGTTGCTAAAGGGAAATTCAGTTCCCCCTCCTCGTTCTCCTCTCTCTCTCTCTCACTCTCATGATTCAGTCATGCACTGGGATAAGTAGAGACGAAGGCTGAAGCCTTCATGACAATGCCCTTTTTTTTTCTTTTTCCAGGCCCAAAACGATGTCTCTTCTGCTTCTTTTTTTCATTTCAGCCTCCTCAGTTTTTAAAACAACATCTGAAGCCCCGCGCCGTATCCCACCCATATGCTAGTCGTATCCGGTTGAAAAAAATTCATTTCTATTGTGCAGGACACTTCCAAAAATGTCGGACATATGTATATCGTGTCTGATACTGTCACGAAAATCCCTTGGCGAGTATCTGTGCTTTCTAGGTTGACAGATTTAGAGCATAGTCAGTTTACTTGTAATGTTACTTGGACCGTGGGTCACTTTGGTATGGGTATGCGGTACGTGGTTCGACACTCTCTTAGGAACATGGTACGATGAAAATAGGCTTAGCTGGTGTGGTATTTTAGGTCACAATTCATGTTGGAACTCTTATCTAGATCGTTTTCACTACTATATAATATTACATATTATAGAATATTCATAAACACTAAGATAATTATCATTTATCTTACATTTGTGTACAATTTTCTATTATCTAATATAAATTCAATTAATATGTATTTTATATTTCTGCTACATGCTCCAAAACGAATCGATTTAGGATTAGTATTACAACTTAGGATTATATATTTTGGTCATCTGGATTGTGAACTCACTTCATTTGGGATCGATGTACCCAGATCGTGGGTCATCAAGACTTTAGTGAATTCTGGTAACTATGTAATTACTTTCAATGGCCAGCCACCAATTGAAATAAAATTTTAAAATTTAATTTGGAAAAGAAAGCTGTCATTTTGGAAATTTACATCCAAATTTCTTAAAATTCAGAGTTCTTATGGTTCATATTTACAAATCTTTGTCAGATTATGCTGGGAATGATGTGTGGTGGTGTTTGGGATCACTGTTGATGTGGCTTGCATCAGGATCAGTTTTTCCACTAGCATCTAATGTACACTAAAGCTGCATTTTTTTTTGGGTTACGTCTGTTCTTCACTTACTGGTTGTATCATACTTTCATATGCAAGTACACCATCTGCAGTGAAGAGTCAGTCAATAAGAGTTAAAGGTACTATGAGAACAGGAAGAAGGACAATTAATATGGGTCGGGGAAGTGAGAATGTTGGATTTGTCTCATGGTGTGTTTGCATTATTAAAATAGGAAAATTATTTACTCTTAAGTTTGCATGTGCATGTCTGCACACACTAATGTGCAAAAATCTAGGTGTTGCTTTGCTTGTCATGCTATAGCCAGTCCGAGATAATATGGTGGCAATCCAACACAATAGGTATTCTCGGTTTCACCATGTTTCCTTTATTTTCAGGTTTTATACGTTTTACAGTTTGAGGGGCTTGGTGCAACCAAGGCTTACAAAGATATTCCACATGCCACTTTGTCACCAAATTTTTTTTATATTTGCCAGGGTTATCTCGAGTTTAATCTATGTTTTCTTGTACTGTTTTTCACCCTTGCTTGAGAATGGGTCAAACCGTTACAGTATTATCTTGGAATTTTAGGGTTGTCTTTCCTCTAGTATCATACAAGATTCTGGTGTTCACATTCTGGGGTATTCTTCTGGTACTTAGAATTTTACAGTCCCCCTTTTTTGAATTTTAAGAGGCATGGTAGTGTTCATATTCACATCTCCTGCCCTTTTCGTTTTCCCAACATTTTCCAATGTGGTTGTTGCATGATAGCTCATAGCACATACTTGCTCCTTATGTTGGCCCTTTTTTTTTGGACTGTCATTTTGACTCCAAATGCGTAATAATGTCAGCACATGGTGTCACTTGTATCACGAGTTGACTTGTGGCTGGAACTTGCTTGTAATCCTAGTTCATCTGTGCTGGTTTTCCACATTCTAATTCATTGTAGGATCTTCTAGTATATGAACTTTATTTTTGGTTTGCACACCCATTTTGCTTAGGTTGATGGTATTACATATCTAAGGTAACATTCATTCAGATGTTATGTATTCAATTATGGGTCCTTCAATTACAGTCTTCCCGGGCTGCATACTTCTTGTTGGGATATTGGTGTGAAGTTTACCCACCAAATGCAATAACATAGGAAACAGGAATACAAAAAATGAGATACGTGAGACTCCAGACTCATTTTATCATTCCTGCATCGCAGAGGGACACTTCTGGATTGACTGTTGAGAACAAGGAACTCAAACTTCGGTTAGAGGCTATGGAACAACAAGCACATCTTCGAGATGGTATGTTTTCTGGAATTTGTATGCTATTTTCATAAAGATCATTTGGGAAGGATACATGAGAACCAAGTGATTTCATAGTTTTTCATTCATCATTCTGTTTGGCTCATTTAAGTAAAAGCTATCATCTTTGCAAAATATCAAAACCAGTTACATTCTTCACTGTCCTTGCTGCTCATGGTAGTAAAATAATATGCACTTGGACTCATTTTAATTCCTATTCAAAATGGTATGAAATCATTTAGAGAGGCCTCTAATTGAATTTTTTTTACTTACATCTTCCTGTGGCTTGCAGCTCTGAATGAAGCATTGAGGGAAGAAGTACAGCGGCTTAAGATAGCTGCAGGCCAAATACCAGTTTCCAATGGAAACAACTACAATGTGGCAATGCAGCCTCAATTTTCCTCCCACCAGCAGACTTTCCATCATTTTGGTAACCCCCAGACGCAGCATCCCCAACAGCAACAGCAGCAGCAGATGCCTCGTTCAAACTCTAACAACCAGACTCTTTCAGGACAGCCCCAACCTAGCTTCTTGGACTTCAATAAACGGGCTTGACAACATCCCCGGGTATTTGAACTAGACGGTAACTCATTCGAGATAGCATGTGTATATGAATATGTATATGCGTTGCAGATAAAGGATGTGAAGGGTGTTACTCTGTTCAGTTCTTTGTGGCAGTGAGGTATACTAGCTTTGTTACTCGTAGGATAGAAATGATGGTGTAGAACAATTTAGATATTAAATGGATGTTATTTTTATGTATTCTTTAATTTCTAGAGAACAGTTTTATTATTGAAATTGAATGGTCTTAGCTTCATATTTTGTGCTGCTTGATACATGTAACCATTCCATAACCGACCCGTGTGCAGGTTAAGATCTAAGCCAAATTCCAAGGGATTATATAGCTATCCTGTAAGTTCAACATGCACATTACATAACTGAGTGCCTGGGATCAGAAACTTGGCTAGTGTGGTGGTCATGAGGAAGAATACCATTTTCTTAGCCATCGTAGGTTAGGCCGAATAGCCCGAGGCATAGCTGTTTGCAAAGGGTGGCGTGGGATGTCAGACATCTCTCAGTGGTTGGAGAAGGATGGAAAGAAAGAATAGTGAAAAGAATTAAACTTTCCATCTTTGAAGGAAAAAAATTATTTTTTCTCTTTTTTATTTAGTAGAAGGGATGAAAAGTAGAAGTGATATTTTTTTTATCGTTTGATATTTGATGAAAAATAAAATGAAAGGAAAAATATAAATGTTCAATTTATAATTTTATCCTTAAATAACGAATTGTGTATTGATATCGTATATATATTAGAATGTATTTAATGACCAAAAATTATACTTATTTTAAAAAGCATATTGTCACACTTTTTCTTCTTATTTTCTACCCTCTTTTTTGGGGGGGTGGGAGTTGTGAGCTGGAGGGAAATGCTCTCCCTTTTCTTTTTCTATTTCATTGTACTTTAATTTGTTACCAAACAATAGAAAATTTTTCCATCCACTCAATTTTTCTTTCACCCAATTTTTTTTTCAAACCAAACAGGGCATTAGAGTGAGAGGTCGGACCAAACCCTTTTATCTCGGTTTAGTACAAACGAATCTTGTTGGATGAATTGGTCCATGATCAATTGCCATACTTCTTAGTTCAATTTTTCCCTACTCGATCCAAGGCTTCACCTCTCGAATTTGGAGGCCGAAAAAAGGGTTAATCCTCACCGGGGGCGGAGCTAGGATTTCCCATTAAAGGGGGCAAACTATTACAGAAAACAAAAATTACCAGTTTATACAAAACATTTCCAAGCACGAAAAAATATTTGAAGATTCAACACTAGATTACTATTAAAACAGTAAAACCAGTTTCTTTTTAAATTAAAGAAAATATGAACAACAAACCATAAAATAACTTATGGTATTACATTTCAACTCAATCTCATACTAAAGTAGAATATGATGTTATTTCAAATCTCAAAATTCGTCTATAATGTAGTGATGATAAACTAAATTTTTAAAAATTCTCTTTAATATACAAAACCACATTATCCATGACATTATTGATTTTATTTTGCGAAAACTAGTTGAAACTTGAAATCATCATTTATTTTGTTGATTTACTCAATTCAGAAACTAAAACATTGATTTATTTTTTTTTTT
>CAUOFW020009946.1:295121-375082 GCA_963454935.2 Ilex paraguariensis
ATATATATATATATATATATATGTCAATTTATTTCCCCATTAAATGGGCATAAAGATTTAGGGGTGTTTGATAAGTTTCACACTTTAGGATTAGATTGATTTGGTAATAGTTGTACAAATCAATACAATTGAATTTTGGAGATAGGTTTGAATAGGAGATATATTTTTATCATATTTAATATTTGGAAAACAATTGAATAGGTGTAAAATAAAGGAAAAATTACATTGAGACTCCTGAAATTTGTCAGACCTCCTAACATTTGAAATATTAGAGACAGACTCTCTAAAGTTTGTATGCACGTAATACTTAAACCCCTACCGTCAAATGTCAGTCAGTATATCCATTAGTAAATTACACACAAACCTCCTAAAATTTGTAAGTGTATAATTCTTAGACTTCTCAAGTTTAAAATATTATATTTAGACAAAAAATACTCTAATAATAGATAGACTATCTAATATTTTAAATTTTACAACTAAAATTCATGTTCTATTATATTATTTATTGAAATAAAATTAAAAATAAAAAGCCAAGTTTTTCTTAAAAGATCGTAATTAATATACAATTATACTATTTATTGGAATAAAACTAAAAAAATCAAACAAGGGGTCTAAGTCATTCATAATAGAATATAAATTTTACAACCAAAATTCATGTTCTATTATGTCATTTATTGAAAAAAACCAAAAATAAAAATCAATTTTTTTCATTAAAAAATCATAAGAGTATACAATTATACTATCTATTGGAATATACTAAAAAAAATCAAACAAGGGGTCAAAATGTAATGAACACAATATATTCTATCTTTAACTGAGATAGTTTGGTAGTTTAATTTAGTCGTTTAAATGATCAAATTAAATTACAGTACATAGGATAATTGTATATTAATTATAATCTTTTAAGAAAAAATTAGATTTTTATTTTTAATTTTATTTCAATAAATGTCATAATAGAACATGAATTTTGGTTATAAAATTTAAAATATTTGATATTCTATCTTTTATTGGAGTATTTTTTATCTAAGTATAACATTTTAAATTTGAGGGGTGTAAGTATTACATGCCTACAAACTTCAAGGAGTTTGAATATAATTTACTAATAGATATACTAATAAACATTAACGACAAATGTCTAAGTGTTACATGTATCAAAATCTCAGGGGTTTGTGTATAATATTTCAAATATCAGGGAGTTTGAGTGATTAAGTGACAAATTTCAGAGAATTTGAATGTAATTCCCCCTAAAATAAATATGTGGATCCAATGATAACAACATCAAATTAGATGTATTTTTGACAATATTGTCGTTCGTGCAATAAATTAGCTGCATTTGATGCAAGAACACATCAATAATTTTAAAGATTTTTTAGAAATCGGTCCACAATTGTCGACTTTTGAGAGAAGAATGACATGCACTTTCTTTTAAAACTTAAAGGACAACTAAAAATATAAAAACTAATTATCCTTAATGAAATAAAAAGCTATATTACAAAATGGATAGTAATTGTAAGACGATAATAGAAACAGTGACACAATAACAATAACAACGATTGAGTAACAATAACAACGATACATCAACAGTAACAATCATTATCACAATAACACGATCACATTAACATCAATGCTCGTGTGAGTGGGGCGTAAGGGACGATTGTTGGGAATTGAGGTACTATAAAAGGTGGTAAGGCTAGAGTATAAAGTGGTGGTGGATTAGACAGTAACAACAACACGATGACAGTAACAATTATAATTACTGTCAAAATTCTATGAAACTAAACAGTAACGTAGAGTAGACAGTCAAACGATCACAGTAACAACCATAGTCACTATTAAAATTCTACAAAATCAAAAAGTAACGTGAATTAAACTGTTATACGATCACAGTAACAACCATTGTGACTCTGACAGTAATAGTAACAATGACAAATATAGTGAATTTTGTTGTCATTGTTTAAATTTTATTGTCCAACAAATTTAAATCAAATAAAAATAACATCAAGATTTACAATTCAACGTAAATATTGGGTTTTTTGGAGGCTGGTTCACAGTTATGGACTTTTGAAACAAAAAAGACAAGTGTGTTCTTTGTGGGACTTAAAGGACAATTAAAGACATAAAAACTAATTTATTCTTAATGACATAAATAGCTATATTATAAAATGGATTGTAATAACAAGACAGTAATAGTAACACCGACAAAATAATACGATCATAGTAATAACAATACCCATGTAGGTGGGGTATAAGGGCGATGACTAGTAATGAAGTTGCCATGGAAGATAGCAGGGCTGGAGCATAGAGTGGTGGTGGACTAGATATCAACACAAACGCAGTAACAACAAACAAGATAACAATAACAGTCATTATCACTATCAAAATTCTACAAAACTAGACCATAATTTGAACTAGACAGTCACACGATCACAGTAACGTGAATTAGATAANTGATTAAGTGACAAATTTCAGAGAATTTGAATGTAATTCCCCCTAAAATAAATATGTGGATCCAATGATAACAACATCAAATTAGATGTATTTTTGACAATATTGTCGTTCGTGCAATAAATTAGCTGCATTTGATGCAAGAACACATCAATAATTTTAAAGATTTTTTAGAAATCGGTCCACAATTGTCGACTTTTGAGAGAAGAATGACATGCACTTTCTTTTAAAACTTAAAGGACAACTAAAAATATAAAAACTAATTATCCTTAATGAAATAAAAAGCTATATTACAAAATGGATAGTAATTGTAAGACGATAATAGAAACAGTGACACAATAACAATAACAACGATTGAGTAACAATAACAACGATACATCAACAGTAACAATCATTATCACAATAACACGATCACATTAACATCAATGCTCGTGTGAGTGGGGCGTAAGGGACGATTGTTGGGAATTGAGGTACTATAAAAGGTGGTAAGGCTAGAGTATAAAGTGGTGGTGGATTAGACAGTAACAACAACACGATGACAGTAACAATTATAATTACTGTCAAAATTCTATGAAACTAAACAGTAACGTAGAGTAGACAGTCAAACGATCACAGTAACAACCATAGTCACTATTAAAATTCTACAAAATCAAAAAGTAACGTGAATTAAACTGTTATACGATCACAGTAACAACCATTGTGACTCTGACAGTAATAGTAACAATGACAAATATAGTGAATTTTGTTGTCATTGTTTAAATTTTATTGTCCAACAAATTTAAATCAAATAAAAATAACATCAAGATTTACAATTCAACGTAAATATTGAGTTTTTTGGAGGCTGGTTCACAGTTATGGACTTTTGAAACAAAAAAGACAAGTGTGTTCTTTGTGGGACTTAAAGGATAATTAAAGACATAAAAACTAATTTATTCTTAATGACATAAATAGCTATATTATAAAATGGATTGTAATAACAAGACAGTAATAGTAACACCGACAAAATAATACGATCATAGTAATAACAATACCCATGTAGGTGGGGTATAAGGGCGATGACTAGTAATGAAGTTGCCATGGAAGATAGCAGGGCTGGAGCATAGAGTGGTGGTGGACTAGATATCAACACAAACGCAGTAACAACAAACAAGATAACAATAACAGTCATTATCACTATCAAAATTCTACAAAACTAGACCATAATTTGAACTAGACAGTCACACGATCACAGTAACGTGAATTAGATAACCACATGATCATAGTAACAGTTATAATCACTAATATAATGGTTCATAAGTTTAAATTAAAAAAAACACATAATTTTTCCATCCATATTAGAACAAATTCAAAATTAATATATCAAAACAACCAAGTAAAAGTAGAGATCTAAATAAATTTTTTCACATAAAATAATAAAACCCTTAACTCATGCATTTTATTGAATACTATTTGAGCATAATATAAAGATTGAAGAATGTTATGAGCATTCATTATCCATTATGGTGCAAAACAATCCACATGGCCGTCTCTGGCGATTTAATATAAAATTCATAGATAGATCATACATGAAGTTGCCAAAAATAACACCTAGTTATAATAAGATTACACACTTACAAGGCACAAAATTTAAAATCCTCTCACATCCAAATGATGCTGAAGCCTCACAAATCAATAGCTATCTACTCTAACAGCCTACCAAAAAAAACTCTAAAATATAATTTTATGTTCAAGGAGTAGAGGGAATTACATCTTCAAGAACAAAGTTGTTGAGGGTTGCAGGGAATTGCATCTTCATATCAATAGATATCTAAGCCGACAAGAAAAAGAGAGCCGTCTAGGAGAACTTTCTGGACTCCCATTGGTAACGATGTGAAGAATATTTGACCAAGCCTCACTCAAANCCCCCCCCCACAGGCGGTGTATAGTGGTGGTCAGAAGTCTTGGGCAACAGATTACATTGGGGTAGAATAAGAAATAATAATAGTACAAAAACTGACTATTGGACCTACTTACCAAATATTACACATCAGATTTTCTTAATAAACCAATAAATTTACACCTGTCTTTATTAACAAAATAAATTGTCATCTTATCCTTAATTCTAATTTTCACTAATTTTAATGTTAATTCCTATCCACCCTTTTGAATACCACCCCTACCTGGGTTTCAAAAACCCCATTTACATGGTTAGGGTTGTTTATAGTAATGACCGTGGGCCCAGATTCAATATTCTATTAGAAAACAACATATGCCAAGCTCCAACTATGTAGACCCCAGATTTATTTTACTCAATCCCACGAACTAAAATGGTCCTTAATAGCATTTTGACATGTAGTATTTTGATGCCAAAATTGACATGCTAAATTTGGATTTAAAAGTTTATGTGATAGTTTAACAGGTAAAATTTGTTATCTTCATTTCATTAATACTCCAATCGATATGTCAAAATTATTTATTTTACATCTTTATATTTTATTATATTAATTTAATATATATTTTTAAAATAAAATTTGGGATTAATTAAAATAATAATTTTTAAAAATATAACAATTTTTATATCAAACTAGTACATATTTTAGTGAAACTAAAATTCTCCTTAAACTTAACTAATACAATTTTAAACGAACCAATGAGTTGTTGTCCTAATAGATAAGAACTCGGATTTTCTCGCTCAGCGCTTATGTTCAAGCAGGAGAGGAACTAGGATTTCACATTAAAGAGGGTAAACTATTGTAGAAAACAATTTCACCAGTTTATACAAAATATTTCCAAGCATGAAAAAATATTTTTGGATTCAAAACTAGATTACTATTAAACAGCAAAACCAATTTCCATTTAACTTAAAAAAAAATATGAACTACAAACCATAAAATAAGTTATGGTATTACATTTCAACCCAATCACAAACTAAAGTAGAATACGATATTTTTTCAAATCTCAAAATTAGTCTATAATGTATTGATGAGAAACTAAATATTTAGAAATTCTCTTCAATGTAAAAAATTACATTATCCATGACAAAATCATTATTCATTTTATATTGTGAAAACTGGTTGAAATCATCATTTATTTTGTTGATTTACTCAATCCAAAATCTACAATATTATTTTTTTGGGAGGAGGGAGGCAATGCGCCACTAATTTGCCAAAAATTAAAAATAAGTTAAGACCATTATAACCATTTTCAAAAATCAAGGAGGGCAAATATATTAAAATAACCAAACTATCATCCCTTAATAATACATAAATAAAGGGATTCAAAAACTCAGGGGGCAAGTGCCCACCCTCCCCACTATGTGGCTCCACCCTTAGGTTCAAGTATGCATAGCTACGGCAACTCGTTAGAGCTAAACTTACTCTTTAACACTTAGAGTAAATGATAAGACCTTACTTTCAACCCCGACATAGGGGCGGTAGAGTCCCATACAGATAGTTGTATAGTGCTGATGAACAATACTCACTGACAGATATGTGGAGTAACCTATCTATATATCCATTTTATGTACCGAAAAAAAAAAAAACTAAACAACAATTAAAAATATGATTCCAAAACATAAACTCAAACCAATAAAATAATACCTTGAAAATCATTTAGCATAGCTTCCTTCACATGCCAAATTCGGCATGCTGCCGAATCTATTTTTGTCAACAGGGCATTTGGCCATTCGGTTGGAGTTGGTCGAAGTTCACTAAAGACAGGCCCTGGGATCTTTAGACAATGCAAACAACTCACTAATTCAATCATCAACAAATTGCATAGCAATTGAGAGGCACATTAATACATACTTGCAAAGTAACGAAAACGCTATTTTGATCCCTCAGATTTGAATAGGACAAGACCATGGCCGGCGACCAGTTATCTGCCAGCGTTCCATCTCCAAAGCCTTGATTAGTCGAAATTTTTTTTATTCCCCGGTCATTATCAAGTATAAACAAGCAAAATTAACAACAATGCGCGTGTAGTCCTTTGATGTGGAGTTGTGCTTGGAGTGAACCGTAAACTAGAATGTCTCGGATTGCATGGGTGGATCCCATATGCCCCCTCTCTACGATGAATATACATACTAGTCCAAGAACAAGTAACAAGGACACAAGTTTCTTCAGATATGGACTAAAGAAAAATTAAAACCAACGAACCTAAGGACAGGGTATCTCACAAGGAATGCATCGAGCAATGCTTTAAAGGAATCATTGTCCACACTATGTCACTGCATATGGATTCGGAAACTTAAATGCTTGTTACTTCATAACAAGTCTCTGCCAAGATATGCCAACAACAAAGACAAACAAGAATATACCGGAGAAATCAAGTTTTTTGTAATAAATTTGACAGATTGAACGAAGTTCTCAATGATTCTCGCTACCTTAAAATCTAGCATCTTGCGCCAATTTGAAGAGAGGCAATATTGGAGCTAACAATGATGATACTCGTGGTGTTCATATCAGTTCTTGTGCTTTCAGCAGCCTTCTTCTTGATGCATGCATGGCGTTCTCCGATGGCAATGGATGCAATTCCGGGAAACCTGGGTTGGCCTATTGTGGGAGAAACTTTCTCCTTCCTGTCTGAGTTTTCAAGTCCTTGCGGTGTTTACAGCTTCATGAAAAAGAGACAGCAGAGGTAGGCAATCAAAAATATCTATGCAAAAACCAGAAATCAAAACAATTTGTTTTCAATCTTACTGTCTCATATAACAAATCTCACCATTAGGTATGGAAAGGTGTTTAAGAGTTCTGTTTTGGGGAGACTTACCGTCTTCATGACTGGGAGGGAAGCAGCCAAGATTCTGTTAACAGGCAAAGATGGAATAGTGAGCTTGAACCTCTTCTATGCTGGAAAGCAGGTGCTTGGCCCAACTAGCTTGCTCCAACAGACTGGAGAAGCACACAAGCGTCTTCGGCGGTTGATTGCCGAGCCCCTATCTGTTGATGGCCTGAAAAAATATTTCCAGTTCATCAACAATTTGGCAATTGAAACATTAGATCAGTGGCCTGGACGAACAGTCTTGGTTCATGAAGAGGCTTCCACAGTAAAGTTTTGATAATTGATTTAACACATCAAAGTACATAGTCTAAGGTTGTTTCTTGAGATACGACTGAATATATTTGAATTTTGCAGTTCACACTAAAGGTAATAGGCAACATGATAATGAGCTTAGAACCAACTGGGGAGGAGCAAGAAAAATTCCGGGCCAATTTCAAAGTCATTTCTTCCTCATTTGCATCTTTGCCGATAAAAATCCCAGGAACCACTCTTTACCGTGGTATCAAGGTAACATTTCAGTAAGTTGATCACAATGAACAAACACAAGGACTTATATTTAGGATATGCTGCAACTTAGATCTGAAGGAAAGACTTTTAGAAATAGTACTGAGATTGTATTCCATCAAATCAGGCACGTGATCGGATGTACGACATGTTAGATACAACAATTTTCAAACGAAGAAATAGAGAGAGCTTCCGACAAGATTTCTTAGAATCCCTGATAAAGAAGCACTGCAAGGATACATCAGAAGGAGAAGATGATAAACTTACAGATACGCAATTGAAGGACAACATCTTGACCCTGCTAGTTGCAGGTCATGATACCACAACTGCTGCTCTAACATGGGTTATCAAATTCCTTGAAGAAAATCCAGCTGCATTGGAACGTCTCAGAGTAATATTTGCTTAACATCCAGCATCACTAGAATTTCCTGTTGAAGATCGAGAATGAGAACCTTACGCTGGATTTGCAGGAGGAACACATGGAAATTCAAGGTAGCAGAAAGAATGGATCTAGTCTCACCTGGTCTGAAATCAACAACATGCCTTACACCACGAAGGTTAGCTGCACGCCCATAAAGTTTTGGTATGATACCTATATCTACCCAACTCAAAGTTTACCCAATTCAACAATTCTTGTCATTTTCAGGTGATTAATGAAACTCTTCGAATAGCCACAATCCTTCCTTGGTTTTCAAGAAAAGCAGCACTAGACTTTGAGATCGATGGTATGAGCTTTCCAACTTAACATCCTACACTGATATTTCCTGCTATACATTAAATGATGAAACTGCACTAATATTTCAGGGTGCAAAATCAAAAAAGGCTGGTCAATCAATTTGGATGTGGTTTCTATTCACCATGACCCAGCAGTTTTTCCTGATCCCCTGAAGTTTGATCCCTCTAGATTTGATGTAACTTCTCCGTAGTCTCAATTCATCAATGAACATAATATTTTCTTCCCTTTCATTTGGACGATGAGATATGATTTTATGGATCAACTGCAGGAACCCTTAAAGCCTTTTAGCTTCCTTGGGTTTGGAAGCGGACCACGCATGTGTCCTGGAATCAACCTGGCCAAGCTGGAAATTTTGGTCTTTATTCATCATCTTGTCTGCAGATACAAGTAAGATGAATTATCTTTTAAGGACTTCGCAGGTGGGAAAGAATTAACCAGCTGGAGCTTCCTCATAGCCTTGCATATTATACCTTGAATATGAAATACTACCCAGTAAGGGGACCTCAATAATCCAATTATCAACTAAAACTATATCAGAACGATTTCATCCGCAATTTAGAACACCTTTCCATATTTTGTCTAGCTAAAAGATATGGCTAAATTTTCCCAATTTATCCAAAGCTACGCTTCTAATTTGACATTGTAACTCCCATTGCAGGTGGAGTCCTTTGGAGAAAGATGATTCAGTCCAGCCAACAGTTGTCCGGATGCCAAGGAACAAGTACCCAATCATAGTGAAGCCACTTTAAAGCATTTGTTTTAAGAAGTACCCAATCATATTGTGGTTATCCTATGATCCAAAAAAAAACTCAGCATATCCTCTTCTCCATCGTACATCTGCTTTGTAATAAGGAAAATACTGTCGGCATTAAACCCATAGTTGAACCGGTCAATCTCAAACCACTCACAGACGATGACTACTTAAAAATAAGCAAGCACTTGTATTAATTTCAAGGAATAAAAAACCTGTCTGAACTTGATCTTCACTGATTCTACACTCACGGAGAGAGAAGAACCGAAAGGGTTGTTAACTGTTTCAAGAACTTGGTTAACCTTACAAATAGGTATCTGGAGGGAGATCTTCTAAAATATATTTTTCCTCCTCTAAAGATCTTCCCCAATATCTTCAAGTGGTAGTAGGACCTAATGTAAATGAATAGGTCCCTCGCTAACACATGGTGAATGATCTACCAAGGAAGAAAATAGAGGAAAAAGGAATTGGAGGGGGTACATGAATTAAATTTCATCATTCCGCTCTGCCTAGGGTTTTGATCCCCATGCGATCCACTCACTACTTTGTCCTTTTGAGGCAATAAACATCACAACCTTGCACCATCAGGCAATCAGCAAGGGAAATTTAAGGCCAATTGCAATATCATAATGACAACCATTTAAATATGCTAGATACAGCTGCATAAAGGCATCAAGGAACTATTAAATTAGGGAGATTAAAATAGAAAAACTAAATTAAGGATCTAGAAAATAATTAAGAACACTTACATATCATGAATTCATAAAAACATGCATCAGAATTTGGAACGAACAAAGAAAGCACTTTGAAAAGACGCATCTCATGTGATTCAACTGAACTAGATGCCCTTCCATGTGAGAAATAAAAATCAACCACCTGGAATGTTTCTCTTCAGGACGGCCTACATGTGCTCTCTGGTCTGAAGTAGTTCCCTCCCTTGAGATGCTGTGCTAGCTTTTTTTGCATTTATCAATCATCATGCCATTTTTATTCCTGCAGTCCTGCACCAGATAACTTGATCAATCAATTGTAGGCATTTCAAATTTTTCAGAATCGCAGGGTTTGATTGCAAATAACAGACCTGAGCCAAACAGGAAACTCCTGTTTTTTTTTTTCTCATGCGCTCTTATGCAAATACAAGAGCAATGTAGAATAGAGAGACGAGATGAATTGAAGGAGAAACAAGCTTCTAGCTTCTGAAATGGTATTAAAAAATCTATGCATTTACCATTTGATGGCACAAGCAAGCAGGAAGATCTAAAAGGCCAAAAATTTGGACAATGTAATTGGTTAAATCTACAATCAGAATCTCTGGCCATAAAATTTTGTGAGATTCCCTTTTCTGTCAACAAAAATAAAAGTGATTCAACATGTGGTTAAATTCTTGGCAGAAATAAATGTTGGGCGTTTGTGAAATCTAATTTGTGTGTTGATCCGGATGATGACCCGATCCAGAATAATGTTGTATGGTTTTTTAATGGGAAATTTTCTGAGGCTTGGACCATGGAGCGAAAGTTTGGGCCTGTTTTGTAGTTCAATGCGCAGGACATATAAAACCTGTTATTTTGATGTTAGGGTTTATGGTGTTTTGTACAGCCGCTCTCTGTATTCATCCCTCTCCATAGTGAAATTCCTGTAACTTCGTGGACGTAGACAAATTGTCGAACCACGTAAAATCTGTGTCTTGTTTTTTCTTGTTTCTTAATAGTTTATGTTTTTGGTTTGTTTTTCGATTATGTGTGTTTGTCTGTGAGTTTAAAACGTGTTAAATCCCAACAATAAACTCGTATATGAGAGAAATCAGGTCGTATATAAGAGACATCAGGTTGTAGCTCCTACAAGCACCAAGTGATGCATTTGCATTAGCAGGAGGGCATCAGCCCAGCTTTATACAGAAAATTCNATAATTAAGAACACTTACATATCATGAATTCATAAAAACATGCATCAGAATTTGGAACGAACAAAGAAAGCACTTTGAAAAGACGCATCTCATGTGATTCAACTGAACTAGATGCCCTTCCATGTGAGAAATAAAAATCAACCACCTGGAATGTTTCTCTTCAGGACGGCCTACATGTGCTCTCTGGTCTGAAGTAGTTCCCTCCCTTGAGATGCTGTGCTAGCTTTTTTTGCATTTATCAATCATCATGCCATTTTTATTCCTGCAGTCCTGCACCAGATAACTTGATCAATCAATTGTAGGCATTTCAAATTTTTCAGAATCGCAGGGTTTGATTGCAAATAACAGACCTGAGCCAAACAGGAAACTCCTGTTTTTTTTTTTCTCATGCGCTCTTATGCAAATACAAGAGCAATGTAGAATAGAGAGACGAGATGAATTGAAGGAGAAACAAGCTTCTAGCTTCTGAAATGGTATTAAAAAATCTATGCATTTACCATTTGATGGCACAAGCAAGCAGGAAGATCTAAAAGGCCAAAAATTTGGACAATGTAATTGGTTAAATCTACAATCAGAATCTCTGGCCATAAAATTTTGTGAGATTCCCTTTTCTGTCAACAAAAATAAAAGTGATTCAACATGTGGTTAAATTCTTGGCAGAAATAAATGTTGGGCCTTTGTGGAATCTAATTTGTGTGTTGATCCGGATGATGACCCGATCCGGAATAATGTTGTATAGTTTTTTAGTGGCAAATTTTCTGAGGCTTGGACCATGGAGCGAAAGTTTGGGCCTGTTTTGTAGTTCAATGCGCAGGACATATAAAACCTGTTATTTTGATGTTAGGGTTTATGGTGTTTTGTACAGCAGCTCTCTGTATTCATCCCTCTCCATAGTGAAATTCCTGCAACTTCGTGGACGTAGACAAATTGTCGAACCACGTAAAATTTGTGTCTTGTTTTTTCTTGTTTCTTAATAGTTTATGTTTTTGGTTTGTTTTTCGATTGTGTGTGTTTGTCTGTGAGTTTAAAGCGTGTTAAATCCCAACAATAAACTCGAATATAAGAGAAATCAGGTCGTATGTAAGAGAAATCAGGTTGTAGCTCCTACAAGCACCAAGTGATGCATTTGCATTAGCAGGAGGGCATCAGCCCAGCTTTATACAGAAAATCTAGTGGAGCGTCTAGTCAAAGCAACCTATATTGCGATAACAGTGGCCGATATCCGTTAGTCGAGCCAATGTAAAACTATTCCCACGTGGCACATGGGTGGAGTAAAATCTCAAAGTAAAACTAGAATCATCATTATTAAAAAAGTGCAATCACTAAGAGAGATCTCATCTGAATTAAATTCTAATCTTTCACAACAAACAACAGCAGAACCCGAAGGTTATCAGTTAGTCAATTTACACTGATAGATTGCTTGTGTAGAAGGCAAGCACAATTCTCATTTCCTATATCTGCTGCAAGACAAGGAGGTTGCACTTTCTCATCCTGATACAAGACCAAACGCATTTTAACTAATTCATTCAAGAAATAATCCAGCTTCTCAATAGTGACATTGGGCATCACAACAACATGAGCCATATTTCCCTCACAAGCAAGTTGCCAATGGCGAACAAAATCTTCATTCCAAGGTCGCTCAAACACCACTGTGCTGCTCAGCTCATTGAGCATGGCACTAATTCCTGCCTCTCGAAGGCGATCTTTCAAGTAATGAGCATTTCTGAGGCACTTTTGGACTTCTTTTTGGAACCCCTTGAAACCTTTTCTGTTTAGGGTGTACCACAGGAAAATTGGAGCATGCCCATTCCGACTTCCCATGATTGTGGCATCCCTTGAAGCAAGATATTCAACATTCCTAGAGAGTGCATTAATGTGCTCGAGCCTTGTTATCTGAACACCGCAAGGCATTGGACATCCCACTAACTTGTGACCAGAAACACTCACGCTTCCAATGGGCTTTTTAAACGTAACCTTGGGTGCCTGTTCATAACCGAGACCAATAAGCAAAAGAAGCAGAAATGAACTCTATATTAACCAACATATAAATTTAATGGATGAAAAGAAGAATTAGAAGAATGAGCCAAGGGAAAAAGCAGTTAAAGCAATAGAGATAAAAGGGATATACTGGTGCACAGTCCATCGTTCAAGAGCAGGACGAGAAAGCAGTCTTATATGCGTTCGTTGTACTTATTGAAGTATTTATGAGTCACATGCATGAAAGCAACTATTCTACCATATAGTTTTCAAATCAATGGTTGAGCAGAAACATCAGAGTCGCATGCGTTTGTCAGACTTTTTAATTAATGCTCAAGCATTCTGGGAGTGGGAGGCATGACAAGTAAACTCTTCTATTTGGTGATGTGGCACCTATAATTTTGTTTGATTCCCATTTATGTTAATTAAACTTTCCTTCTCCACCACCCGTTTGGGGATACCTTTGGCCATGTGCTTGTTAACCCGAAATGCCAACAGAAAATATACGCACAACAATCTCCAAGTGAACATACAAATGATGGGCCAAAAAGGCCTATACATGTGCAAGACGTGAACAGTGGTATAAATGCAGATCCACTTACACGTTTTACAAATGGCATCATCAGCCCAAATAAAGCTCCATCACAGTGGATGTAAAAGCGATCAGGTGAGAATCCACATTCTTCAAGGGTCTGTATAACAAGATCAAGATCATCAACAGCCCCTTTACAGTAGTACCTGCAAAACAAGGTAGCAGAAATCAATTCAAGTGTTACAGGGTCTGATTGTGAGAGGGAGACAGAGAAAGAGATTATACCTATGTTGACATTGATGATAGCCGGTTTGTCCTTGTTAGGAAGTAGCTTGGATTTGAAATCTGCACAATCTATTTCTCCAGTGACTAGCGTGCCAACCTTGACACATTCCATTCTGTACATTCTTGCTGCTTTATAGACAGAATAATGCGATTCTCGTGATGCATACAAAATTCCATCCGGAAACACTTCTCTCCTGCACAATTGAATAGTACTTATGCTAAAACCATTCGGGAACAGATATCAAAGAAACTCTCAATTGTAAAATAGAGCGTTGGCCAGCTAAAGCACAAGTAACAGACTCGAGTGGGAAACTTATCAGAAAGAAAATAACAAAAACACTACTTACCCAACCAGAATTCCATGAAGATTGCCTTCCGTACCACAATTTGTAATATATCCCCAGTATTCATTCTTCTCGATTTCCCATAAACGGGCAAACCAATCCAGAACACCAACTTCAAATTGCCTGGAATGGACACCATAGTTGCTCTGGATGAAAGGATCACCCAGGTTGTTGATGGAAAAGTGCTGCAACTGTGCTAGATCACCATAATCGAAGTCCAGATTATAAGGATAACCTGTAACAAGTCGACATCAAGAAGCAATATGAACCCCTGATATTAGAATTGGAAGCTGAGACAGGTATCTGGAAAACATTACTGACTGCTACTTCTGTTTTGTGCACCGAAAATATGTCTGCTTGGTAAACTTCCACCTTACTACGTGTCTATCAAAGAAACTAGACCTCACCTGATTGACACGTCTAAACATTTGCACACATAAATAAAAGGATAAAATACACCTTTATTCTACAAAATACGTGTTTATTGTTTGTTTGGTCTCTAATTTTTTTATTGTATTTATTTAATCTCTAAAATTTTTAATTTGTATTTAAGTGGTTCAATCCCAAAAGTAGTCAAAAAATTATTATTGATAGTTCTACTTCCACACGTCAATCACGTTGTTCTTAATTTAGTGCATACTTAGTCTTTAAAGTTCTTAATTTATGTCTATTTAGACCTTAAAATGCTTAGTTTGTGTCTATTTGGTCCCATATAATTGATATGTGACCAGAGCTGGGATTGGATTATGTAGATATAAATTAGAAATCTAGGGGATTAAATAGATATAATTGAAAGATTAGAGACTAAATAAATATTACACGCATACTTTGAGGACTAAAAATATATTTTATCCCANGCAGTCTTATATGCGTTCGTTGTACTTATTGAAGTATTTATGAGTCACATGCATGAAAGCAACTATTCTACCATATAGTTTTCAAATCAATGGTTGAGCAGAAACATCAGAGTCGCATGCGTTTGTCAGACTTTTTAATTAATGCTCAAGCATTCTGGGAGTGGGAGGCATGACAAGTAAACTCTTCTATTTGGTGATGTGGCACCTATAATTTTGTTTGATTCCCATTTATGTTAATTAAACTTTCCTTCTCCACCACCCGTTGGGGGATACCTTTGGCCATGTGCTTGTTAACCCGAAATGCCAACAGAAAATATACGCACAACAATCTCCAAGTGAACATACAAATGATGGGCCAAAAAGGCCTATACATGTGCAAGACGTGAACAGTGGTATAAATGCAGATCCACTTACACGTTTTACAAATGGCATCATCAGCCCAAATAAAGCTCCATCACAGTGGATGTAAAAGCGATCAGGTGAGAATCCACATTCTTCAAGGGTCTGTATAACAAGATCAAGATCATCAACAGCCCCTTTTACAGTAGTACCTGCAAAACAAGGTAGCAGAAATCAATTCAAGTGTTACAGGGTCTGATTGTGAGAGGGAGACAGAGAAAGAGATTATACCTATGTTGACATTGATGATAGCCGGTTTGTCCTTGTTAGGAAGTAGCTTGGATTTGAAATCTGCACAATCTATTTCTCCAGTGACTAGCGTGCCAACCTTGACACATTCCATTCTGTACATTCTTGCTGCTTTATAGACAGAATAATGCGATTCTCGTGATGCATACAAAATTCCATCCGGAAACACTTCTCTCCTGCACAATTGAATAGTACTTATGCTAAAACCATTCGGGAACAGATATCAAAGAAACTCTCAATTGTAAAATAGAGCGTTGGCCAGCTAAAGCACAAGTAACAGACTCGAGTGGGAAACTTATCAGAAAGAAAATAACAAAAACACTACTTACCCAACCAGAATTCCATGAAGATTGCCTTCCGTACCACAATTTGTAATATATCCCCAGTATTCATTCTTCTCGATTTCCCATAAACGGGCAAACCAATCCAGAACACCAACTTCAAATTGCCTGGAATGGACACCATAGTTGCTCTGGATGAAAGGATCACCCAGGTTGTTGATGGAAAAGTGCTGCAACTGTGCTAGATCACCATAATCGAAGTCCAGATTATAAGGATAACCTGTAACAAGTCGACATCAAGAAGCAATATGAACCCCTGATATTAGAATTGGAAGCTGAGACAGGTATCTGGAAAACATTACTGACTGCTACTTCTGTTTTGTGCACCGAAAATATGTCTGTTTGGTAAACTTCCACCTTACTACGTGTCTATCAAAGAAACTAGACCTCACCTGATTGACACGTCTAAACATTTGCACACATAAATAAAAGGATAAAATACACCTTTATTCTACAAAATACGTGTTTATTGTTTGTTTGGTCTCTAATTTTTTTATTGTATTTATTTAATCCCTAAAATTTTTAATTTGTATTTAAGTGGTTCAATCCCAAAAGCCGTCAAAAAATTATTATTGATAGTTCTACTTCCACACGTCAATCACGTTGTTCTTAATTTAGTGCATACTTAGTCTTTAAAGTTCTTAATTTATGTCTATTTAGACCCTAAAATGTCTAATTTGTGTCTATTTGGTCTCATATGATTGATATGTGACCAGAGCTGGGATTGGATTATGTAGATATAATTTAGAAATCTAAGGGATTAAATAGATATAATTGAAAGATTAGAGACTAAATAACTATTACATGCCTACTTTGAGGACTAAAAATATATTTTATCCTAAATAAAACATAAAACAACAAAAAGAGAGGGAAAGAAAATATCTTGTTACCTAGATGATGGTTGGTCCTCTCAACGAGAGTCTTCCGGTACCTAGCCAACACGCTGGCCATATAAGCCTCCTTATCACCGGTCCACTCATCATCGGCGTCCGGTTCCGTGACCTCAAGGCACCTGGCGTGCACGTTCTTTCCCAACACTATCTCTCTCTTCTTCTCTCTACATTCACCTAAAACCCCATTTCTGAACTCTCCACCACCGTCACGTGAATCGCCATTGACCGTCCCACCGTTCAACACCGTCACCGACGGTAACGCCTCCGAAATCACAGCGGTGGAATCGAATTTATCCGACACTATAGCAGTAACTTTAACGTTGGATAGGCCGGACATGGATTCAACTCCGACAGTCACAACCATTATTGGATTACAGAACTGTAAATGTAGAAATTCAGGAGACAGAAATGTATAGAGAATTCGGGAGGTTGCTACTTTTGAAGAAGCGAGAGAAGCGGTCTATTGGGGTGGTTCGACTTGTGATTTATAGGCGCGAAAGGTCGGGGTGCTGGCAGGGGCAGCGTCAGGAATTTTTGTTAAGCGGCTGCTCTAATTGTTTTCATTCTAACCTATAACATATTTATATTTATTATATTACATTTGATATATGAAGTCCATTTAACATAAAAAATTTAAACAAAAAAATTTATATTATCAAGGACAGAGCCATAAATATCTATGATAGAGGTAAAATATAACTAGTATAAAAAAATATTAAGTAGAAATTAATACAAAAAAATTCAATTTAAGAATAAAAAAAAAGTAAGAATCAACACTACATTATTGTGAAATAATAAATTTAATTTTTATTTAGCCAAAACAAAATTTTAACAGAAAGACACAAAATAATTTTTTAGTACATTTTAACATAATTATATATTTCAATAAAATATAAAAATTTCTAAAATTTTGTATATAAATTAAATGTAAATTAATTTTTGTATTTTATTAGGTTATAGACTACTATTACTAAAAAAATGGTAAATGAAAATTAAAAATTATTCTTAAAAGTAATGAATATTGTGTTAGATAAAGAGAAATATTGTATTCTCGTCAATATACAAATAAAATATTGACTCAATTCAAAGCAAACATATTTATTTTAAAGGGTTAGAGGTCCACTAATTTATTAAAAAAAAAACTAGAACCATTATTAAAATTTCCAAAATTTATGGGGTAAATATAATGTATAAAATAATTTTATAGGTTGGTGCAAGGAAGGACAAAAAAATTCAAGGAACTGAGTTTTTCGTGTGTTGAACTTTTCTCTGTTTCTTCTCTTTTTCTTGTGGCTGGGCAGTGGGCAACTAGGAGTGAGTGGTACAGATAAAAAAAAAAAGAGAAAGATAAGATAGATTTTAGTCAAGTAGGCCAAAAATTTTGATTTTTAATGATGGTGGCCCAAAAATTTTGTTTTTAATGTTGGGCTAAAAGTTCTATNAACCAGAATTCCATGAAGATTGCCTTCCGTACCACAATTTGTAATATATCCCCAGTATTCATTCTTCTCGATTTCCCATAGACGGGCAAACCAATCCAGAACACCAACTTCAAATTGCCTGGAATGGACACCATAGTTGCTCTGGATGAAAGGATCACCCAGGTTGTTGATGGAAAAGTGCTGCAACTGTGCTAGATCACCATAATCGAAGTCCAGATTATAAGGATAACCTGTAACAAGTCGACATCAAGAAGCAATATGAACCCCTGATATTAGAATTGGAAGCTGAGACAGGTATCTGGAAAACATTACTGACTGCTACTTCTGTTTTGTGCACCGAAAATATGTCTGTTTGGTAAACTTCCACCTTACTACGTGTCTATCAAAGAAACTAGACCTCACCTGATTGACACGTCTAAACATTTGCACACATAAATAAAAGGATAAAATACACCTTTATTCTACAAAATACGTGTTTATTGTTTGTTTGGTCTCTAATTTTTTTATTGTATTTATTTAATCCCTAAAATTTTTAATTTGTATTTAAGTGGTTCAATCCCAAAAGCCGTCAAAAAATTATTATTGATAGTTCTACTTCCACACGTCAATCACGTTGTTCTTAATTTAGTGCATACTTAGTCTTTAAAGTTCTTAATTTATGTCTATTTAGACCCTAAAATGTCTAATTTGTGTCTATTTGGTCTCATATGATTGATATGTGACCAGAGCTGGGATTGGATTATGTAGATATAATTTAGAAATCTAAGGGATTAAATAGATATAATTGAAAGATTAGAGACTAAATAACTATTACATGCCTACTTTGAGGACTAAAAATATATTTTATCCTAAATAAAACATAAAACAACAAAAAGAGAGGGAAAGAAAATATCTTGTTACCTAGATGATGGTTGGTCCTCTCAACGAGAGTCTTCCGGTACCTAGCCAACACGCTGGCCATATAAGCCTCCTTATCACCGGTCCACTCATCATCGGCGTCCGGTTCCGTGACCTCAAGGCACCTGGCGTGCACGTTCTTTCCCAACACTATCTCTCTCTTCTTCTCTCTACATTCACCTAAAACCCCATTTCTGAACTCTCCACCACCGTCACGTGAATCGCCATTGACCGTCCCACCGTTCAACACCGTCACCGACGGTAACGCCTCCGAAATCACAGCGGTGGAATCGAATTTATCCGACACTATAGCAGTAACTTTAACGTTGGATAGGCCGGACATGGATTCAACTCCGACAGTCACAACCATTATTGGATTACAGAACTGTAAATGTAGAAATTCAGGAGACAGAAATGTATAGAGAATTCGGGAGGTTGCTACTTTTGAAGAAGCGAGAGAAGCGGTCTATTGGGGTGGTTCGACTTGTGATTTATAGGCGCGAAAGGTCGGGGTGCTGGCAGGGGGCAGCGTCAGGAATTTTTGTTAAGCGGCTGGTCTAATTGTTTTCATTCTAACCTATAACATATTTATATTTATTATATTATATTTGATATATGAAGTCCATTTAACATAAAAAATTTAAACAAAAAAATATATATTATCAAGGACAGAGCCATAAATATCTACGATAGAGGTAAAATATAATTGATATAAAAAAATATTAAATAGAAATTAATACAAAAAAATTCAATTTAAGAATAAAAAAAAAGTAAGAATCAACACTACATTATTGTGAAATAGTAAATTTAATTTTTATTTAACCAAAATAAAATTTTAACAAAAAGACACAAAATAATTTTTTAGTACATTTTAACCTAATTATATATTTCAATAAAATATAAAAATTTCTAAAATTTTGTATATAATTTAAATGTAAATTAGTTTTTGTATTTTATTAGGTTATAGACTACTATTACTAAAAAAATGGTAAATGAAAATTAAAAATTATCCTTAAAAGTAACGAATACTGTGTTAGATAAAGAGAAATATTGTATTCTCGTCAATATACAAATAAAATATTGACTCAATTCAAAGCAAACATATTTATTTTAGAGGGTTAGAGGTCCACTAATTTATTAAAAAAAAAACTAGAACCATTATTAAAATTTCCAAAATTTATGGGGTAAATATAATGTATAAAATAATTTTATAGGTTGGTGCAAGGAAGGACAAAAAAATTCAAGGAACTGAGTTTTTCGTGTGTTGAACTTTTCTCTGTTTCTTCTCTTTTTCTTGTGGCTGGGCAGTGGGCAACTAGGAGTGAGTGGTACAGATAAAAAAAAAAAAAAAAAGATAAGATAGGTTTTAGTCAAGTAGGCCAAAAGTTTTGATTTTTAATGATGGTGGCCCAAAAATTTTGTTTTTAATGTTGGGCTAAAAGTTCTGTTTTTTAATAAGTTTGAGTGGATTGTGATAAGTCAAATATTTGATTTTTTAATAAGTTTGGATAGATAATAATGAGTTCAACTTTTTTTGTTTTAAATGGACTTAATTTTTTAAGTATTTTGAGTAAATAATGTGAGTCTAATATAAATGAGAGACACATATAATATATATGTATAAATATATAATACATATATCTAACTAATAAAAAAAAATTGATGGGGCACGTGCCCACCCTGCCCCTATCTACCTCTGCCGATGGGTGCTGGGGAGTATGCCAACACAAGTTTCACGCTAGTATTTTTTATNAAATACGTGTTTATTGTTTGTTTGGTCTCTAATTTTTTTATTGTATTTATTTAATCCCTAAAATTTTTAATTTGTATTTAAGTGGTTCAATCCCAAAAGCCGTCAAAAAATTATTATTGATAGTTCTACTTCCACACGTCAATCACGTTGTTCTTAATTTAGTGCATACTTAGTCTTTAAAGTTCTTAATTTATGTCTATTTAGACCCTAAAATGTCTAATTTGTGTCTATTTGGTCTCATATGATTGATATGTGACCAGAGCTGGGATTGGATTATGTAGATATAATTTAGAAATCTAAGGGATTAAATAGATATAATTGAAAGATTAGAGACTAAATAACTATTACATGCCTACTTTGAGGACTAAAAATATATTTTATCCTAAATAAAACATAAAACAACAAAAAGAGAGGGAAAGAAAATATCTTGTTACCTAGATGATGGTTGGTCCTCTCAACGAGAGTCTTCCGGTACCTAGCCAACACGCTGGCCATATAAGCCTCCTTATCACCGGTCCACTCATCATCGGCGTCCGGTTCCGTGACCTCAAGGCACCTGGCGTGCACGTTCTTTCCCAACACTATCTCTCTCTTCTTCTCTCTACATTCACCTAAAACCCCATTTCTGAACTCTCCACCACCGTCACGTGAATCGCCATTGACCGTCCCACCGTTCAACACCGTCACCGACGGTAACGCCTCCGAAATCACAGCGGTGGAATCGAATTTATCCGACACTATAGCAGTAACTTTAACGTTGGATAGGCCGGACATGGATTCAACTCCGACAGTCACAACCATTATTGGATTACAGAACTGTAAATGTAGAAATTCAGGAGACAGAAATGTATAGAGAATTCGGGAGGTTGCTACTTTTGAAGAAGCGAGAGAAGCGGTCTATTGGGGTGGTTCGACTTGTGATTTATAGGCGCGAAAGGTCGGGGTGCTGGCAGGGGGCAGCGTCAGGAATTTTTGTTAAGCGGCTGCTCTAATTGTTTTCATTCTAACCTATAACATATTTATATTTATTATATTATATTTGATATATGAAGTCCATTTAACATAAAAAATTTAAACAAAAAAATATATATTATCAAGGACAGAGCCATAAATATCTACGATAGAGGTAAAATATAATTGATATAAAAAAATATTAAATAGAAATTAATACAAAAAAATTCAATTTAAGAATAAAAAAAAAGTAAGAATCAACACTACATTATTGTGAAATAGTAAATTTAATTTTTATTTAACCAAAATAAAATTTTAACAAAAAGACACAAAATAATTTTTTAGTACATTTTAACCTAATTATATATTTCAATAAAATATAAAAATTTCTAAAATTTTGTATATAAATTAAATGTAAATTAGTTTTTGTATTTTATTAGGTTATAGACTACTATTACTAAAAAAATGGTAAATGAAAATTAAAAATTATCCTTAAAAGTAACGAATACTGTGTTAGATAAAGAGAAATATTGTATTCTCGTCAATATACAAATAAAATATTGACTCAATTCAAAGCAAACATATTTATTTTAGAGGGTTAGAGGTCCACTAATTTATTAAAAAAAAAACTAGAACCATTATTAAAATTTCCAAAATTTATGGGGTAAATATAATGTATAAAATAATTTTATAGGTTGGAGCAAGGAAGGACAAAAAAATTCAAGGAACTGAGTTTTTCGTGTGTTGAACTTTTCTCTGTTTCTTCTCTTTTTCTTGTGGCTGGGCAGTGGGCAACTAGGAGTGAGTGGTACAGATAAAAAAAAAAAGAGAAAGATAAGATAGATTTTAGTCAAGTAGGCCAAAAATTTTGATTTTTAATGATGGTGGCCCAAAAATTTTGTTTTTAATGTTGGGCTAAAAGTTCTATTTTTTAATAAGTTTGAGTGGATTGTGATAAGTCAAATATTTGATTTTTTAATAAGTTTGGATAGATAATAATGAGTTCAATTTTTTTTGTTTTAAATGAACTTAATTTTTTAAGTATTTTGAGTAAACAATGTGAGTCTAATATAAATGAGGGGCACACATAATATATATGTATAAATATAAAATACATATATCTGACTAATAAAAAAAAATTGATGGGGGCACGTCCCCACCCTGCCCCTATCTACCTCTGCCGATGGGTGCTGGGGAGTATGCCAACACAAGTTTCACGCTAGTATTATTTTTTTTTTTTTTGGAGTCTTTGTACCTTGAAAGATTTAATATTTTTTTAGGAATATCCCTCAAATTTTAATTTATATTTTAAAAGATATAAATTTGTATCAATGTGTNTCTTAATTTAGTGCATACTTAGTCTTTAAAGTTCTTAATTTATGTCTATTTAGACCCTAAAATGTCTAATTTGTGTCTATTTGGTCTCATATGATTGATATGTGACCAGAGCTGGGATTGGATTATGTAGATATAATTTAGAAATCTAAGGGATTAAATAGATATAATTGAAAGATTAGAGACTAAATAACTATTACATGCCTACTTTGAGGACTAAAAATATATTTTATCCTANTTCAAAAAGAATTCTATCCATTAATGATGTTAAATAGCTCTCAATTGTATCGTATCATAACATATTCGTATCGTGTTCGAGTCAATAAAAAATATTTTTCAAAATTTTTATAAAAAAATTATAAAATACTTATATTTTGTCTACAATACTCGTTAAATAACTATTTTCTGTATAGTTGGAGAACATTTTGTACCCCAAAAAAATAAATTTTTTTTATTTTGTACCATCAAATATTAAATTTTTTACATTAAACTCATAATCTATTAAAAGTGTTATAATACAGCCCGATCATTACATATTTCGTAAAAAACCACCTTATTAACGTTAACAGAATAAGTAACAAAAATTAATTGAAGGATCACATTATAATATTTTTAATACATTAAAAATATAATATTGAAATCTAATATTTAATGGTACAAAATAAATTTGTTTTAAAATTTTCAGGGCGTAAAATAAAATTCACATTTTTTTTCTTGTTAGACACAAAAGGGTATGATAAGATCCGAAATCTCGATCTTAAAGTTCAACAGTTGGATGGTGATTATTAGGTCCATCTTTAACCTTGTGCGCTATGACTAGCATAGTGGCGTGTCCAAGTCACTAAATAAAAAGTCAACGATTTTAATTAAATTTAAATATATTACTCTTACTTTAAGATTGGTATCGTTACAGCAGTAGATGGTGGATTTTGGTATAGCGATAAAGCTATTCCGACTTGAACGTTAAGGAATAAATTTGTTGAATAATATTCTATAATTTATTAGTTAGAGTAGTTTTAGTACATTGGTTATATATCTAAATTAAGTTAATTTTAACATAATAAAAAAAAGGTATAAAGCTACTGAATGCAAATCGGATCGTAACTATTTTGGATCATAATTAAATTGATCGGTTAAATCTTCTTAAAAAATAGATCAACTCTAAATTGAATCAATTTTAGCACAATATATATAATACAATTATTTCAATTGTATCAATTATTTATTGAAATTATGATTAATAATTTAACACCATGAAATTCTGATAACGATGTATACATAATACATGTATCTCATGCGATAATTACACGGATTATCTCCAATTATATTATCTGGTAGTTAAAACTCCAATCATTTTTAAATATTAGATTTTTCTAATCTTGAAATACTCAATATGGATTCAACTAAGATCTAGTAGATTCACATCTATAGGCTTACTAGAGTAATTTGGAAGTGCAAACCTTTCATTTTTTTTTATTAAATAGGATTGTAATGTTGGTTTTGCTCATTTTTATATTTCTTTAATTGTATTTTGGTGGGGTTTGAATCAGATGTAGATTATTTAAATTATTCATGATTAATGAGTGAGAGATTTTTTATTTTTTTTTTTGTCAAATAAGTGAGAGATCCACTTTTATATAATAGATCACACTTAAATACACAAGAAATAATCTATTAAAATAAATGAAAAAAAATTCAGTCACACATCTTCTAGTTTATCATATCTTCAAAGACACTCCTTCTATTTTTGAATATTCACTGACACCCCATGTCAGATTAAAGATGTTAATTAGAATGTAACTTTACAAAATTACCCATTATATATTTTAGGAAAAATTTCATTTACATTCCCTCTAGATAGATATATCTTCAATGAGTTCCCCTCTATTTTTTAAATTATTTTATGTATTAAAATTTGGATAAATTAAAATTCAATTCGAGCTAATTAAAATTTATTTTTTAGCTATTAAAATTTGAGTCGATTAAAAATTATATTTTTTTACTTATTAAAATTTTAGCGGATTAAAATTCTATTCAAGACTCAAATTAAATTTTAATCAAGTTGCATTAAATTTTAATAGAGCCGATTTTGATACATAAAAAAAATATAAATTTTAATCAACTTGAATTGAATTTTAATAAATAAAAAAATATATAAATTTTAATCGACTCGAAGAGAATTTTAATTAGGGCCAACAGCTCAAATCGACTCAAATTTTAATACGTAAAAAAAAAAATTTAATCGATTGAAATCTAATTTTAATCAACTCAAATTTTAATATGTAAAAAAAAATAATCAACTCAAATTTTAATATGTAGAAAAATAAATTTTAATCAAATTTTATGTAAAAAAATTATTTGGGGTTTATATAGGGGCAATTTTGATATTTTAAATAATTTATTTTTTAATTATAAATAGTGATTTAATGACAATGTATCAATAATATTTTTGATAGTAGAGTGAATGATCTTAAATATATAATAAAGTAAAAAAGGTATTGCTGAAATTTTTCCAAAACAAATTTAAAAAAAGATATGAGAAGAAATTTTAGTCCAATTCCACGAAAGGTGCAATTGTGCATGTGCGTGGTGGTAGCCGTCAAAATACAATCAGACGGACCTGAATACGGTACATTCATTGAGAATTTCACTACCATACCGACCATCAAATGGGGGCTAAAAGCTGATTTTGTCACTGTAGAATAATGCAAAAATTGATACGTGTAAAGTAAAAGCAAGGCAATCGGATGACAATCGGTTACCATAGAAATGAGTGAGTTATATGGAATATTTATAATATTACATGCCAGATTTAGAACAATAATGAGTACAATAACAAAGATAATAGTATTCTTACAAAGTGAGTGGAACCAAGTACAATTGCAACGGTGTATTTATGATATCAGTAAGAAATGTAAAAAATTAATGGGATAAGTACTAAAGTAAAGGTATATTTACAACAAAAGTGAAAAAATTCATGACTCCGCAGTAATGAATGAGTTACAAATATTATGGAATATTTACAATATTAGTTGCAAGATTTACAACAATAATGAGTACAATAACAAAGATAATAGTATTATTATAAAGTAAGTGGAACCAAGTACAATAGTAATGGTGTATTTACGACATCAGTAAGAAATATAAAAAAGAAATGGGATAAGTACAAAAGTAATAGTATATTTATAACAAAAATGAAAAAATTTACGACTCATAGTCAATGTAATGGATGATCGATCAAATAAATGTATGATCGATCATTATGTGGAAAGGTGTTGCGTAAGAAAATAGAATTTTGGAAAGAAATAAATAAATATATAATTTGACCGATCACGAAAATGAATGATCGATCATAGTGGCTCAATAAGGTGTTTTTTCTAAAAAATTGCGATGTTAACGATATTACTAGGTAAAAGTACAAAATTAATGGCATAATTACAACAAGATTGAGAAATGTTGAAATTCAGTGGGATTGAGATCAATCAATTATGTATGATGATCGATCATAGAGGTAATGATGGAGAAGTTGAAGGGGAAGTGGTATTGCGATCGATCAATTATGTATGATGATCGATCATGGAGTTATTAATGGAGAAGTTGAAGGGGAAGTGGTATTGCGATCGCTCAATTATGTATGATGATCGATCATGGAGTTATTAATGGAGAAGTTGAAGGGGAAGTGGTATTGCGATCGATCAATTATGTATGATGATCGATCATGGAGTTATTAATGGAGAAGTTGAAGGGGAAGTGGGATTGCGATCGATCAAGTATATATAATGATCGATCTGGAGTTACTAATGGCGAAGTTTATTGGGCCAGTGGTATTGCGATCAATCAATTATGTATGATGATCGACCATGCCGTTAGTGAAGGAGAAGGTTATGGTGGCAGTGGGATTGCAATCGATCAATTATGTATAATTGATCGATCATTGAGTTACTGATGGAGAAGGTTATGATGCCAGTGGGATTGCGATCGATCAATTATGTATATTGATCAATCAAGAAGTTACTGCTGGAGAAGTTTAAGGAGCAAGTGGGATTGCGATCGATAAAAAATAAATAGAATAGATCAAAAGTTGATGTATTTACTTAAATGCCCACAAAGAGCAATAAATGTAAGTGTTGTAAGGGGGGCTTTGTAGTAAATAAACATCGACTTACCCAAATAAATCCCACAAAATTACCCCTAAATTGCTCGCGCCTTCCATTCTCATTCAAAATTCCTTTCAAATCCGACAATACCCATTTCAAACCCATTAAAAATCCTACAAAACCGATTCAAAATCTCCCAATTCCATAAACTCTAAATCGCCCACCACCCCAAATCTCTTTCATCGATTGATCGGGTACACAAACTACTTCCATTGTCAATCTTCCATTTTCAATCTTCATTTGGAGAAGAGTGAAAATTTGCATTGTGAATGTTCGTTGTGAATCTTTGTTGAAAAAGAGTGAAAAAACCACATTTGGAGCTGTGGTGATGTCTGGAGGAGAGGCGAAGAAACGAAAGAAGGTGGTTAGCAGGGGGAGTTTTGGGAACGCCAAACTCTTTGTGGATAAAGATGCTAAGAAGAGGTATGATTCATTCATTGTTAAATGACCTCTGTTAATTGAGCATGGTGTTTACCTTGATGAGCTAGTAGGGAGGGTGGATTCTCCTGAAATACTTCGGGCTCAGAAATGGGAACCTTTGTGTGATGTGAATGTGGATGATAAAACATATGTTGAACTGGTTAAGTTTTTTTATGCAAATGTTCATGAGTACAATGAGAATGAGCTGACATTTAAGACACTGGTTAGGAAGAAATTCATCACTGTTTCGCCTGATCTTATTTCAAATATATTAAAAATTGATAGACCAGACATTCCTGAGAATTTCGTTGTCTTTTCATATTCAAGTAAGGAGCAGGCTCCTGAAATGGCGACGGTTATTCAATGTATTTTTATTGGGAGTGTCTCTTAGGAGAATGAGAAAAGCAAAATTTCTTATATTGACCTTATTCCAATGTATAGGATGATAAACCGAATTGTTGCCTGTAATATACATCCGAGGGGGCATACTGCTAAGATTGGATACAATACGGCCCAACTATTATATGCTATTGCAGAACGTGAGGTTATTATTGATCTACCCTTTTACATATTCAACCATGTTCGTGAAGCATCTACTGTTAAGGATGGCAGGCCATGTCTTCCATTTTCAATATTAGTTTTCAAGATTTTGAAGCATAGTGGGGTTGAATTTCAGCAGAATGACAACTTTATTTACCCCATGAATCCAATGAGTATGGGTACACTTAATAAAAATGTGGGAGCTATTCTGGGTGTGAAACGAGGCAAGTATGTGAAGCTGGCAGCAGCGGTGCCTCAGGTTGTGGGTAGTCAAGCTGGGACTAGTCAAGTTGGTTCTGATGCTGGCACTAGTGAGGGTCAACAAGTACTTTAGCAAATGGTTGAAAATTTGGAGGCTCGATTTGAAAAGTTTAAGGATGAAACGAAAGGGTCATTGCAGCGTCTGGAGTCAAAATTAGATTGTTTTTATAAGGACTATAAAGAATACATCAACAAATGACACATTGGTTTTGTGTATTTTGTTTTTGTGAATCTTTTGTTTTATAGTAAAATTTGACATTTTGGCAAGGGTGTTGTAGATGTTGGGTGGATTGTTGTTAAATATATTGGCTAGTAGTTAGAAACGTTGACATGTTGTAGCTGATTTTTTGGCCTCTATTGTTGTTCAGATGGGAGCATCTACTGAGTTATCTTCTCATACCAGTCTGGCAGATTGATTCTTCATCAGGATCACTTTGGACTGGGTACTACAAGGAAAAGGAAACTTGTGGTTTGTGACCAAAGGCAAGGATTTGGATGATGGAGGAGAGGTTAAAATGGTTGATGGAAGATTGGGCAGTTGATCTGATTGGTCTAGTTTGTGTCTGGGGTGATAATGTGTTGAGCATGGGGTCTTGTTTGTGGTTGGAGGATAAGTTGCTTTGAGCCTTTTGAAGGATTAAAGCCAACTTTTGTGATGATTTATATTCTTGCAGACTGTGTGAGCAAGTTTTATGTCTGGGCAGTTGGTGTATAGAGTTGAGTCTTGGTTTTTTATCTGAACTGGATTGCATTGGTCTGTTTATGATGGATTGACTTTGAAGATAGCTACTGGGATGCTGATGTGGTGGGTTGGTCCTAGTCATTATGCTTGGCTGCTAGACTGGTTTGCTGTTTTGCTTTGTTTTAGTAGTTGTCTGCTATTCTGGCAGACTGTTGTTGTGATCTGGGCTGTTACCAAAGGTGCAAGAGCTGAGTTTGGGTACATAGCAAACCAGTTGGGACTGAATGGGTGTTGTACTGGTTTGTTTCTGATCTGGGGATTCTGCATCAGGAACTGTCTGGGAGTTCAGGAGCTGGACTGAAGATTAGCAGACACAATTTTGTAACTTAAAATGGTTTTAATCATCTTGAAGGATTACAACTATTTTTGAAATTTGTAGAACTGTTTGTTCTTTACTTCTTGTAATTACTTCTATGATCATATATTGTCAAGAAAAGTAGTACAAAGCACATGTAGTCGTACTCACCTAAAAAATGTTTAAAGAAGTATTAATCTATTGGCCATGCACAATTGAATCAAAAGCATGGATCTTATTATTATTACTTTTTTTAATCAAAAGGGAATTTTATTTATTCATAATTCAAAATATTGACAAGAAACAAAGGAAAAGGCACAGACGTCCATCCATACCCAGTAAAAGGCAAAACTAACAATGCAAATCATACAATACACAACATCAAACTCCAAAGTTTCAGCAAAAATTCCAATCACAGTCCAAATCCACAAGCACATATCAACAATAAAGAGCTTTTTTTCTTTTCCCCTTGCTTCAAACAAATCAACATTTAATAATCCAAGACAAAAGCTGCAGCAGCAGCTCCTATTACATCTTATCATCGAAGACCACCCTCTTTCTATTTCGCAAAATAGGGAAACTCTGTTGATCAAATAACAGAATGAAGGTAACATCACAAGGCAATCTCAAACCCATCGGAAAATCAACTGAATTCCTACTCTTTACCTCCTGCCCAGCAAGAGTTTCAGCATCACCTGCATTCGCCTCCCGAAAAATATGCACCAAGCTATAATGTAGACCCCTCAAGAAGCCACTGATATGTGTCAAATAGCTCAAACATGTGCACAGAAAGTCAGTAATACCCAGAGCACATTCACCAAAATCCTGATTATTGACATTCAATTTCAAACCTGCAACAAGTCAAACCATATGCCAAAACAAGCTTCAATCCATTGGAAAATGCTCTAAATTATGCAATGATGTTAGAGCACTGCCCATACAAAAAATGAGGCAGCCACAACAATGCCACCCCATTCATTATGCACCACAGCTCCTCCCCCTGCAATCCCTGGGTTTTTCTTGGAAGCCCCGTCTGTATTAAGTTTCAATGATCCAACACATTCGTTCCTCCACTGTACCAATCTACATTTAACTTTCAGCTTATGAGAAAGGTCAATCTGCAAAGCACTCAAGAATTCTTTTCCATTCTCATCATCCAGTGCCCCTCAACAGCTTTTGTGTCTCCCTCACCTACCCATCGCAAATTGGGTTTCTGCCCCCTCATTATATATCTTCACGGCACAATGTTACATCCAGCTCACCCTGTACCCTCTCCAGTATATCACCTGCTGTTAAAAAAAAATTAAAAACGGAAATGAAAACCATGTTGGTAATTTGATGAATTTCCCAAAGTAATTAAAAGGTTATAATGTATGAAACCTGATATCAAAGGACATTGCAATTGTAAGCTGGATTCCATTGGTCGGGTTCTTGAGTTGATGGCATGGGATGTTGGGAGCCACCAAGTTATGAGAAGGGCATGTCATCATGGGGGTCGTCCGCATGGCATGTAAGCTGCGGATACCCACGAATAGTATGTCCAGTGCCATGACATTTACTACATCGTCGTGGAGCTATTGGTAGGTTCTTTCGTACGCGGCTCGGATTGCCTTTGGTTGTCACTGTCTTGGGATCGACGACACCAAATTTCTGTTCAACATTGTGTTATTATGCGTGTCATGTGATGCTGACACCTCTTTTGCTTCGAGTGTATCATGACGTTGTTTCATGCGATTGGTTATTGCAGTTATTGTTGTTCGAAGCTCATGTGCGTCCTCAGGCAATTGTGTACCGTAGTAACACATCCGACTACACATTGACATTAATCCAGCATAGTGACAAGAAATTGATATGGTTGTTGACGTTTCAGGCACAAAGCTCGGTGGGCTAGTTGATTTTGCAGTAATTGTCCATTGTTTTAGAATAGTACAAGGAGGGAACTCTGTTATGTGTTCAATTTTCAAAACTATTATGATGTGTGAGCAAGGAAGTCCAACAGATTGTAATTTCAGGCAATTGCATTTGATGGTGTGAGTCTGATATTCATATATCACATTCCAACTGGATGTTGGTTTTGTGTACTTCGACAAATAATAACTTGAATGAGTATTGTGCTCAATTTTTTGGACCACGAAGAAGAGTCCTTCGGCCTTTATATGATCCCGCACTTTAAAAAAAATTGACCTGGTGTACAGTGAGGCAGCGTGCTGCTCTAAGCAACGTAGTGTAGTGGTCATCAATGGGGTACTGTTTTCAGAATAATGATTGTCATAGGCTTCGGTCTCTCGGATTCTTGATACACCCCTATCATACTGTCTAACAAATTCATACAAACGAAGCCTTGTTTTCAGGAAACGATTCAAGTAACCATTCAATCTTTCTGAGCATTGTGGGCTTTTGATGCCGGCAAAGAAATGACCCCGTAAGAATGCTTCAGCCCATTTCCAACGCTTTGTGTACACATCTGATATCTAGTTGTTATCCTCCAGCCCAAATGAATGTACCATTGATTCCCACAAAACGTCAAATTCCTCAGGTGTAAATCGGGAGCACATACATTTCTTGAACTCGCGAAGAAAATTCTCAGCATGAATATTTTGAAGCGCATTCCTCTCCAAATGCCAGCTGCATAGCCTGTGTTTTGCGTGTGAAAATATTCTTTTGATTGCGGTGGCCATGGCCTTGTCCCCATCGGTGACAACTGATATAGGTTTTTTATTATCCATTGCATCCATAAATGTCTCCAAAACCCACACATATGTGTCCACAGTCTCATAAGAAAGTAATGCACATCCAAAAATGCAAGTAGTGTTGTGGTTGTTTACACCTGCAAGTATTACAAATGACTTTTTGTACGCATTGGTGCGGTATGTTGTATCGAATACCAAAACATCACCGAAACATGAATAGTCAACACGGGAAATTGAATCCGCCCAAAAGAGGCAATTCAATGGATTATCATCTTCAACGCTGTACTTGAAATAAAATAATGGGTCAAACTCCTCTTTCGCGCTCAAGTATGCTAGTGCACCCTCAGCATCCCCATCGATAATTTCCTCTCTTCTTTGGCTGGCAACAACGTTGTACAAATCCTTTCGCGTAAAGCCAACATTGGAATAGCCGCCAGCTTGATGCAACATAAAATCTCGTATTTGGCTAGTGCGTATTCCAACATTGTGAAACGTTGTTGCTTGCTCTATGTCTGGGCTTTTAACATGTCGGTGGGACCGAAGGAACAACACTCCACGCGGTGGAACCAACGGATGATTATGATCATTCACAAACTCCTTCACTACCCATTTTTTCGACTTTCTGTCATATTTAATGCGAAAAACTGCCAAACAACCAACTCGAGTTATTCCCCTTGGTTCTCGTGCCTTGTCATCCTGGTCTAAGTATTTGGTAGCTCGAAACTCTTGTCGCGAACATACCCATTTCCTAGACACCGGGACGTGGTGTTTGTCATATTTTAAGTCATTTTTCCTGATGCTGAAACCTACAAACTTAGCGTATGTGTTATAAAAATTACCCGCTTCAACTTCCGAGTTAAACTTCATGTGACTGACTTCTTCAGTCGATAAGTCTTGTAAACTTTTTTCCAATTCGTCAGCTTTTGAGTTACCCTGACGATGCTCATATTCACCATTAAATGTGCCAAATTCAAATATATCACTATCTTTAGGTGCTTCATTCAAGTCTATAACGACATGATTTCCCTTTTCAACAGTTGTGTGACCCATTTTATGCGTCAAACCTAAAATACAATTTTTTTTAAAAAAAATATTAATAATCTTTTCCAAAAAATTGAAAATTATGGGTAACAATAATGAGAAAAAAATTGCAAAATTGACATATATTTATTAAAATAAGTGAATTACTGTAATGAACACTTAATCAAACATTATTCTAATGTATTAAAAATAAATGGCATTCATAATAGTTGGTATCATGTATTACATACCTGTGGAATTTCCTCTCCTCTCATGCAGATGTAGAAATGTATGGTTCCAAGCATGTGTTGTTGGAGTATGTTGTCTTGTTGTTAGAGTAGGTTCATGGCAAAATACAAAATATTAGAGGTTTAACTGATAATTGCAAGTAGGTGAGGGTGAATAAATTCAGGGTGGTATGTGGTTGGTAGTTGTTAATGGTATGTAATAAATTACAATGGTAATTACAATCAATTTTGCTTGGCTTTTCATAAATATTCTACACTATTTTACTACAATTGAGCCGATAAATACACTCATAACAGTTGTAAGTCCTATGGGTGTACGTAAGTACAATGTATATTTAATATTTTTTGTTTTTTTGGGATTAAAAAAAAATTTGGATAACAAATTTCAATTGTAATTATGTAGATATTATTATATTAATTTAAAAATATGGGTAGGCTCATATTAAAAGGGTTGACAGGAATAATGCGATTATTTATTTTCGATTGTTGTCGTTTAATCGGGTCGTACATGTGTTGCAGATCCTTGTAAGTCCGTTAACAAATAAAAATTATATATATAACCTTTGGATTCGATTAGTTATTATTTTTAAATTTTTTTGTTATTAATATATTATTTTTAATAAATACCAATTATTATTTGATTTGGATGATTTAAATTACGTGTTAAGTTAGTTGGAATATAGTAATTTTGTATTTACTTGTTGAAAATTGATAAAAACATAAAATTATCTTCTCTCAATTTATAACCCCATTTTTGTTTATTTGAACAAACAAAACACCCAAAATAATGTCATATTCAAAATTCAAAAAAAAAAAAAAACAACAAAATCGCCCATTTGCCCGCCCAAATCTCCCATCGTTTAACCTCCCTTTTTTCTCTCTTACTCTCTCTCTCTCTCTCTTACCACGACATTTTCAAAACCCCTGCATTTTTCTTTGATCTCTCTTCCCTCTCCCCTCTCACTCTGCATCGCAGTTCGATGGGTTTGTGGCCCATTCTGCCAACAACAATCTTCGACCTTCTCTCTCATCGTCGATTATTGTTAGATCCAACACCACAAGTCTCCCAGCTAAGTGTCCAACTTCTCTCCTTATCTCTCACACACGCACGCAACCCCTCTCCATCTTCCTCGTCTGCCTAACCCACTCACAAACAATACCCACAACTCACAACACACATATACTGTCGCAGTACCACCCCCTCCATGTTCTCCGTCTGCGCAACCGACCCCCCAAACAATACCCACACAACAAAACACACACACACACACACACACACACACACACACACACTCTCTGTTGACGAACAACCACTCGCTTAACACAGCCACACACTTTTGAATTTTGAGAAGTCAGTTTGATAAATGTTTAATTTGATGCAAATTTTACAATTACTTTAGGTGAACTTAGTTTGATTAGATGTAATTTTAAGTTGATTTGATAAGGTTCGAATTTTTTAAGTACTTTATGTTTTATTTTGGTTCAAACTTTGTAGTTATATTAGATTAGATTCAAAAGTTTTTATGGTACGAATTAGTGCATTTAACAAAGACAGTAATGACAATGGAGCAATTACATTAGTGAATTTAACAAAGAGAGTATGATTACATTTGTGTTGCCCGTAATTCCTGATTATTGCATTGAATGGATGTTAATTTGGGTAGGCATACACTGGATGTTCATTACTACACTGAACTTTAGGGCTCATATACCACTTTCTGCGATATCCTGTGATTGTTTGCTTGTTGTGTCCAATCCATTTATAAACAAATCTAATCCAATAAATGATGTTTTTTAGGTACTGGTGATTCATATTGCAAGGCAGGTTGTCGATAAGCAGTTATAGTCAACTCTTAATCAAACACAATGTACAGGGTAAAGAGAAAATGGTGTTACATAATTTTATATGTAATATTTTCAAAGTTGTTATTAAATGACAACAAAATTGCAACAAGGTAAAGAGAAAACAAGTGGTTGCTGCTTCCACGGCTGGGAAGAGACAAAGACGAAGGCGGTCGAATAGTATAGGTCAGACATCTGCACAAGTATGCTATACATTGTTACATTAAGTTGTATAGACCATTATGCATATAAATAATTAGTTTGTTAAATTTGAAATTTATCGTTCCTTATTATTTGTTCCATTACTTAATGCGTACAAGGTTATGTGGCAACAAGATGTTCACCTAAAAGACTAATAAAATTCGTGAAAATTTTAAATGTTGCACAAAAACAAGCCATCAGCGAAATTGGCTTGGTCAGATTGCTAAGCATACAATGCACATATATAAGGCATGATTTGTGTGCATGGTTGGCAGGACGATTTGATCCCCAGAGGTGTGCGTTCAACCTATATGGGAAATGGGTGAAGTTCAGCCCCCAAGATGTCACCCACATACGAGGTGTGCACTTTTCTGGTACAAATGTGGTGACAACGGGTGCAAAGGAAATCATTAACAATCTTTATATGTCTTTATTTAACGGACAACCAGAGGTACCATTGAAACATTTGTCAGAGCGCATTAGGTCAATCACAGATGCCTTTGACATTTTTTTATGGCTGTCTGTTTTATATATTATTGCTTGTATGTTTCGTCTTTCAATGCGAACTATGTTAAGTGTTGGTGCACTACACTCTGTTGTTGACGTCCCTGCATTACGACATACTAACTGGTGCAAGTTTGTATTTGATGGAGTTGTCAAAGGAATTCAGAAATTTCAATCTTCCGAACAGGGATCATTGGGTGGCTGTCTTGTAGTTTTGATGGTAATTTACATAAACTTTGAGCAATTTTGGTAATGTGTATGTTGTATACAATGGGTAAATAGTTTCTTATGGTTTTCATTTCTATTTGCTAAGTAGGTATTCTATCTTGAACAAGTTACACCGAGAGGTCAAACCATCATACCTTTGGTTTTTTGTGAGACCCCACGAATTGGAGATTGGGGTGACAATGATGTAAGTAAAAGAATGAATGATATCTTCAAGTTAGGAGGGTTCAATATGGACGAGGTATAGATTTTATTAATTTTATTTTATTTCATTTGTAAAGTTGTATGATATTGTCTTACATAGTGTTTGATGCGCATATTCCATTCGTTTTATGTATGTAGTTGGATGTTTTTGTTAAGGAGGAGATAATTGATGATGCGCTTGATACCGCATCCCAGCAAGCAGTGTCGGACGTATGTACATATACCATGTATAATGTTTATTGTTCCCAAAAATGCCTATTATAAAATCATGGGGAATACATTTATGAGTCATTTATGTTACATTTTAATTTTATTTTTTGTACATATTTTTATGCAACTAATTGACTGTACTGTGATTTATTATGTAAATTGGTTGGTAGGATTTGCGGGTAAGAATTGGACGACTTGAGGTTGTTGCTGATCGCATTGAAAAAAAATTGGTACTTTTGCATCACAATGCAAAACTTCATTTTCTGTTATGGAGAAACGACTGGGAGAGATTGGACATATTCTATCCCAATTTGTTAATAAATCGGCGTCTCTAAAGGATGTCCCGCATGACATGGGAGGAAACAAAGGAGATGATGAAATTGATCTGACGAAGGTGTGTATTTTATCCGTTGTACTGCTGAAACATTAAATGTGTTGTTCAATGTAATACGACATCTCTTACCGATGACTTGTTCACGTGAACTACCAAATGCGAACTTTATATTGTAGGTTGACTTGGATGATCCACAAGATACAGAGGGACACAAAGCAGAGGAAGTATAATTTTATGATTTTTGTATTAAACATTCAACATGCCTTTTCAGGTGAGTCGCACTTTGAACCCCTTATATCATGTCATTGCGTTGTAGATGGCAGATATGGTGTTTCCCCAAATAACCCATATCGATGATGATGTGGAGCGCGCAATCTACCTTTACATATTTGATCTAAACTTGGCATCTGACTATGTGCTTTTGTTCTAATGTATTTGATGCAATATCATATGCTTAAAAACTAGTAATTCTATCATTTTCCAATGAAACGGCGCATAAATTGATAAATTGTTTTTTTAATTTTTGTCAGTGAGATTCTTGTATCAGTTGGTGATCATGAGCCAGGCACGAGGGGAGTGTTAGAGACCCTTGCCCCATTACAATGGCTTAGTGGAATTGTTTGTGCATGTTATGTTTGTTTATTTGTTTGTTGTTATGTTATGAGAATGAAACTAAAATTTTGTGTGACATATTAATTAGGTCATTGATATGTGTGCATGTATCGCTCCACAGATGGGACGATGGTACTTACCTACCATCTTCTTTGTAAGTATTTGTTGTCATTTCGTATTATTGGAAATTGCATTAAAAGGGAAAACACAAATAGTTTGGACATGTAATGACAATCAAATTAATTGGTGTGTTCGTGCATTTATGCAGCAAAAAGCCATGGCAAGCACCATCACTCGTCGTCAGAGTGGAAGTGTAACTAAAAAACAACAGAAGTTTAGTCGTCTCCCTCTCCCTGATTTTACAACAACTACAAAGGTAGTGTATATTGTAAAATTCAATTTATAATTATTTTTAAGTTAATACACGCTGCATATCATATGACGTCCCTAGTTTTAGGAATACTTGTTTGTTTGTATGTAGATTTATGTGCCAATGAACGATGACAAATCGCATTGGTATCTACTTTTGGTGGATATAGAGGAGCAACAAACCTTCCTACTCGATCCACTACCAAGTCCAAAAAGAAACAATATTCACCTCACAAATGCGAAAAGAGTTGTAAGATACTTGTTGTTTTCATTTACCAACAGATACCTGTTCACAATTTTTTTTTCACCAGGCATTACATTACAACCTTGTTTTGTAGATTGATGTATTAGGCGACATTCTTGCCACTAGGGCTCCGGATTTTGAACACAAATTGGGGAATTGGAAGCTCGTTAAACCAGCTTGGATGCCTAAACAAGCCAATGATTTTGATTGTGGAATTTTCATTGTGAAGATGCTACAATCAGCACATTTGGGCAAAGGTTTTACAGTAAAGGTGAAAAACAATAAACAATATGTGCAGACACTTTTTAAGTGCTTTAATAAAACTACTTCCAATAATTTTTAATTCTAATGGTTCACACTTGGTAAATACAGGATAAGAGTGCTGATATGCGAAGGAAGGAGGCTATTACCTTGGTCACCGCTGAGGAGAACAATTTGAGAGATAGAATAATACATATGGCACTACACACACCTTGACGTGTGTTTTGGTAAAATATGGATTCGAGGAAGACACCTGTATTAGATGGTGGTGGAGCAACTGTTTACATTCATTATTTTGGTTCAGCTTTATAGTTACCTTATTAGATAGATGTATATACAGTTCTGCATAACTCAAATGTTGAATAGAAGTTCTTACGGTGGATATGTATATAGGCAGCTACATACAAACAAATCAATTGCAGATGATTTGTCGTTGCACTAGCAAAAATGTTTAACCGTTTCACAACGTGTTCATACGAACATTAGTTATGCTTACAACGCAGCAACTGCATGAGTCATGTTATGAAAGCATGTGATTGTTTGTTTTGCTCAATAGCTCATGCTTTACTTGCTGCAATCATGCCTGATGTCCATGGGTTTTAGTGGTGCTGATGTATGTTTTTTGGCTTGGTTGTGTACAGGGCAAAACTAAAGGAAGCTGTTTTAATGCTGTGTCCGACCAATTCTACCACCAGATTGAGTTTGGTAAAGTGTATATGATCTCCACTGGGACCTTGAAACCTGCACAGATATAGGCTTTCAACCACCTTTGTAATTATCATGAAATTTTCATGTAAAGTACATCAACAGTGGAGGCTTGATCTGAGGATGATTGGAGATCGGAAGTGCAAGAAAAAGGTTACAAGTAATGGAGCTTTTAAGTGGTGATGTGATATGTGTGAACAGACCTATCATTAATGTCATTATAGGTATAATCTCCAGTTCCACAAATAGGATCACACTGACTTCAACTGGGTAAATGCATTCCAGGAATCTGGAGAGGAGATCATGGGTATATCTGCGAAAGATTTGTATTGCTTGAAATATGAAGAAGAAGATGAATAGTTCTATTACCATGTATATAAGCTTTAACAGTTGCGGTGGTTCTGGCGATAGCTCTACGCATTGCCCGAGTGTTATGAATGGTGAGGGATAGTCATATGGAGGTAGCTTTAGCAATAGGGTGTCCTTGGGGGGGGGGGACATGGTAATGGTGATGCATCTGGTGAGTAGTTCAACTCCAATCAATTTAGGCATTGGGCGAGATATTGACCTGGTAGCTTATGGAAATCGCAATGTCACACCTGGAAGATATGGTGGTGTTTCAAAACAACGAGTTAATGGTTTCTTAGCCAAGTTGCAGGGAAAGTGAATTTTTGTGAACAGTGTTATTAGTAGGTTTTGTGACCCATATTCTGACTACTTTGTCGGTTCCTAGAAATTATTTGTCAATTATTTTTGGGCGTCATTTCAGTTTCCACTTTCTCATAAACTTATGATTCATTTAATGTTTAGATATTTTTATTTTTTTTGGGGTATCCTTGCTGATTTTTTTGGGCCCTTTGGAAATAAATGTGTAGGAGAATATATGAAGAAGTGAGGGGATGCTTAAGTGTTGTGGAGGTTGAAAGGAGTTATGGATGAGATTGGGGAGTTTCTTAGTAATTTGCAGTTTCAGTGTAGACATGTGTACAGGGAGGGTAATGGTGTAGCTGATTTTTTTGCCTTATTTGGCAGTTAAGTCTGGTTTCTTTGAGGGTGTTATTCCAACTGATGGTATTCTGCCATTGGCTGCAAGTATGCTTTTGCAGCAACAAAAAACTCAGGCCTACTATAAGAACAAGGAGATTTCTGTTAAATGGCCAGCAGATTTTTTCTGTGGATTCAACAGCTGGTTAGAGGTCTTGATTGTGGAAGTGCTTTTGCCTTGAGGTTATTTTGGGCTGACGTCCTCTACTGAGTCAGGTAGGAGCTGATCTGTAGAGGGGTTTTGGTGTGCCGATTTCTGGATTCCAGTACTGGCAGTCTATTTCTGCATCAAAAGTTGTATCAATGTATGGTGTACAGAAGGAGGGTGCTGGTATGCTGATGACCTGGAGTGCAGCAACTGTACAGGAATTGTTTTAGCTGTTGTAATTGTAACAGTTTGATTGTTTTGGTGAAGTTGTAACTGTTTTTTGTTGTAACAGTTACTAATTTTTTTATTCTTGTAATTTTGGAGTTTATTCAATAAAATTATTTCTTTTTTTTTAAAAACAAGGTCATTTCTTTTTCCTTTGTTATACCCTTCTGGTACTCCCAACAGGAGGAAGGGTGGGAGTTGGTTCATATTTGGATATGATTTTCCTTTCTAAACCCTGAATGCTTTATAACAGATAGAATAAGGGAGGATTCATTCGAGTGGGTTGGACATATATATAGACGATGTATTATGACAATGGTAAGCTACATCAATATGACAAAATTCATGTGCCACACATGGCTGGTGATATTCTGGAACTCAATGCAATGCCCGATTCTTATTTTTGGGTTGACCAAAATGTTTGGTGTAGTGATGGCTTGGTTAAACTCATTGCTATGTGTATGTTCATGAAACAGTGTACATTCCACTTCACATGTCCACATTTTTTTCCAATATGTAAATACCGCCTACATAAGAAAATTTCATTCACCAATCAAGATTGTATTCCAATAATACATCCTGCCTTACAACGCACATTTTAGCTCTCAAGTAATTTGATTGTAATCTAATATTTAAATCCTGCCTAACAAAGCACATTCCGCCTCTCAAGCAACGTTGTATTCCTATATACACATAACGCATACCAACTCACATTTCATTCACAGTGTATCTTTCTATTCCACAACATACATATAGCCTACATTCTCACATTCATTGTAACATACTTCTACATTTCCCCATTTCTATCCGTCGTTCTCGAGCCTTGTGTATGATTTTGTTCTGAACTTTATTGTCAACATGAGTAGCTAATGAAAATGCAAAGTTCATCCTCATTTCATTAGAATCTTCCTGCGATCAAATGAAAATAAGGGATATTAACAAACTATCAAATCAAACAATCGCGACATGTCGTAGGTTGCATGGTATAGAGTTCACTGTAATACTAAAGCCTGGAGAAAGCACCGGAGACAGGATCATCTTGACAACAAACATTCTACAATCATATCCATTCCGCTGATGTGGGGCCCAAGACGGGCTCGACAAAGTGAATGTTCCCAAAAAAGGTTGGTAGTTATCCTGTGTAGCTTCAAGGACATCATCTAATTCAAATAGCACATTATGCACAACATTCAGCCAAATAGATATATCGTCACAAGGAAGGGGGTCCAACAAAAGAGCTTTATGTTCAGTTACGTCAATGACGCATAGATACCAATGAGAGTTTTTCTCGTTCATCGGGATGTATATCTAAATTTGTTTACACAGACAAACCATGATGATAAGCATGAATCAAAATAACTAATGTTAGATCGTTCAAATCAAAAACGTATTAACTATATGGTTAATACACACCTTTTCACAGTATGTAAAATCTTTTATGTACTTCCCACTCACAGCACACATAGAATGCGACAATGTTTTTTTCATTTCACTGTTACCCACAACCCGACATAGTGCCTGTTGCTGAATACAACAAACAAAATTATAATCAACAAATTGTATGTAATTTTTTTAAAATTAAAATAAGGTTCTACAAATAAACATATTTTTATTACCGAGAACCATGTGGGTAGGTACCACCTCTCTAATCCGGTTTTTGGATTGATCTTATCTTCCTTAGCTAACAAATTGTGGGCCAAGTCCACAACCTGTTACGGTCATAGGAAAATACCAAAGTAAAATTCAATTGGTTTTCGTTATTGTAATTAAAAAAAGAAAAATATATTGGTTGAAAAACACCAAATTTACCAACCGAATCAAGTAACCACTACTTTGGTAATAATGTCATGAGGGAAAGACGTCCAACATGGTCATGTTCAAACCTAATTAAAGCCTCTCTGTTTTAAAAAAAAAAATTAAAAGTATTAAAAAAAAATATCCATCATACTACTATTTTCAATCACATATTAATACATATTTTAAAATGTATCAATGTTTACATTTAAAATAAATATACCTCTTTTCAAGATTCTTGTCAAATATGTAATTCAAAATCAATTGCTTATCTTCAAGATAAAGTATGTCTACATTTTCATATTCCTCAACGTGCTCTGGAATATCCAAAGTAGAATTCGAAATCTGTGTACGAAATGTGACATTAAACTACCATTCAAGTTTGTCACATAATCAACAATGGAAAAAATCAGACCTTAAGAATTTCAACAACTGATGCACTATTACAAGACAATTTCAGTTTGTTACCAGGATTGTGCGAAGTCTTGTACACATCGAGTGATGCCTTGTTGTCATAACAATTCATGTCATAACCGCCCTGTGCACAGAGAAATTGAACATACAACTATAAAAAAAATTGGATAATAATAAACGGTGTCATAACCTTATGCATTACCACTATATGCATGGAATTGTCCAAGCTTGGTTGAATGTGATCCGGGGTATTATTCACCTCCCCTTTGCCCTCTTTCTTATCATCCTTCTTCACCCAACGATGTTGTAGTTGAAGGGAGTAAAGTATAAGTGACGATAATGTATAATGTAATTAATACATTAAGTTTGATGTATTTTATACCTTTGACTGTTCATATGGTGAAATCACATATTTGCTTGGCCTCCTTTTAGAATCTCTTCTTTGCTGCATTGGTGGGAATGACGTTTGAGTGCATGAGTAAGAAGCCTCTTGCATGTCACCAACGTTATTATGTTTGTACTCGTCATTGCTAGTATTCAATGGACGTCGCCATGCCTCTTGGAATGGTTTTGGTGGTGGGGTGCGGACAACGACAATGGGTGTCCAAATCCGGTAGTCCACATCCACTTCATGGAGTTGGCATTTACATTTTCATTCAAGTCAATTTTATTTTTTCCTCAACAACTACTCCAACAGTAGCATCATTGTCCATCTATTGGTAATTTGATATTTTAGGAAACGATCCACCCATGAACATTTGCATCATGCTAACCATTGAGCCCACCATGCCAGTTAGATTAACAATTGCATTCTCCATCCTACACATTCTGGCCTCCCATTCCTGCACATTTAGGCAATTCATAACGTGGCAAAAACAATTATACATCAATGTGATATCAGTATCATGGGATATATGTACCGGTGATTTTTCATCTGATGTCAAACTAGTTTGCTTCACCTNGATTTTAGTATCATGGTATATTTATACCGGTGGTTTTTCATCTGATTTCAAAATAGTTTGCTTCACTTCATGGGGGGATCGTTTACTAAAGTTTACTGTATCGACAGGTGGGGGTCTATTCATGGTGTCGTCAAACAATTTGCAAGTAACTTCTTGACGCCCTAGTCGTTTGGACTTATTCAACATGCTTACATGTTTCTTAATTTCCTCATCCCCCCACACAGCAATTCGAGGGTTGCTTCTACAAGGCGGTTGTTTAACAAACACCCCTTTGGGTGTGACCCGCTCTAGATATACTATCTACATTAAATAATTAAAATAGGTAATTCAGTAAAAGTGTTGTGAAAGAAGCACAACATAAAAATACTAAAAAAATAAATTCATGCCTAACCATAAGAACAAGTAAACATCCACTAACATTTTTCTGATCATGTGTTTGATATTTTCGTACCCCTTCAACCATACCATTAAATTCAAATTTCGCCCAATTTCTCTTCCCTATACAAGGAACGTCTACAACAGTGTGAAGATACCCGCTACTGATTGAAGTACACATGGTTGGGTATAGAAGATGTCTAATAAGAAATAGCACAAAATATATTCTAAACTCATCTGAAGCCACTTGAAGTGCACAAAGTCTCTCATTCACTTGTCTCAACGGGATATCCTTAACTCCATTGAACAATGAATTCCAAATGTCATTAATTCTTTCACTGGGCCCAGTAGTCTCCACGTCCAACCCTTCATTTCTCAAGCCCATGACACATTCTACGTCCATGGCTGATAACTAAATAGCTTCACCGTAGACATTTAATGTCAATGACAAAGTGTCGAACCATTCAATCAACCATGCACATAAACCCTGCTTCAGTTCACCACATCTGAGGCTCAATATCCTCTTAAATCCAAGTTCTTTTATTGCAACTTTCTGCTCATCACCTAAATTTCGTATCATTTTTACAATTTTCCCAGGCGAACACCTTGTACCAAGCGTCCCCTTTGATAATTCGTCAAAACATAGACAGAAATCTCAATTGCAGAGGTGCAGTAAATGTAAACCATGCACATAAAAAGTAACATCAACATTATATTTTTACTCGGACTGTCATTTCCCCAGAATTATCTTTCACACGATCATATTCACTCTTTGCATGTTTAGACATTTATCTGTATTTATGTTTCTCACTATCTGCCATCTTCCTCCATTGGTCAGCCACTTGTTTAATTACCTTATGAGTACAAGTTCAATTGGAAGACATTATTAATTTCACTATTACAAACAATACTAGCTATTTGTAACACAAATTATACCTCACGTGTTACTTTTTTATCAGTGTTTCCTTTGATATTCTCCATTTGTTCCTTACTGTAATGCAAGTACAACAAATTGGCACATTATCACAGTAACATTAACCACAAAATAATTTCACACTACACTACACTAAGTATTCATACTAGAAAAATATTCATGCACTCAGTGGACGTTGGGCTTTCAAGCCTTCGGCCTTTGACTCCTGGGACCTCTTCTTTCCCCTGGAATATGTACCATATTATGAAGTCTACAATGTGATGAATCTGAAATATATTCAACAATATAATCATATCTTACATTACAAATATCGCCAAATTGGACTTCCCAAGTCTAGGGGCTTCCTACTACCCTGCAAATAACACATGGTCTATATGTCAAATAAATAAGAATATGGTACACATAAACTTCTCTAAACCATTCACAAATCCTTCCCACATACACTCACTCACCAACACATTCATTCACAACTATAACATGAATACCAATATGTAAATGTTTGCAGGTATGGCACACACTGAGATGTCAACGTTCAAAAAATATACAATTTATAAAAAATAACATTTCATATATTCAAACCTAATTTTATAATACCTTATTATGTATCTCCTCTTGGTCCTTAATCACAACAACCTGATACTAAGACCATGTGTTGGAGTAGTGTACACACTTCTACGTAGACCAAAACAAACCTATTTGTGAATAATGAAAAGGGATACTTATGAACTCAAACCCATATTGCAAGGAATAAATGGATTGTGATGCAGACGGGATAGGATGAATAAGGGAGAACTGCTTTTTTTGGAAGATAGAAAGAAGAAACTAGTGAGCTGAATGTTAACAAGATGGAGGGAGCTGGGTAATAATTTTTGGCGAGATTAAGAGGAAATAAGAGGGAACTGGTGTAGCTAGCTGTCAGCAACTGATTGGTTGGTATGGAATACGTCACTTGGACCCGCCTGACAAAAAAAATAATTTTATTGATCGATCAAACAAATACGCGATCGACCAAATAGTTCCAGACTACCATATTTATATCGCTAATATGGGGGGGGGTGATTGAACAACCATTCTTCTGTTATACCAACACCTCTACATTGATTTATCGCAAAATATATGATCGATCATAATTTGCAAAATGTTATTGATCGATCCAATTAATAACTGATCGATCAATTACTTTCTGAACAATTTATACACCAGACCGATCGATCGTGTAAAACATGATAATCAGTAAGTTGTAGGTGTATTTGATCGATCACAAAATATATATGGATAGATCATATTGTTCCAGATTTGAAAATTGAATTGGAATCACTAAAAGTAGTGGTGATAAATGATCGATCATTAACATATTTGATCGATCAAATTAGAAGGTGAATTCGATCGATCAATAATATATATTGATCAATCATGTTATTCCACATTCCCAAATAATCCAAAAAAAAAGTACTGGAGAGAAATGATTGATCGTTAACCAAATTGATCGATCCAATTAATAAGTGAATTCCTTCGATCAACAATTTATATTGATCGATCAAGTTATTCAAGATTCGTAAATAAACCAGTGTAATACAAGTGCTGGGAAGCACTGATCGATCCTTAACCAATCTAATCGATCATGTTTTCCAACCTTCGTAAACATTCCACTGCATTTGTAAATATTTCCATAACTGCGGTAAAAAATCTATTGAAATTGTAAATATTTCCAGGTTTATGGTAAACAATCTAATGAAATTGTAAATATTCCCATCAAAATGATAAATGATCCATTGAAGATATATATATATATTTTGATTACTTGTAAATGAGCGATCACATACTAGTACGTAGAAAAACAAATTCCATGACATTAGTAAATACTCCTCTCTAATTAGTAATTTTATCCACAAAACTGGTATATCTTCTTCTATTAATTTGTAAATTATTTACTAATTAAGTACAACTGTCGTAAAAATTATTCACAAATCTAGTCAAAGAGATTATAACTCTCCTAATTATTAACTTCATTATAGTAACAAAACCTTTTATCTAGTAATTATTTACACAAATGTGGTAAACAATCCACCAAAGTTGTAAATATTCCCATAAATGTCGTCAATAATCCATCGCAGTTATAAATATTTTCATAAATATGGTAGGAATTCCATTGAAGCTGTAAATATTTCTAGAAATTTGGTAAACAATCCACTGAAGTTATAAATAATCTCATAAAGAATTCATTGAGGTTGTAAATATTCTCATCAAAGTGGTAAATAATTCNATAAATATGGTAGGAATTCCATTGAAGTTGTAAATATTTCCAGAAATTTGGTAAACAATCCACTGAAGTTATAAATAATCCCATAAAGAATTCATTGAGGTTGTAAATATTCCCATCAAAGTGGTAAATAATCAATTGAAGTTGTATAGCTTCTTGGATAAGTTGTAAATTATTCATAAATTAATTAACCACACACCTGTTTGCTATGATCGATCATGACTACTAGAGAATCCATGAAAGTTGTAAATATTCCCACAAATTTTATAAGACATACCATTGAACCTGTAAAAATTCCCATAAACATGGTAAATGATCCACTGAAGTTGTATACCTCCTTGCAGTAGTTGTAAAATATTCATCAATTAATCATTGTGTTCTGATCGATCGATCACATGTAATGATCGATCATCGACTGGTAAAGAATACATTGAAGTTGTAAATATTCTCACAATTCTGGTAAACATACCACTGAAATTATAAATAGTCTCATAAAAGTAATAAATGATCCATTGAATTTGTAAGCGATCCATTGTACTTGTAAATAGTCCCACAAATTTCGTACATTGTGCTTGTAATTATTTCGATATACAATCCATTAAATTTGTAAATATTACCATAAAAGTAGTACATCATCCATTAAAGTTGTATATCCCTTGGATTATTTGTAAAAAATTCATGAATTAAGCACAACTTTGTGTTCTGATCGATCAATCATATTTAATGATCGATCATGAACTAGTAAATAATTCATTAAAGTGGTAAATATTTCCACCAATTTGGTAACACATACCATTGATGTTGTAAATGTTCCCGTAAACACTTCATTAAAGTTGTAAATATTTCCNTAATGATCGATCATGAACTAGTAAATAATCCATTAAAGTGGTAAATATTCCCACCTATTTGGTAACACATACCATTGAGGTTGTAAATATTTTCATAAACACTCCATTAAAGTTGTAACTATTTCCATTAAGGTGGTAAATGATTCATTGAAGTTGTATATCATCTTAGACTAGTTATAAAATATTCATAAATTAAGCACCTGATCGATCATACATATTTAATGATCCATCATGAACTAGTAAAGCATCCAGTGAAGTTGTAAATATTCCCACAAATGTTGTAAACATACCATTGAGGTTGTAATTATTCTCACAAAATATGGTAAAGATACCACTCAAGTTGTAAATATTTCCATAAATTTGGTAAACAATCCATCAAAGTTGTAAATACTTCCACACCATTAAATTTGTAAATATTCCCGTAAAGGTGGTAAATGATCCATTGAAGCTGTATATCATCTTGGACTAGTTGTAAAATATTTATAAACTAAGCATGCGTTTTCTGATCAATCATGCATATTTATTGATCGATCATGAACTACTACTAACGCATCCATTGAAGTTGTAAATATGCCCACAACTTTTGTAAACATACCACCAATGTTATAATTATTGCCACAAATTTGGCAAAAATACCACTGAACTTGTAAAAGTTTCCATAACTTTGGTAAACAATCCATCTAAGTTGTAAATACTTCCACAAATTTGTTAAACAATCCATTGAAGTTATAAATATTCCTTCAATATAGTAACAAAATTACTAGTAAGGAAATATTTACAACTTCAGTGGTATATTTACCAAATTTGTAGGAATATTTACAACTTCAATGGTATGTTTACCAAATTTGGAGAAATCTTTACAACTTCAATGGATTCAAATATTTACAATTTCATGGGGAGATTTGATCGATTGTGGGAAGAGTTGATCGATCACAAACTTACTGTTTTTCAAAAAAATTTGGGGGAGACTACTTCAACCTTGTGATAGATTACAAGATCTTAGGATAGATCGCAAATATTTTGGAGATAAAAGAAAATAATAATTTTGATATATTCTAAAAAATAATAATAATTGCCACTTTTATTTACTACTTTTATGGGAATATTTAGAATTTGAATGAATTCTTTATGGGAATAATTACAACCTCAGTGATACGTGATACCAAATTTATTTGTTTAATTGATGTATCAAAAATATGTTTAATAAAAATTCAATTTTAATATTTTTTAAAAATTTATCCAATTTTTTTTAAAATAAATTTAAAATTGAATTTTTATTAAACATATTTTAAAATTGAATTTTGAAAAATCGATCAAATTGTTGTTTGATTTATCAAATTCTTGTAATAGATCATAAATATTCATAAAAATTTTTCCACTATTGTTGTAAATTTTTTCCATTATTGTTATAAATTTTTCACTAATATTGTAATTTGTACCACTATTGTGATAATTTTCTCACTACTCTTATAAATTTTTCATTAATGTTGCAACAAAACAATCATAAAGTGAGAGACAGAAAGTCCATGATCGATCAAACATATATTTGATAGATCATGGACTAGTAATGAATCTATTGAAGTCGTAAAGATTATCACAAATTTGGTAAACATATCACTGAAGTTGTAAATATTCCCACAAATTTAATAAATATACCACTGAAATTATAAATATTCTCACAAATTTGGTAAATGTTTTCACAAATTTTGTAATTTTATTCACTACTGTTGTAAAATGTTCACTAATGTTGTAATTTTGTTCATTACAGTCGTAACCGTTCCACTAATGTTGTAATTTTTCCCTCAATTGATTTAATGGCGGCAAGAGAGAGAGACAAAAAGTCTATGATCGATCACACATATATTTGATCGATCATGGACTAGTACTGAATCCATTTACAACTTTAGTGGTATGTTTACCAAATTTGTGATAATCTTTACAACTTCAATGGATTCATTACTAGTCCATGATCGATCAAATATATGTTTGATCGATCATTAACTTTCTGTCTCTCTCTTTATACCACAAATTTGGTGAGAATATTTACTTAATTTGTGGGAATATTTACAATTTTATTGGTATATTTACTAAATTTGTGGGAATATTTACAACTTCAGTGGTATATTTACTAAATTTGTGATAATCTTTACAACTTCAATAGATTCATTACTAGTCCATGATCCATCAAATATATGTTTGATCGATCATGGACTTTCTGTCTCTCTCTACACCACAAATTTGGTGAGAATATTTACTAAATTTGTGAGAATATTTACAACTTCATTAGTATATTTATTAAATTTGTGGGAATATTTACAATTTCAGTGGTATGTTTAATAAATTGTGAAAATCTTTACAACTTCAATAAATTCATTACTAGTCCATGATCGATCAAATATATGTTTGATCGATCATGGACTTTCTGTCTCTCTCTTTATGATTGTTCAGTTACAACATTAATGAAAAATTTATAAGAGTTTTAGGAAAATTACCACATTAATTGTACAAATTACAATATTAGTGAAAAATTTACAATAATAGTGAAAAAATTTACAACAATAGTGAAAAACATTTTATGAATGTTTATGATCTATCACAAGAATTTGATAGATCAAACAACAATTTGATTGATTCTTCAAAATTCAATTTTAAATTATGTTTAAGAAAAATTCAATTTTAAATTTATTTTTAAAAAAAAATTGGATAAATTTTAAAAAAATAGTAAAATTGAATTTTTATTAAACATATTTTTGATACATCAATTAAACAAATAAATTTGGTAACACATACCACTGAGGTTGTAATTATTCCTATAAAGAATTCATTCAAATTATAAATATTCCCATAAAAGTAGTAAATAAAAGTGGCAATTATTATTATTTTTTAGAATATATCAAAATTATTATTTTCTTTTATCTCCAAAATATTTGCGATCTATCCTAAGATCTTGTAATCTATCACAAGGTTGAAGTAGTCTCCCCCAAATTTTTTTGAAAAACAATAAGTTTGTGATCGATCAAATCTCCCTACGATAGATCAAATCTCTCCATGAAGTTGTAAATATTTGAATTCATTGAAGTTATAAATATTTTTACAAATTTGGTAAACATATCATTGAAGTTGTAAATATTCTCACAAATTTGGTAAATATACCACTAAAGTTGTAAATATTCCCACAAATTTTATAATTTTATTCACTACTGTTATAAAATTTTCACTACTGTTATAATTTTGTTCACTATAGTCCTAAACTTCCCACAAATGTTGTAATTTTGTCCTCAATTAACTTAATGATAGCTCAAAAATATGTCTTATATTATCTACCAATCGGTGTAAATATACGATCAATTTAGTAAAGATACTATTAATATTGTAATTTAAAATTTTTGGTATAGTACCAAAATTCTCGACGGATGTACCGTAGTCCAGTCCCAATCGGACGGGTCTGATTTTTTTTTGGGGATATTTAGAGGTCCCACGTAGATGATTGGAAGATTCAAGTGGGCCAGATTTGGAATATGTCTTTTTCAGACACTGTTGCAGCATGGGGGACAACAATATTTAAATTGGGTAATTTTAAAATTTATTAGTGGGATTACGATTAATATCAACCATTAACCTCGTCGATCTTTCTAAGTCTATATATATATATATCTGTATTTCCCACACAATTTTCTTAATTTACAAGTTTTATATTTTTAAAAAATTTTAAAAATAATATTCTTCAATCATGGTCTATCAATTGGACAATTTATATTAGATACGTATTTTTTAAAATAAAATTTAGATATATTTAATTGTATTCACTTTATTATTATGTTTTGGTGATATCGATTTGAATAGATTCTTACCTAAATGATTGTTAACTTTTCAAACGATATTATTGAGACCTAATTTAAAAATTTAATGTATTGTGATATTAAGTGTAATATTGAGTTTCAGTATTTAATAAATTCTATTATCTATCCAATTGTCACAAACTATTGGATCTCCACCAATTAAATCTCAAATTATGTGCAATTAATATTATTGTCAATTTTTAGACACGTTTCTGATATGTCCAAATATATTTTGAACATATTGATGTTGCTTTATATTTTTTAAAAAAATTGTACGGATATTTTATTATTGTATAAAAATGTGTATAATTATGTAGTAAATTATAGAATTATAAATGAAAGGTTGTTATCGTGATTTTATATATCAAATATATATTGTTGATAAGATTGATTTGTAACTCTTTATAATAATAAAAATATATCAGAATCAATTGTAAATAACAATAATTAGTCTTATCCTTGATAAGACCAATCACATTCTATCATATGTTTTCATGTAACCACTCTTCTACCCCATTAATTAATTATCACTTATTTTAGATTTTTTTAGGAAAAAATTATTTATATTTCTTTATAATTTCTTATAATTTTTATCCAATATCTCGAATAATAAGATAAAAATATTTCTAAAAAATTGGGACAATTGTAAATTCTACATATGGGATGAGACTACCTACATTTTTTTTTTTACCTCCAACTCTTTTTCCTTTTTTGGGAAAAATGTAGTCCCTCGTTTTGTCAAAGGACATATTCATGTGGATATGAACACTTTGATATTTACCCCAAAAAAATGAAACTTGGACCATCGGTGGGTGCTTGTAGGTTATTGTTTTTTTGTTTTTTTTGCTTGTGGTCGTAAGTCTATGACTTGAAAAATGTTGGACTACTCGATTTTTATTAAATTTCCAATTACTTTCTATATGGACAGTTTGATTCATAAACTTCACCACTCATTTGATGATTGTGGTAACACTACATTAGTTGGTACAAAAATCATTAGGAACAATATTATCGAGAATTAATTTAAAAGAAAATTCATGAAGAAGACGACAATGCCTAATGAGATAATAAAAATAGGGGATTAAATGAATTATATGACAAATCAAACCAATGCGTTGAATTTTGTGAACTTACATCTCGTCATTTGAAGAACTCTCCGGTCTATATTTTTTTTGGTTAATCTTTACAGTACGAAAGAAAATTTTATTAATAATAAAGAAAAAATTATACCTAATTAAAGAAAACTTAATGAACCTACCCCTCAATGCATGCTAGGTTACATGAATCAAAAATAATATAAAAAATGCATGCAAACATTACAAGAAAATAAAAAGATAAAATCCTAGAAACTATGATCATGGAGATTTGTTCCTTAAAATTCAAAAATGAAGTTGGTCTTGCAAAATGGGTAATCTCTCTTGAGTTGAAAAATCTTGATTATTGTGATAGAGATGGAAACGTTAGTCCACGACTCTCTTGTTAGCTAGAAAATCCGCTAATGAGAAGTAGTTGATCATATACACCATTAAATTTCATCTTTTTCATATATTTTTTGTTGAATTTGTTTAAATAATGTATCATTTCTAATGCGGTGCGAATAGATTGGATAAAAATTACGACCCATATAATATTTTACAAATAACAGGCACTGGATTAACCAAAACTCTTATAATTATACCCAAAATTTTAAATTTGAAGATAACAACTCGGTAATTTTCTCATTCTATATTATTTCAATTTAATTTTTTATTAATGCAAAATATATTCTGGGTCATAAATGAATGAGAGAGAGAGAGAGAGGGTGGCGAGGGGGGGAGGCAATTGTGGATGATGGGACCGAAGATTCAAGTGGTGCAGATGAGGAATCACGAGATATGTGCAGTATATTTTTGTCTTTATTATCAATTGTGTGGGTGAGAAGGACACGTGGGTTGTCTCTGGGGGGTTTGCTAAGGGACGGACCAAGCAGAGCCAACATTTTTGGACACGATTTGAACGTGGCGGAACCAGTGGTCCGAAGCATAAAAATATCTCTAGCAGCGCTTGGGCAGAGTTGGCCGGTTGTCTCCATGCCACGTATCAATGAGTAACACTATCAATGGATTTTCTGGTGTCGGACAAGTCGCGTCAAATTTTAGTATATTTATGTTAAAATATATTTAATTTATATCTAATAAATTATATTATATCGAATTCATATTATAATTATATGAATTATGTATAACTTAAGTTGTATTATAGGGTTGTAATACATTGTATTAGAGTGCTTGGAACTCATATAAATTAGTTTGACGTGTGCATTGAAAAACATAGCATTATGATACATTGGGATAGCAGTTCAAATCCTCTATTGTACAACAAAGGTTGTGTTATGCAAAACAAAGAAGTTTTACACATAACAAGGGATTCGGATTTTTAGGATAGTTGTTTTGCCCAAAAAATAAAAAGAAAAAAATAATTGTTCATTTTGAGTTTGGGTTCATCAAATAACTTCCGCCCATACGATTCAACTTAAGACCCTTACCTTGTCCCAAAAAAAAAAATATAGTGAAAAATAAGGGTTAAAATTTATGTTTAGTTTATATATTTTGAGATGGAGAAATTTCGTGAATAGTAATTTCAGTGTTACAAATAGGTCCGTTAATGAATCGAATTTAAATTCGATTAGCTGAATATGAATTAATATTTTTTATTGATAATCCTAACCCGAACCCGAACCCGAAATCTTATATTTCACGGATTTAAATTTGAATATACATATATCAAATCCGATTATAATCTTTTGGTATAATTTGTTAAAATTTAATTAATTAAATTATTCAGATCAAATCGAATTTTGAATTGTTAACAAATGCAGATATGGATCGCAAAAATAAAATACGTCAGATTATTGGATCAAACTTTTGAAATCAAATTCGACTTCGTATCAATCAGAATCCGNATCCGATTATAATCTTTTGGTATAATTTGTTAAAATTTAATTAATTAAATTATTCAGATCAAATCGAATTTTGAATTGTTAACAGATGCAGATATGGATCACAAAAATAAAATACGTCATATTATTGGATCAAACTTTTGAAATCAAATTCGACTTCGTATCAATCAGAATCTGATCTAAACCCGATCCGTTATCGGCCTTGTTGCAAGACTCTAGCGAGCTTATATTAATGAGAAATTTGATTGTGTGTACACCTTGGAGAACTTATTTAAGTATACAACTCAAACTTTTAAGCCATTAACTCTTGTTATTTGTAAAATTTCGGTCAGTAAGTACACATCACAATTTTTTTTTTTAATATTACCTGATTACTCCTAACTTATTTCACACATAACTAATTTGGTAGTTTCTTTTTTTCAAATAAATAAATCTTAGATAAGAAAGTCAAAAATCATTTGGATTTTGAAAAAGATTCTCAAAAATTCTGCCATTAATAGCCCGTCATTGACGTTTTGCGATGATGCTGCAAAACAGTTACAATGATTTTGTGATTCTTAGNGTCAAAAATCATTTGGATTTTGAAAAAGATTCTCAAAAATTCTGCCATTAATAGCCAGTCATTGACGTTTTGCGATGATGCTGCAAAACAGTTACAATGATTTTGTGATTCTTAGACTTTTAATGATGCTTTAATTGTCAGATTCTGCTTTGATGTTGTTTTCAATTATAAGATTCTCATACTTTTAATTTTTTGTCATTTGCTCTCCTTTAATTATGAGATTTAATTTTTTTTTTGTTGAATATCTTGCATTTTTTCACAATATGAATTGAAAATTTTGAAATTATTATTGCTCTCAATTGATTTTGTTTTGTGATTTGAGATAAATTATTTTTGGGTTCAGTATATTATTGGTCATTATGTTTGTTTTCATATATAGACTAAAAAAAGTCCTTGATGTGATAAATAATTTTTCTTCTTTTTGTTTTTTTCAATTTTTTCTTCATAACCTGAAAAAGTAGATAATTAATATATTAGAGTAAAATAGAAAAAAAATGGCAAACTAAAAGACATTAGAAACTGCGATAAATAAACGTGACACAATAGTTTGACAACATACTGTGACAGTAAATTTGACAAAAAAAAGTGATAAGAAAAAAAGAAACTGTGAAAATAAAATGTCACATAATAGTGTTACAACATACTCTAACAATAAATTTAACAAAAAACAGTTATAAGAAAAAAAAAAAAGAAATGTGGCAAATAAACGTGACACAACACTGTGAGAATAAATTTGACAAAAAAAAGTGGTTGGGGGTGAATGTGTAAAAGGGTTAAATCAATTTGTGATACATGTATGTTGTTGTCTTTATTTGACTACAAAGACACATCAAAAACAACATAAACCAAAAAAGAGTGGCACCAAAGGGAGGAGCTTTTAACTATATTCAATCCTCTCAAAAACTTATTTTCTAAAATCACACATTTTTAAACTTACTTTTTAAACCCAATTTTTTTTTAAAAAAAACCTTCATTTGAAATGATGAATTCATGGTCAAAAATATCATTTCAAATGACGTTTTTAAAGTTGAGAAAAATTTACAATTCTGGATATGTTTACTCATAAAACAGCATTTATAATGACGTTTTTTAATTGTTATTTTAAATGGTAACCTAACGGTATTTAGCTAGGTTAGACTTTAAAATGTCACTTTAAATAACGTCTTTAAAGTCGTCATTTCAAATGACAATTTGGATCACACATTTTTTTTTTTAACTTATAATGTTTTTAATTTTTGTTTTAATTAAAAAAAATTTGTAATCCAAAAGAATGCTATAAGATCATCGAACAATGTCATGTTTTGCCCAAAATTTTATAAACCATGAACATATCCAAAAAAATAACTTATGAATTAAAAAAAGTAAATTAATTGTATGACACTGCGTAAAATGAATAAAATACAAATATCAACATAAATTCATTTTGTGATAAAATTTATCATGTCTTCAATTTTTTTTTATGTAAAATAGTTTATTTATTTCATAACAATGTCATAAGTTCATCGAACAATATGATTTGTCCTCTAAAATTGTACAAACCATGCACATATGAAAAAGTGAAACTTATGCATTAAAAAAAACAAATTTATTGCATGATGTTGTATGAAATACAGTCGGTCAATAATGTGGTTTATGTTCATAATAATATAGAGGTTAACCACATACAAATAAACTTAATGGCATAAAAAATTTTGATGCATCATCACTTAAATCTAAAAAATCAGAAAGTTCAAGATCGAAAACAAGTAATGGATCCTCTAAATTTCAATATCGACACAATTAGGATCGAAATGCTCATTTTTTGCATACTCAATTGCATGAAAACGATTAAACCAACACTTCATTTGATCATTTTCACATTCAAGTCTAGTGATGATCTCGTCATATAACTCTCGTCATCTTACAATAAACTTCAAGTTCAAGTTTACATATACTTCAAACGTGCCTGTGAATTACAATATATTTCAAGTTCACAATAGTTGTCATATAACTCTCGTTATCTTAGTGTGGGTTCAATATGAGTACCTAGAGGCGGATTGTAGGTTGCAGACCCAACAATTACGTATCCAACGTATCTTAATGGATTATAAGTGTCGATGAGCTCATTGCAGAACTCAAGTATTTATCTTTACCATTTTACACCACCAGAATTTGTGAACAATCCAATAAAAGGAAATATGTTCCATGATGTTCATCGGTCAATCAAGGGTTGACGTTCGTNTTTTTTTGTTGAATATCTTGCACTTTTTCACAATATGAATTGAAAATTTTGAAATTATTATTGCTCTCAATTGATTTTGTTTTGTGATTTGAGATAAATTATTTTTGGGTTCAGTATATTATTGGTCATTATGTTTGTTTTCATATATAGACTAAAAAAAGTCCTTGATGTGATAAATAATTTTTCTTCTTTTTGTTTTTTTCAATTTTTTCTTCATAACCTGAAAAAGTAAATAATTAATATATTAGAGTAAAATAGAAAAAAAATGGCAAACTAAAAGACATTAGAAACTGCGATAAATAAACGTGACACAATAGTTTGACAACATACTGTGACAGTAAATTTGACAAAAAAAAGTGATAAGAAAAAAAGAAACTGTGAAAATAAAATGTCACATAATATTGTTACAACATACTCTAACAATAAATTTAACAAAAAACAGTTATAAGAAAAAAAAAAAAAAGAGACAAAAAAAAGTGGTTGTGGGTGAATGTGTAAAAGGGTTAAATCAATTTGTGATACATGTACGTTGTTGTCTTTATTTGACTACAAAGACACATCAAAACAACATAAACCAAAAAAGAGTGGCACCAAAGGGAGGAGCTTTTAACTATATTCAATCCCCTCAAAAACTTATTTTCTAAAATCACACAGTTTTAAACTTACTTTTTAAACCCAATTTTTTTTTAAAAAAAAAAAAAATCNAAAACTTATTTTCTAAAATCACACATTTTTAAACTTACTTTTTAAACCCAATTTTTTTTTAAAAAAAACCTTCATTTGAAATGATGAATTCATGGTCAAAAATATCATTTCAAATGACGTTTTTAAAGTTGAGAAAAATTTACAATTCTGGATATGTTTACTCATAAAATGGCATTTATAATGACATTTTTTAATTGTTATTTTAAATGGTAACCTAACGGTATTTAGCTAGGTTAGACTTTAAAATGTCACTTTAAATAACGTCTTTAAAGTCGTCATTTCAAATGACAATTTGGATCACACATTATTTTTTTTAACTTATAATGTTTTTAATTTTTGTTTTAATTAAAAAAAATTTGTAATCCAAAAGAATGCTATAAGATCATCGAACAATGTCATGTTTTGCCCAAAATTTTATAAACCATGAACATATCCAAAAATATAACTTATGAATTAAAAAAGTAAATTAATTGTATGACACTGCGTAAAATGAATAAAATACAAATATCAACATAAATTCATTTTGTGATAAAATTTATCATGTCTTCAATTTTTTTTTTTATGTAAAATAGTTTATTTATTTCATAACAATGTCATAAGTTCATCGAACAATATGATTTATCCTCTAAAATTGTACAAACCATGCACATATGAAAAAGTGATACTTATGCATTAAAAAAAACAAATTTATTGCATGATGCTGTATGAAATACAGTCGGTCAATAATGTGGTTTATGTTCATAATAATATAGAGGTTAACCACATACAAATAAACTTAATGGTATAAAAAATTTTGATGCATCATCACTTAAATCTGAAAAATCAGAAAGTTCAAGATCGAAAACAAGTAATTGATCTTCTAAAATTTCAATATCGACACAATTAGGATCGAAATGCTCATTTTTTGCATACTCAATTGCATGCAAACGATTAAACCAACACTTCATTTGATCATTTTCACGTTCAAGTCTAGTGATGATCTCGTCATATAACTCTCGTCATCTTACAATAAACTTCAAGTTCAAGTTTACATATACTTCAAACGTGCATGTTAATTACAATATATTTCAAGTTCACAATAGTTGTCATATAACTCTCGTTATCTTAGTGTGGGTTCAATATGAGTACTTAGAGGCGGATTGTAGGTTGCAGACCCAACAATTACGTATCCAACGTAACTTAATGGATTATAAGTGTCGATGAGCTCATTGCAGAACTCAAGTATTTATCTATACCATTTTACACCACCAGAATTTGTGAACAATCCAATAAAAGTAAATATGTTCCACGATGTTCATCGGTCAATCAAGGGTTGACGTTCGTTGGCTGAAGATGAACTATATTGGTCATTGTGTGATGAAGATCCTTTGGTGGTTTGGTTGGATTGACTATTTGATATGCGCCTAGACATATCTTTTTCCTATGATTTACATAGTTATGCATGATGGTTTATATAGGTCCAGTTATCCATTTTAAAATTATAATGAAATTATATAGAAATTTGACATGACATCACACTACCATGTTGTGATAAGACTTGACACTAATAAAGTAATGACATAACTTGATACTGTTAAAATTATGATATAACAATACACTAATAAAGAAATGATATAATAATGACATGACTTGATACTATTTATGATATAACAATACACTAATAAATAAACGATATGACTTTACACTATCAAAATGGTGACATGATAATATACTTATTACAATAATAAAGCTATGAGATTACTTAACAATAATTATCACTTATTAAGATATGAGATTGAAACTAATATTTGGACACTGAGTACAATTGTTAATTTTCATATAACCATCTGATAGGTATTGTTTATTAGATAAGACAGTATTTTGTTCAACTATTATCAACTCTCATCCATATATAGTTCCTACCATTTTTGTTGCTAGTTAAAACATATAATATCGACACATATGCACCATCATTCTATTATGCCCTTTCGGACATGCTTTACTGCTAATTCATAATCCTCTCTATTCTTTTGTTGCATCGTTAATGAAGGTCTATGTGGCATTGATATGCCAAGTTCTCTTAGTTGTGTGCATAATGTATCTGATTCATTAGCACAAAATGCCTACTTTCATCGTACTCTTGCATAATACATTTTTAGATTAGAAAATCTCTCACTCTTATAAGTATTGTTTCACTCTTGTAACAACCAAATCCATTCATATCTATGATTGTTATAAACTGTAGAGCTCTTGATGTACACATAATGTTCAATGTATACCATATCAACCACAAATAAGGTGTTTATATAGTGGTTTCAAAACCTTGTTCGTTTTGTTATTTCAACACAAGGATTACCAAAAAAATAATTCAATTCAAACATTGTGTTGTTAAAAAAGCAGAGTAACTAAAATATGATTAAGTATTGGGCAACACACTAATTGAAAAGGCCAGCTATGCCACTGTTCTTCAGTCATATCAGTAGTGTGTAGTTATTTCACAAGTGGGTCACTTTAGCACATAGTTTGCTGAAAAGCTCATCATCAATATTCACATAGTATTGAGGTAAATCAGTAGTGTGCAGTCATGTGAGATAATTAGTATGTAGTCAAGTGTCTCACTCATTTGAGGTCCTTTCACTAGTACGTAGTCACTTCATCACTACATCATAGTCTTCGGCCTTATCAAATGTGTGTAGTCACTACATGAATGTGAGACCTAAGTCCTTTACACATTATTGTCCATGAAAAATCAGGGTTTTGTCATTTCAGCACATGATTTTTTGAAAAACTCACCAATAGCAAAACACATCTCGTGGTACAATCATGTCAAAACTGCACTTTCCCAAGTAATGGTCCTTACAGCATCAAGGCCAGCAAGCAGCGGTAAGACTAGTAGCTTAACACTGCTCAATAATATCATGTAGGCTCGAGTGTAACAGGCGATGAACTGATTAGTCGCATCTGCTACAATCGCATGACTCAAATGATTGGCCAATGCACTAAGCCTAAGTGTGGATTTATCTATGGCTCCCTTTTCTGGTGTGAAGCCAAGCAAATTAGTGCACATGGAACTTCACTCATCTACATCATGAATGATATCCACGCCACATACAAGACTCCCATCTATAGGCAAGCTAAGTAACACTAATGTATTTTGAAATGTGATCGTGGCCTCACCAATAGGTAAATAGAATGTTTGTGTCTCAACGCGTCACCGCTCAACAAGTGCGGTGATAGGGTGTCAATCTAACTTGATTTACCTAAGTCAATAGGCCCATAAAATCCAACTATACGTAAATGGTTAATAACCTGGGGTCAATGATTGTAACTCTACAATATGGATTCTATATACCCGACTATTAGTTAGAAAAATAATTATTATTCTATATTATCGAAGTTTATTTTTATAATTTTAAAATAAATAAAATGCACCTCAAATATGGATTCTTTACGTAAAAATAAGTCAAATGACCATAATATAAGTCATATTTCATGTTAAAATAAAAATATCATATTAAATATCTAAAATGTTTGACAGGCAGTGGGCAAACCAAGAGAGAGAGAGAGAGAATGAGGTTTTTTGGTTTAAAATTAGATGGTGATTTAAGTCTCAAATTTTATGAAATTGAGATATGTTGTTCTTAATACAATGGTGATAAAATTGATTGGAATCATTGGTGATTTAAGGTACATGGTAGTATACAATATACTCCTGTATTTCAATCTATTTGCAAAGAGTGTTCTTTTGATCATCTAAAATTTGTATTCTTGTTTATTATTTCCAGTTGATATGACATTCTGAAATTCTTATTGATCTTTTGAGCTAAGTATTTTAGAATTGATTGGTATATGTACAAAGTGTGCTTGGGGCATAATTTGAGAAATATGATTGTGACTCTGCGGGGTGCAATTATTCGGTTTGATTATAGTCTAGCGGGGTGTGATTGTTCAATATGCGTATATATTTATATGCCCAAGTGTCACTTATCATGTCAATAAAATGAACCGAGTATGAGGCCATATTTGATAGCAGTTGAGTTATATGACCTATCAAATTTGATTCATTGATTCTGTTGTTAATGATTTCAATTGTCTGAATTATTTGATATTTGTTCATTCGTATGTTATCGTTCAACATATTATTTCTTGTCGTATTGTATATTTCACTGCCTTTAATATTTATTTTTAGGATGATCTAGAAGAAAAGGACCCGAGTTTCTATTTGAGGAATCAAAGATGGACAAATCTCAATGTAATTTTTAAAAAATTCAAATTGTAACTTTTATGTGTATTTTGGAGATCAACTTTGTGATTATAATTTTTATTGATATAATTAGAGTTCTAGCCCGATATTTGAAGATGTTTATTTGAGAAATTTTTGGGGAATTTTATCGATTGATTTATTAAGTAACGCACTAAGAAATCGGAGTGTGATAAATTGTCTACAATGTAATCGTGGAATATCAATGCCCTCCCAAATAGCCACTGTGTGATGATCACGCAGTAATGACAATACAGATTCATCCTCCAGGTTGGGATGTACTGATGCTTACAGATCACGATCCATTTGCACAACCTATATTAACAAACAATATAAACTTCAATTAGGAACATTTTATGTGAAATAAATGGTAATAACAATACAATCATACAAAATGGCCAATTGAACCTACGCAAAATACAAATATATTGGTTCTTCAACTACACTGTTAATACATTAATAATAAATAAATTATATTGCAAAATAAATTATACATTTTATAAAGCGTCCACTGTTCGACGATCGTCTCCTGCAAACAAATCCAAAAGTTGTAAATTTTGTGTCCTTCTCTCGCGAAATTCATTTCATTGTGTGTACACGATGTCTTTGGATATCCTTTAAGTCCTTGACATAATGACTTACCAGAGCATAATGTAGGACCATGGATATCATCCAATAGACTTGGTGGTGCAGAGGTTGAAGTTCAAGTGTCCAAGTTGACTTAAGTGCATGGATGTTGAACACTAGATCTTTTAAATGCCAATAACTAACATGTGGAAATGCAAACAAGCGATCAGTACATGAGAACAAGACATTTTATAAATTGTGAACTTCCCACAAGTGCACGTACGGTTATTAATACACAACATGTGTATTACCCTTCATTCTCACCACCTCGAGAAGTTCATGTTGCATATGAAATGATATAACTTTACACATTCTTGCTTTGGTTTGGTTGGATTGCTTAAATTCGATTTTATCAAATAAGAACTCCATACCCTTCACTATGCAGCGTAGTGCATGTTCACGTTGCTCACAAAAGTATTTGGCAAGTCGATAGAAGATGAATTTCACACATGCAGTAATGAGAAATATCCTTACACCTTTTAGTGCACCATTGAACACCCCGAAAACATTGGTGGTGGTAGTTCCATAATGACGGCCACCATCATGGGCAAGTGTCCACTACTATGTTGGAATCTTATTTATTATTTTACAATTCCCATGCTTCAGGACTAGCATTTTTCACTTCTTACATTATCAAATTAAACTTGCAAATTTGATGTGCTGACCCAGCCTTCCACACTAGCTCTTTTAGTTATGTGTCCTTGAACTTGGTGTTGAAATTGCTTTGTGTATGCCTAATGCAAAAATAGTGTGATAAGCGTGCAGCTCATTCCACATAGAATCAACTTGTTTCACCACTAAGAGTATACATATATGTCGATATGATATTAAATATAGACCTTCTCTATTCAGCACACCAGAATGCCGTAGATGATATAGGAACTAACCCCAACTAGCATGACTTTCCTTGTCTACAAACGCAAGTACAAACAAAAATATTTATTTATGAGCGTCAATACCATAGCAATCAAAAACTTATGCTTATACTTGCTATTTACAAATGTGGCATCAATACTAATTACATGTCGACAATGAACAAATCTATCAATCGAAACTTTGAAAGGGCAAAACACATTACCAAATAGTATGAAGGTGGAAGCACGATCTTCATACTGCCACCTTATAATCGTCCCTGGGTTGTACTTCACAAGAGCACCCATAAACTTGGGCAAGATGTTGTTACAACAATCTCATCACCAAAAACCTTTGCTATGGCCTTGGTCTTTGCATGCCACGCCTTCTGTACGTTATCAAATATATATGTGCTTGGCCTTGAATGACGCACGAAGCCTCCACTTGAATTCACATTCTTCATTCATCTTGCACCTCAAAACCCGTTGCTTTTTGTTTGTATTCACAATAACATATTATTGATGCATCTTCAATGAATACAATTTCACTGTTATCTTTAAATCTTTTTTATTCCTAAAAATGAGACCCTTCAAATTCAACTCTTGTTGGATCTCATGTTTTCAATTCATGCAACTTGCAAAATCTATCGAATTTATTCTAGGTCCGCGATTCAAGGTCTNTGTCCTTGAACTTGGTGTTGAAATTGCTTTGTGTATGCCTAATGCAAAAATAGTGTGATAAGCGTGCAGCTCATTCCACATAGAATCAACTTGTTTCACCACTAAGAGTATACATATATGTCGATATGATATTAAATATAGACCTTCTCTATTCAGCACACCAGAATGCCGTAGATGATATAGGAACTAACCCCAACTAGCATGACTTTCCTTGTCTACAAACGCAAGTACAAACAAAAATATTTATTTATGAGCGTCAATACCATAGCAATCAAAAACTTATGCTTATACTTGCTATTTACAAATGTGGCATCAATACTAATTACATGTCGACAATGAACAAATCTATCAATCGAAACTTTGAAAGGGCAAAACACATTACCAAATAGTATGAAGGTGGGAGCACGATCTTCATACTGCCACCTTATAATCGTCCCTGGGTTGTACTTCACAAGAGCACCCATAAACTTGGGCAAGATGTTGTTACAACAATCTCATCACCAAAAACCTTTGCTATGGCCTTGGTCTTTGCATGCCACGCCTTCTGTGCGTTATCAAATATATATGTGCTTGGCCTTGAATGACGCACGAAGCCTCCACTTGAATTCACATTCTTCATTCATCTTGCACCTCAAAACCCGTTGCTTTTTGTTTGTATTCACAATAACATATTATTGATGCATCTTCAATGAATACAATTTCACTGTTATCTTTAAATCTTTTTTATTCCTAAAAATGAGACCCTTCAAATTCAACTCTTGTTGGATCTCATGTTTTCAATTCATGCAACTTGCAAAATCTATCGAATTTATTCTAGGTCCGCGATTCAAGGTCTGTGAAAAATGGCGAGTTGGGCTCATGCATATGAATCTCACCTTCGGCCTCAACAGAATTACCAATGACATCGTCATCATCAGAGTCATCCCTCAATAATTCTTTCTGCACTTATTTTTGTTTGTAATGCTCATTTTGGTCATTAGTACATACCCTTTTATATGCATGATTAGGATTTTGTTGTAATACCAGTTCTTAGATGGGGTCTACTGTCACCGATCTTGTGCTAACCATAATCATATCCATCCTCTCGTTACCCATGGTAGCATTGTGGTGTATATGAGATAAGCATTTGACAAAAGTGTTGGGTCCTGCTTATGTCTGTGAATGTCTATATCAATTGTACTCTTCCATACACTGCATCACCGTTAGAGTGCAATATTCATCCATCATTGTAAAAAGTAAAATTGTTGGGATATATGGTTCTTGTGTGAGAAGTGAAGAGTATAGACCATCACTAGACCAACCTTGCTGACTTCCACTAATGTCATCCTACCTAACCTCTTGATTAACATACAAATTCACACTATTGATACCTTTATTGTCAACTACAACATCCAACATCGTGTTCATATCGTCGTTGTCAACAATTTCTAATTTTATATATTTTGTCTTGTGTCTCAATGTAGAAGGAAATCTACAAATGAGCTTTAGCTTGTATTTATTGCTATCTATCCTTGTCGCATCATGTCACCTATCCACCAATACAAAGTGACTTGTGTCATGAACTAATTTTGTAATACGCTTAGGAGGAATATTATAACGTACACCCTCATATTCATCAATAATATTGTCAGCCCAATAAATCAACACAGATATGCACGTTTTTCAGTCATTTATAATAATTCTACAATAACGACATCAAAATTAACATTAGATGTCTTTTTAGCTACAATAACCACCCTGACTTCAAATGCACAATGAGTGATGACTTGTTGCATCACTATTCAATGCACTACCAATCAAAATAAGTCAATTAAGAGTTCAAATGCATTTTACAAACCCAATACAGAGGTAAGGTAACTTACCTAATAAATAAAATTGGTAAATTTTACCTAATAAATAAAATTGGTTTTTTGTAATTTCTATAAGTTGTGTAAGGTAACTTATAACACTTAAAGACCATACTTTNAAAAAAAAAAAAAAAAAAAAAAACCCCCCACAAAGAAGAAGCTAGGATAATGAGAACCAACTATTTATGATTTGAAATATCACACCAAACTTCACTTTTTAAAATGTGACCCAATTTAGAGTATTTTTCCAAAGGTTCCAACTTTAGAGGATCCGATGTCATGACATATTATTATGTTAAAGATGACAACCATAACATGCTTTCATATATTCAACAATAAAAGTCAATCTCAATTATTTCAGATTGATTGCATTAGGTGCAAACTTTTTTAAGATCACTAGTCAGAAGTGGAAAAATATTTGCTATTATGACACCATAAGATTGGCCATACCCCTACAAGCCCACCATTAGGTAAGAAGACCACATAAACAAACACAGACAGATTGATGTATTTAGAACTTGGGAGTTTCTTCAAATGGACCTGACCATATTATTATTCAACCTGATGCATATGGTGGTGTGTGGGCCCGCTAGTATGATATTAGTCAAATATAATATAGTAATGCAAATTTTGATACGTTAAAAATTAGCTCAAGAATTAGATGAACTATTACAAAGAACAAACCTTAATGGTGGGTCCTACATATTATCTTTTGTATTTGTATTGTTCTAAAGTAAGTCCTAATATAAAAATAGATGTCCTGTCTTAATTGGACAAATACTATTCTGGGACATTGTTCTTGAAGTGAGAAACTTTTGCATATGTTCTATTGTGAACTCAGACTAATCTAGCCACACATGTATTGGATTAGATTAATGTTACTCATTCATTACATACTTCTTTATGTACAAAATTTCACATCATTCCAAAATTGGCAAGAAATTCAATTACAAAGGTTTTATAAAATATTTGTAATCCCTACAACAAGAATATACACATATACAACACAAAGTTCTCAGTGATTTCATCATAGTTCCCCCAAATTAAAGGCAAGTTTAGGCTTCTCTAAGAACTTCCTGCAAATACACCTCTTTTCTTCTCTTCCCTACCCAAAAACAGAAGGAAAAAACAAACACTCAATCTTGGTATGCTAATCAGTTTTTTCCCTCCTTTCTTTTAATCTATAGTTTTCGGTATAAAGCTAAAAAAAATTAGGTATAAATCCCAAGTTGTATTAAAACAATTGATAGAGAGAAGGACTACTTCAACCCCCAATGTTGATTCAAGACCTTCATGACAATTTTCTGTTCTTTTTTCCACATAAAAACATAGTGAAAATGCAATTACTTTGTTCAATTCAACACCCAAAAATCCACAAAGAAAAAGATAGGCCATAAGCATAAACCCAATCAACATATACAACTGCCTTGAGAAATTAAAAATGTTTTCCGAACAAATAATAATTTTTAGTAGCTCCATGGTTGAACTTGAGAACCCCAATTGAAATCCATTCACTTCAATTTCGGACAAATGAAGGAGGTGAAGACAGAGATAGAGACAAAGAAAGAAACAATAAGAGAGAAAGAGAGAGAGAGATAGAGAGATAGAGGGAGAGAGAGAGCAACTCAGAGATGAATATGAGTAGTCTGAGTATTCCTTTTCGTTGGAGTGCTCTGAGTCGTGAAAGACGAATCTAAGTAGTCTAAGGAGGGAGGGTCTTAAAATAGTAACTTTTTGAGCTAGATGGCAATGTCGTCTGAATAAGGAAGGTCTTCAGAGTTAGGAATGTTGTACGAGTTATCTTCATTGTCGACTAAAATGGTGGTTGGTCTGAGGAGAAGAGGGGTGATTTGAGAGTTGAGAGATTTTGAAAAGAATTTGGGTTCTTTGATTTGGGAAAGTTGAAATTGATTTTATTTGTATAAATCGTCATTTCAAATGATGCTTTTAAAAGACTTCATTTAAAATAATATTTTTATGTTCAACATAACTTTGTTAGAAAACAGTTTTAAAAAATATTTTAAAAATGTCATTGACAATGACGTCTTTAAAAATGTCCTTTCAAATAATATTTTTAAAAAGAGACTGAATTTGAAAAATAAATTTAAAAGTAACTAACTTTGAAAATTAAGTTTTTAAGGGGGGTGGATATGATAAAAAGCTAAAAAGGGAGGCTACAAATATTGAAATGAAAAATATCACAAACCAATAGAGTAACACTACACGAAAAATTAATTTAAATGATGAAAATTTGTTATTCCATAATCTTAATTTCAAATACATCGAAATCATCGGCTTTGAATGAGAAATCACAGCATTAAGAACTCGATTTGGGGTTTCGCTATTTGACTCATAAATTGTCAGAATTCTTCCCTCAGCATCGATAATCCAACTTCATTTTCTCAGAATCGACGATTGACGATAAGGAATCATCCATGTTTTTTCTTAAAAACACCAAAACTTATAATACATAAACCCTAGTTTGTATTGCATCACCCTCGACGATGAAGATATCGTGAGAATTGAACAATTTTTTTTTTGGTTTTCTTCAATGATGGGTCATAGTAATTGTTGAAATTATCTAACCCAATGACGCCATGTGCTCTTTTCTTGAGGGCCAAAGAGACGTGTGTCCCAACGAAACTAGCGGCACTGGTGACCAAAACGGAGAATCCATTTTGCCGACGGGTTTGCTTGGAGGTATAAACTTGTTTTTCTTAGTGAAGGCCGGTCCATGAGGAGGAAAAGTACCAACTATCAAAATCAACAAACGATTGGAAACTCAAATACGACGCCATTAAGGCGATCAAGAAGAGCGCCTAGAGGAACATTGTGCTTATTGAAGAGAAACATCGATGGAATTTCTTGTTCATCGTGTGGAATTTATGTTTGAACTTGCATAGGGTTGATGGAAACAATTCTTCTTTTAATGACGACATTTTCTTGAAGAATCTCGATGAAAGTTCTTCATTTCTAGAGGAAAAAAATACAAGAAAGTCAATAGAAAACACGAGAAAGATGATTTTTTGGGAAAATATATGAATACGTAGAGAGAAGAAAAGTTTTATTTTTTCAAATTTCAAACAAGCGAAATTGTGTTTGAGGGCGATGTGCTAACTGGTGGACTTAAAGGAGGGCTTGTAGTTTTGGGTTCCAAAACTGGTTATTGTAATAGTAGCAATAATTAGAGGGTAGTCCAGCCTTTTTGTTCCCAAGTCGACTTTTACCCAAAAGGCTCGTTTAGTTGCCGTATTAAAAATAGATGAATTATATAAAATAATCCAGTCTAATACAATATAACAAGACAAAAGACAAAATTAAAGTATATCTTTTTCAAAATAGAAAGCATCTTTAGTACAAAATTACAATAGAGAGTGATTTTTTACGCACTACTCTAATATGACTCTCTATACTTATCATTTTATATTTTATCTTTTTTGGCAATAAATTTGACTTCTCTTATATTATTCTTCTATTATTTTAAATGAGATACGTTTTTCTTAAATGTCTTGGATGAAAAGGTATATGTATCATTTTTCTGTTCTCAAAAAGTAGAGTAGAGATTGAGTTTGATTGTCCAAATGTTGAGAGTTACATTGGACTCTTTATGTTAGAGAGTTTAAATAAAGAGTCCATTAGAGAGAAAAAATATTTAAGAATTGACTCTATATAATAGAAAGTTGAGTAGGAATAAAAGGCTTATTAGTGCAGTCTTCTTAAGTATACCGGCTTCCATTTTTCCCTCTATTGATCTCCACTAAAGCTATGCTTGCCTAAAAAAAAACATATGGGCTTAGCCCAGTGGGAGCCAAGTGGGCTGGGAAACCTCAAATGGGTCGTAAGGGCCGTGAGGGTCGGCTTGTGCTTAGAAGCGCAGTTTGGTACCCCAATCCAACACCAAATGTTTTGGGTTCGAATATTGACATTTTAAAGTTAAATTATAAAAAATTTATCTTTCATGAATATCTTAATCTCAGCGTGGATGATCTGTCTTTAATCAGACTGGAGAGAGGAGTAATCGAGATGTGCACAAATTAATCCTATCACACCTAACCATTAAACAAAAAAAAAAACATGTTAAAAGGTATATGTTTATTACTAACAAACATAATTACTTATCTGGTAGGGGCATTAGTAATTAGAGTATGGATTATTTGAATTCGGATACAAATTTAATTGTTAAATTTTGACCCAAGTTAATAGCATGATGAAAACGATCAAAATTTAGTCACATTAATTCTGGAAGTTTGGCTTTAGGGTTTAATCTCTATAAAATCTCGATTGCAAAGACTTTCATCTTACAATTGATTTACGCAAAACTTTACAGTACCTTGACATCATAGATGATTTAGTAGTCGCCACTTATGCAGGGCTAGTTTGGGAATAGTAAAAATTAGATACTTTCACCATTATCCATTTATTGTGATGCTTCACCCTATGGCATCAACTCGCCAGTAGTCGACATGAATTTTATGGGCTCAACTCGATTATAACTCGACACAAAACAAAAAAATGTCCCAACATGTAAATATGGAGGATCGTATTCGGGTTTAACTTCCAAAATTTGAGTTTGACATGGCTAATCTGATTTGACATGATCCGAACACGACACGGTAGAATTCGATTGTCACCCCCTACTGCACATTGCACCTCTAATTTTGATTTTATTGATTTCACATTATTATAATTACAGACGTCCGTTCCAAATTAAAGTAAATGTTGTGTCAATCTCTTTCAAACTACGAAATTTTATTTCAACTTGGTTTAAAATTTAAGGATATATGGACATTTTTCTTCAAAAATAAGACATTTTTAAATTTTGAGCAAATGCAACATTAATTTTAGGGAGAATTACACCTAAATTTCCTGAGGTTGATCACTTAATCACTCAAACTCCTTAACATTTAAAATATTACACACAAATCTTTTGGAGTTTGTACGTGCATTACACTTAGACCTTTACCGTCAAATGTTTGTTAGTATATCCGTTAATAAATTATACCGACCCCTGAAGTTTGTAAGCATATAATACTTAGATCCTTCAATTTTAAAATGTTATACTTAAACCAAAAACAATTCAATCAAAAATAGAATATCAAATATTTTAAATTTTAAAACCAAAATTCATGTTTTATTCTATTCTATCATTTATTGAAATAAAATCAAAAATAAAAATTCATTTTTTTCTTAAAAAATCAAAATTAGTATACAATTATACTATTTATTAGAATAAAATTAAAAAATAAAATAAAGGGTCTAATTCATTTATAATAGAACATGAATTTTACAACCAAAATTCATATTCTATTATGTCATTTACTTAAATAAAATCAAAAATCAAAATATATTTTTTCTCGAAAAAATTATAATTAATATACAACTATATTATCTATTAGAATAAAACTAAAAAAATCAAATAAGGGATCAAACTGTATTAGACACAATATATTCTAGCTTTAATTGAGATAATTTAGTAGTTTAATTGGGTCATTTAAACGACCAAATTAAATTTCAATAAATAGTATAATTGTGTAATAATTATAATTTTTTAAGAAAAAAAATTAGATTTTTAATTTTAATTTTATTTCAATAAATGTCGTAATAGAACATAAATTTTAGTTGTAAAATTTAAAATATTTAATATTTATCTTTAATTGGAGTATTTTTGATTTAAGTATAACATTTAAACTTGAATTGTCTAAGTATTACACACTTATAAACTTTAAGAGGTCTGAATGTAATTTACTAGCGTATATACTGATGGACATTGATGGTAGAAGTCTAATGCTCCGTTTAGTACGAATGATGGAAAGTAGAAATGTTAAAAAATAGAAGGGATACAATTTCTATCATTTAAAGATGAAAAATATGAATGATACACTTTCATTCTTTTGTGTTTGGTTAGACTAATGGAAAATAAAAATTACTAAATTTTTTTTTATATATTTTTTTGTGTTGGCTAAGATTTAGGGTGATAATCGAGTCATGTCGTGTCAGATTCGTGTTGAGTCATAAAATTATGGGCATTTTATATTTCTTATTCGCATGTCAAGTCATTTTCAAATTCGTGTCGAGTTATAATCAAGTTCGTGTCGAGTTTTAATCAACTTCGTATTACAAAATTCGTGTTGAGTTCAAATCGTGTCATCATATTAAGTCGAAAACTTTCACATCTAATTAACATGAAGAAAATATTTTTGTTAATTTAAAATTTTTATTTTTATTTTTAAATTTTTTAAATATATATTAAAAAATTAATGTATGAAATTAATGTATAGATAATATATATACAAATAAGATACATCTCAACACAAATAATTAATTTTTCATCCACTTTTCTTTCGATTTTCGATGGATTGATTTTGATAAGTTGAAAGGAAAGTTAATTCATCCACTTTTTCATCCTTCCTATTTTTTTTCCTCACTAAACATGATGTTTTATTTATTTTTCTAATTTTCTATCCTTCCAACTTTCTATTTTTTCATCGTACCAAACGGAACAGAAGTGTTACGCAAGTACAAACCTCATGAGATTTGTGTATAAAATATCAAAAAATTTGAGTGATTAAATGATAAATCTTAAAGAGTTTGAGTGTAATTCTTCCTCAATTTTAATAGTCAAGGAAACAATATAACTTTGAAGGGGATAAGCTTGTCACATGTCTTATTAGCGATAACCTCGTAAAATGTCCCGAATGTTCTTACTACCTATGATTAGGGCTCATTTCTGTTGGAGGACATTATCATTTCCAAACCTATTAAAACTCTGGATTTTGGTATAGGCTGTCCAGTCCACATCTAGCAATTGAAATCATTGGTGTCTACGACATGCAATACATTGAGGGCCTTTATAAGAATGTGGACTTTTTATGGAGGCCCACTATTCTCTACCTAGCCTCTTAGTGGAGAATTTTATTATTTTATACAAGTATATCATTTTAAAAAAAACAAGATAAGACCAAGTATTGAAGAGTTACTTTGTAGTATATATCGACATTACTACAAAATAGACGACATTAAAATGTACGGGATTCAAATCTAAGTAGCCAAGATTATATTATTATTTGGCGTATTTTTGGATTATGAGAATGTTAAAGTTTGATTAGATTTAAGATCTAAATGTGTATGATCTTACCTATTCGAACCGACATGAGATTCTTAAGTTGTGGCTATTTAGACGATTATCTCAAAGCGTAAGATTTTCTCTGAGCTCTTTTTTATGCTTTATAGATCAAGGACTTAAATAATTTCTAATTTATAATAGAATTGACTAGCAGGGGCGAAGCCACCCTTGGACTAGGCACCCTCAAATTCTTTTTTTTTTTTCACATTAGATATATATTTTTAAAAATAAAATTTAAATAAATTTAATTGTACCCACATTATTATTGTGATATTGTGATATCGAATAAGATAGATCGCTACCTAAATAATTATTAATTTTCGAGCAATATTATTGGGACTAAATACATTATGATATTAAGCCTTATAGTGAACCTCTATATTTAATAATATCCAGTATTCATCCAATAGTCACAAACCATTAAGTCCCTACTAATAAATGTCAAATTAGTTACAACTAATATTATTCTTAAACTTTTAGACATGTTTGACACGTACATATTCGAATACGTATTAGACATATCAGAGTCATTTTTCTAAATTATAGGAGTAGTATGTTATTGTATAGAAGTGAGTATCATTATGTAATAAATTATAAGGTAATAAATGAAAAATTATTATCACCATGTTGTATATAGGAAAAAAAGTATTTATTCATATAATTGATTTTGTAACATTTTTAAATGATAAACTCTAATCATATTCAATTGTAAATGATAATAATTATTCCCATACAAAGTTTTAATTAATTTTTTTATTATTTTTTGTCTGTTTATGCCATTTAAATATTTTTTTTTATTTTTATGTTTAATGAACTTTTACGTATGATTATAGTAAATATGAATTTATGAACTTTTGTGATCAATCGAAACAAAAATGAAAACTATTGTTTAGACCTAATTTAGAGACATATTCTGAGAACTTCATTCAATGTAACCATTAGATTAAAAATGAGCTCTATCTAACATTAGAGCGTATAACTAATTCAAAAGTTAATTGAATTAAGTATCTAATTAAATTCCTATAGCATTGCTCAAAAAAAAATTAAATTTATTAATGTGTCTATCTTGAAGTATTTTCCTGACTCCGTCCTTATGGATTAGAATGTAGAAAGATGTCTTTGTGGATTAGAATGTAGAAAGACGACTGAAATGCAAAGTAGTAGATAAAATAAACTTGATAGATGAAAAGACTACTGTACTTGATATTAAACGAAAAGGCAAAATCACCGGAGTGATAAATTACAAGTTAAAGTAAAGAGCAATATTATTGGAACTTAATTTATTGACCTAATTTACTAATTTCTCATTAAATATTAAAAACTCGATATTGATCTAATGGTTCGACTAAAACTATATCATTACGTCAATAAATTATATCAGATTTTTAAGTTCAAATAACATTACTCTAAAGTAAATTTTTTAAGAAATAAGTTAAGTAAAAGATAGGCTACCCTTGTATAGAGTTATTGTATTGATCAAGGGATCTCATTTCGATAGTCTTGCGTTTGTTATTTATAGGAGATGACCCCTAACCGTCAAAATCATCTTTTTCAGTCATTACTGTAATCATGACCTCTTCTCAAAATGTGCAGATGTGCATCAAATTGTCTCTAACTGACAGTTTATGATGGCACATTCTCTTGTTTCGCAAAATTCTTAGAATCTCACTTCCTTAATTGCATTATTAGTCTTGGACTTTTACCGACCCTTTGTTGGTCGTCAAATCACCTTTACTTGTCACCTTTAAATTTTACTATTTTAAGTGTAAATAACTACATGAAATGACCGATTAAGGGTATGATTATAAATTAATCTGGTGAAATTAAACAAAACTGGGGTTGTGACTTGTGAGAAACTAATCATAGCATCTTTTTATTTTTTCAGTTTTAACTTGATTGTATTAAATTGTCATTGTTCTTTTTTTGAATCCTGTTGACTATATAGATATATTCCAATATTTATGAGATATTATATACTTGACATTCAATCAGTTAGTCAAATTTAGTGGCATAATTTAATTTTTCATTTATGTCAATTCCTATTAAGTGATATAATTATATTTGTCATCCTATACATATGAGTGTATCTCTTATGTATTAATCATCAAGGATAATAGAACTGTAGTCGTACGTGGGTTTTATGTGTCGTCGATGTAAGTCTTAAACCAAATCACGCTAATTTCTCGTGTCTTTTAATCTCTTTGTTTATTCATTTTTGTTTGTTCTTATTATTTTTGTATAACTTTAGTAAAATATTTTTTGTTTTTTTGGTACCGTAGACTTACCAATTTTAGCGACTGGGAATTAAATGATGACCTAAGCATGCTTAGGTATCCTGTGATGACGTAAAGAACAAAGAAAGAATAAAAATTTTGGATTTTTTTAAAGCATCAGCATTATAATGCTAGTATCGGTATCGAAAAGGATAAACAAGTAAGAACATTATTAGTGCTAAAATGACACATTGATTACGACAAACAAGCCAGTGCTGGCTTGGTTTTTTATTCTGTTCTATATAATTTTACTTTTGGAAAAAATTAGGAAAAAAAAAAAGTTGATAGTGAAATATAGAGTAGTCAATACGTTTTATTGTGCAGGATATGTTAGAAATTGTTAGTAATGTGAGATAGTTAGTAATATAAGGTATCCCATATTAAAAAAGTTGAAAGGGAGTATAAGAGTTTAAAAGGAGAAACACACCAAATTTTATAAATGTAGATGGTGGGAAGATTTAGAAGAAAGTTCCAAATATTTCAAATCAATGGACCTTAATTAGGCTTTAAATAAAATAATATTTAAAGTCAAAAGATAGGCACTTGGGACATCTTGAGCTTGAACTCTATAAACAATTAATTATTTTTGTATTAATTAATGTCTCTTGGGCCAAGAGTTGTGTCTCCTCTTTACATCTCTTTGACCCAAGAGTTGTGTCTCATCTTTACATCTCTGTGGCCCAAGAGTTGTGTCTCCACTTTACATCTTTAAGGTATTATAAATGCTTGTACAGATCCTTCAATACAAATATATACAAAAATAACGTTTATATATTTTGTTATTGAAAAAATTTTAGGGTTTGCTATCTAAAATTCTGTTTGGCTTTGTTAATTTTAGAGGAATTTGTCATAAACCCAACAGCAACATAGTGGGGGAAGAATTTTTTTAAGGAAAGTAAATACACGATCAAAGCCTTCTAGTCTGTTGAAGTTATTTTGCTAACAATCTTAAGGAAATTAAGCAACAATAGAGGCTACTAGTTCGGTTACTGGTTCGAATTTTGTTTTCAAGTTCAATCCCAAAGTGTTCAAGTTAGATCGTTTTGATAGAACGAACTTCACACACTGAAAGGATAAATTATTTTTCTTGCTTGCTGAATTGGGTGTTACGTATCTGCTAAGTGGAAATCTGTCAACTATTTCTGAACCATCTGACAAAGAGATAAAGAAACTATAGCAACTCGCAAGAAACACATGGAGGATGAAGTTCGCTACAGAGGCTATATTTTGAATTCACTGTCTGATCGATTGTACGATCTGTTTCCCTCAATCAAATCCCCACAAGAAATCTGGAGTGCCCTGGAGAAGAAATATGCATCTGTTAAGCAAGGTACAAATAGATTTCTCGGTATGAAATTTTTTGAATTTAAAATGTTTGATAATAAATTTGTCATGGAACAAGTAGATGAATTGCTTGTCCTAGTATCTAGACTCTAGGAGTTTAAAATAGAAGTTTATNAAGAAATCTGGAGTGCCCTGGAGAAGAAATATGCATCTGTTAAGCAAGGTACAAATAGATTTCTCAGTATGAAATTTTTTGAATTTANTTCGCTACAGAGGCTATATTTTGAATTCACTGTTTGATCGATTGTACGATCTGTTTCCCTCAATCAAATCCCCACAAGAAATCTGGAGTGCCCTGGAGAAGAAATATGCATCTGTTAAGCAAGGTACAAATAGATTTCTCGGTATGAAATTTTTTGAATTTAAAATGTTTGATAATAAATCTGTCATGGAACAAGTAGATGAATTGTTTGTCCTAGTATCTAGACTCTAGGAGTTTAAAACAGAAGTTTCTGAATAACTTCAAGTGGCTGCAGTAATTGCAAAATTGCCTACTACTTGGAACGATTATCGAAAGAAATTGTTACACACTTCTAAAGATTTTACCATAGACCAACTCATGAAGCATATTCGAATAGAAGAAGAAAATCGCAATCGTGAGAATAAAAATGCTTCAGAGTTTGGTTCTAAAGTAAACAATATTGAGTCTAATACGAAGAAATCAACAAAGACTGGTAATACTTCTGGAAATAAAAGGAAGTATGTTGAATCTTCAAGTAATAATTCTGCCAATTTTAAGAAGAACAAGACATGTTTTTTATGTGGCAAGAATGGTCATTTCAAGAAGGAGTGCAGGTTCTATAAGAGGTTGAAGACAAAGGCAAATGCTGGACAAAAGAAGGCCAATATTGTTGAACGTCCTCCAAGTCCTTCTAAAATTACAGCCATGGTTGCTGAACTAAAAATCANGTTGAATCTTCAAGTAATAATTCTGCCAATTTTAAGAAGAACAAGACATGTTTTTTCTGTGGCAAGAATGGTCATTTCAAGAAGGAGTGCAGGTTCTATAAGAGGTTGAAGACAAAGGAAAATGCTGGACAAAAGAAGGCCAATATTGTTGAACGTCCTCCAAGTCCTTATGAAATTACAGCCATGGTTGCTGAACTAAAAATCAACATGATTACGGAAATGCAACATGGCAACAACTGACAAGACTACAGATTGGTGGTATGATTCTGGTGCGACAGTGCATGTTTATAATGACAAAAATCTGTTCAAGAACTATGAAGTTGCATCAAAGGATGAAAGTGTTCTGATGGGGAATCATGATACTGTCATGGTGCATGGAAAAGGGACAGTTGAACTGCAGTTTACCTCTGGAAAGAAACTGATCTTAATGAATGTATTTCATGTTCCTAATGTGAGAAAGAATCTGATAACTGCAAGTTTGCTGTGCAAGAAGGGCTTGAACGTTGTCTTAGAGGCATAAAAAATTATATTTTCTAAGAATGGTATCTTTGTCGNAGAAACTGATCTTAATGAATGTATTTCATGTTCCTGATGTGAGAAAGAATCTGATAACTGCAAGTTTGCTGTGCAAGAAGGGCTTGAACGTTGTCTTAGAGGCATTAAAAATTATATTTTCTAAGAATGGTATCTTTGTGGACAAGGGTATTCATGTGATGACATATTTAAGTTGAGCATTAATAAAGTTGATGTTTCTGTTTATATTCTTGAGTCTCCTTTTAATTTATGGTCTGCTCATTTATCACATGTTAATTATGGATCAATTAGATATACGTCTAGGCATGGTTTAATTTCATGTAAAAATAGAAATTTTGGGAAACGTGAAATATGCATACAAGCAAAAATGACTAAGAAACATTTCCAAAGAATGAAAGAATAACTGAAACACTAGAACTTGTGCATTATGATATATGTGAATTAAATGGTCATTTAACTAGAGGAGGAAATAGATATTTTATTACTTTCATTGATGATCATTCAAGGTTTACTCATGTTTATTTAATGAGAACTAAAGATCAAGCATTTGACATGTTTAAATGTTATAAAACCTTGGTTGAAAATCAATTGAAAAAGAAAATTAAAATTCTACAAAGTGATCGAGGAGGTGAATATTTACCGATTGAATTTACTATTTTTTGTGAAGAAAATGGTTTGATTCATCAAACGAGTGCACCTTACACTCCACAAAAAAATGGTTTGGCTGAAAGAAAGAATAGAACATTGGTAGATATGATTAATGTTATGCTTATGCATGCTAAACTACCAACAAATCTATGGGGAGAAGCTCTATTAACAGCTTG
>CAUOFW020009946.1:376647-404074 GCA_963454935.2 Ilex paraguariensis
TATGACAATTATGCCTTGAAATATTTTACAATCCTATTAAATCTCTAATTAGTCTTCTATCCAAAACCCCTAACCTATATATTCTCCTTATCAATCTCTTTTTTTTCCCTTTTCCTTGTCTTCTGTAATAAAAATGTACATACATAATTATAATTACACACATAAACGCACGCACTCGAACACAGACATATGCACTGCACACACACATACATACACACACGACACATACACATATTGTTAATAAAATCTAATTTATTATATTTTTTCAATATTATTTGATTATTTATTAGTTATTATTCTTTTTTTATCAAATGTTATTGTTCACTTATTATGTTATTCAATTTGTTAGCGTTAACTTATTGTATTATTCAGATGTTATTTATTTATTTATTTTAATCAAATATTTGTTAAATTTAGATTATAATATAATAATAGTGATTATGATTTATGTTTTGACATATTTTATAAATATTTTTAAATTAAAAAGTTAAAGGGTAAAACTGAAAATTAATTTATTTTCAGAAGCCAACTCTATGTAATTATCAAACAGTTTAGTTCAATTCAATACTTAAATTTCAGTGAATACCAACCAGTCCACAAATTTAGCATTCAGCTTTCAAACTTCAGTTTTCCCTTTTATCAAACACCACCTTAGTGACTCACTAGAATTGTTATGATTATCAAGAAAACTATCATTATATGCTTTCTCATCACAATGTTTATCTTTTTCGTCAAACTCCGATATGTCGGGTTCAACTACAAACACTTCATTTGTCGTGTCATCACCTGTGGATTTACCATTACTTTTCTCTTCTTTTTCCTCCTTTGATTAACCTTCAAAAAGCTCCCCAATATCACCATAAGTCCACTCCGTTTTATCATCGTCTTCAATATTTTTGCTGTTGATAACTTCCAATTTTTTTTTCTTTTCTGTACTTGCACAAATTTTAAACATAGAAATATTTGAATCTGTCTTTTTCTCATTGATTTCCTGATCATATCCAAGTGCTTGAAAAATTTACACTTATCAGTTTCTGATATGAATTTAAGACCCCAAATAACCGTTATAAGATTAAAAAGATTGTGACCTAGTATTACCTTGAATTGGTTGTCGTAATCCAAACTCTCATTATTGCCTCATTGATGGGTTTACATCACATTCTTCAATATCATTGCAATATGCAATGGGTGATATTCGAGTAGACCTATCATGAAAGTTCTGTCTTAAACGATAGACAAAGTTACAATCTTGAATAAGTTGAACACAAGTCATATCGCCATTCTGCAACCCATCTCAATTGAGATCTTGGTTTGGATCCAACATTAATTGGACAACTACAGTCCCCAACTCTTGTAAGGACTGCTGAAATTGTTGGGATTATTGTTGTTGTTGTTGTTGAAAGTCTAAGAATTTGGCTCTTTGGAGAACCTCTTCCCATGATCATCATCATGGAAAAATTTGTCACCACTTCACTGATTAGCACTCATGCTAGGTCAGTCAAGACTCTGATACTAATTGACGCAATAGAAAAAAAATACAAAGAGAACGTTGTTTCTAAATGTATAAAACAAATGTACTCTGAATCCACAGAGAAAGAAACAAGATAATATTTTTGAAAAAAGTATATTAAGAATCGTAGTACATATGACAATTTATAAGAAAACCTAAACCCTAAAGTTTTTAAAAGGAAATAAATCTTCAACTTTAAGAAAGTTATCTAAATAAAACACATGTTTAATGAATTCAAAAAATTGGCATGTTATAGGATAAAAATATCATAGAATATTGTTAATTAAATCCTAATTCTAACAACACAATAAAATAAAATATAAAAGTTGTAGATCTCGTTCTCCATCAGAGCATCTCCAACAACACTATCTAAAATAGTTACTCAAAATATATTTAAATATTGTATTATCTATTTTAGCTAAACACTTTTTCAAATTTACTCCAACAACGCTATCAATTTTAGCTAACCACTTCAACTAATTTTAACTAACTTACAATTATAAAATCTAAAATATTATGTAGTATGCCACGTAATCACCATATTGATGATATCACATGCTTACGTGTTACGCCACATTATCAAAATTTTAAAATTTTAATTTTTATTAATAAATGTCATATTTACAATGGTCATGAAATTCAAAATTTTAAAATTTGAGTTTTTCAACGGTCATATTTGCAATGGTCATATTTGTAACGGTCATATTTTGAATATGTATAAATAGGATCTTCCATCTCTCATTATCTTACATCTCAAATCTATTTATTGGCAATGCACTATTCTTTGTGTTTATGTTATGACTCGCCATCCTACAATGAACATGATTCTTAGCAATTTTGACTCCGATAATAAATTGGAGATGGTAACTATTTGTGCTATTGAAATAAACAAATTCAATAGCGAGGAAAGCTCTAATGTACGTCGTGGTTCCATTCAAGGTCATTCAGTTATTTTTCGCAATCGAGTTCAAGGCCACGAGAGACTCTATCGTGATTATTTGCTGAACCACCTATCTATCCCCCTAATTTATTTCGAAGAAGGTTTTGAATGAATCGAGTCATTTTCCTTCGTATTCTATCAATGATGACAGATTGTGATCCACATTTAGTCCAAAAAAAAAAATGCTGCTGAAACTATTGGTTTGTCTTCCTTTTAAAAGATGACAGCCGCTATAAGGATGCTTGCTTATGGAGTTACAGCAGATGCTGTTGATGATTATGTGAGAATTGACAAAAGTACCGCAATAGAAAGTTTGAAAAGATTTGTGAGGGCGATAATAACAATTTTTTCTGATAAATACCTCAGGTCACCAAACAACAATGACGTTGCTAGATTATTAGCAATGGGTACCAACCGTGGGTTTCTTGAGATGTTGGGTAGCATTGATTGTATGCATTAAAAATGGAAGAATTGTCCAACAACATAGAAAGGTATGTATTCTAGTCACGTCCATGAACCAACAATTATTTTGGAGGCAGTGGCTTCATATGATCTCTGGATTTGACATGTCTTTTTTGGGTTACTCGGATCTCATAATGATATCAACGTACTATAACGCTCTTCTATTTTTGCTCTCCTTTCAGAGGGTCGGGCTTCTCTAGTCAATTTCTCAGTCAATGAAAACGATTATACAATGGGATATTACCTTGCTGATGTTATATATCCAAAATGGGCAATATTTGTCAAAACAATTTCATCTCCAAAAGGCAATAAGCAAATACATTTTGCAAAATCTCAAGAGTCAGCAAAAAAAGATGTTAAGCGAGAATTTGGAGTGCTCCAAGCACGATTTGCTATAGTGCGTGGACTAGCACATTTCTGGACAGCTGAAGTGCTTAAGGATATTATGAAGGCATGCATAATATTACATAACATGATTGTCAAGGATGAGTGGAACGCTAATGAGTTGGATTTTACTTATGATACAATGGATGAGAGTCCCACTGCCACAGTTATACCTGAGCAGAGTTCAGAACTACTCCAATTTATTAATAATCAGCATTGCATTAGAGACAAAGAAACTCATTCCAAACTTCAAGCTGATCTAGTCGAGCATCAGTGGAATATGTATGGAAACTACTAGGTACTACTTAAACAAATGTTATTACAATACTTTTTGCAAATACATTACTACTACATAAAGTTGTTTGTCTATCAATAAAAAAGAAGTACATCTTCTTTCCTATGATTTCCATTTAGAGGCATTGATAATATTCAGCTTGCAACGGAGGCATGCAACTCATATCCATCGACATTATTCGTTCTGGCTCTCTTACTTGCTCCATTTGCATTCTCTCTTTCTCTTGTAGTAGACGTTGTTGTTCTTGTAGTAGACGTTGCTGTTCTTGAAGATAGCATTTTTCAAACATTTCAAATTTTTTCTCATTCACTACCTTTTTCTCTTCCTTCATCTCTACTAACAGATTAACGAGTTTAAAACTTAGTGCATCACCGCCAGCTTCTTTGCTCTTTGATTTTTGTAGTCGCGCTTTCTCAGCTTTCCTTCCAGGTGGTCTGTCTGAGGATCCATAGGACCCACCGTCATCTTATAAATTTATGGAGTCCGTTGTAGAAGACATAGAGCTGCCAGGAGTTGCATTATGTTTTGTTTTTTGTTTCTTTGCTTGAGATTCCTCCATTCATTTTGGTTGATACCTTAACTCATTCCAACAATGTTCAAACGAAAAAGAAGATTTATAGAGTTCCTTGTACAAATTCTTGGCATCACGAATCTGAAAAATTTTACAACAAAACTCATTATCATGTCATTAAAAGTATACTATTTTGTAAAAAAATATTCACTCATACCTTGTCTTTCTCTGTCAAACCATTTTGATTCAGTCTTTCTATCTATGCAAACCACCCATAAAATTTGTTGGTGGCTAGCTGAATTGCTGACCAACGATTCATCAAAGAATTTTGACTATGACTAGGGCATGACTTTGGTTTGTATTCGTGGAAGAACTCTCAAACCCTTTGCCAATATGTCTTTGATTTTTTTTCATTTCCTTGCACAACATCCAAACTAATATTAAGCCACGCTGAGATTATCATAATGTCTTCCTCGAATGTAAAAGTGTCACATCATTATTTTTTGGTGGTGGATTCTACTTGAGGAAATATTGGTGAAGATTGACCTATAACCTTATCATCCAAATTTATTCCATCATGCATGAGATTGGTGAAGTACGCACCATATTGGAATGGATCCGTGTGTAATGCCTATAAGATGAGACAAGTACTGTTCAACTCCTACAGATTAACCATCAACCATCCTTGACTCTATAATAAAATCTAAAATATTATGTAGTATGTCATGGATCCATGAGTAATGCCTATAATTCACAATTCACAAATGATATTCATGGCCAGCAATACCACCAATCAAACTTCTTGAACATGAGACAAATAGGATGGATAAACTACTTGAACATGAGAAGTCATCCCACTAAGAAATTTTACACCAAAGCATTATAAACTGGAGTTTCTAAATCAAAACAATCAGGTAGGTTCAAAACAAGAATGTATCAGCTTAAGCACTACCCTCAATGCAAATCAACAACAAACCAAATCAAGTCATCAATTGGAGCAAAAATCTTTCACTTTTCTCATTGTTGTTCATTGGTTTTATGCATTATTCAAGTATCCATCCTCAGTGAAGCATCTCAACTTATAATTGTGTAACCAAAATAACTGATTCAGACTAACAAAATTGAACAATGCCACAGGCATACCCGATAACAATCCAGCATTGCCCAATACAATCAAAACATAGAAAACTAACACTCCCCTAAAAATTACAAACAAATGATCAAGTAAACCAATACCCAAAAATCAACAATACAAAAATCAAGTAAACCAATACAAACAAATGATCAACAATACAAAAATCACAAATTAATCCAATCAGGCAAGACCCATCAAGTAAACCAAGACCCACATGATTGGGTAAAATATAAATGAAAGAAAGATTGGGTAAAATATACCCACCGGAAATTTTTTGGAGATCTAAATTTATGTATGAAAGAAAGATAGATCTAGATGTATGACTGTAAGAAAAATAGATCTGCTGAAAGCCTCCTTGAAGTCGGTGGAGTCTGCGATGGAGTCTGTGCTGAATGTAGGTGGAGTCGGAGGAGCCTTCTTGGTGAAGCTGAATGTTGGTTCTGTGCGATGAAACCTTGTCGGTTCTTTGCTGTGGAGCTTCAAGAGACACACAAAGAGAGAGAGAAAAAGAAAGGGCCAGTGAGAGGGAGAAGGGCTATCTATTTTAGATAGCCTTTTAGCTAGTCTCTTGGAGCCACAATTTGTGAAGAAGTTATCTAAAATAGCTAAGAAAAGCCTTTTAGCTAGCCTCTTGGAGATGTTTTCACTAACCCTTATTTACCCCTTTTGTGAACAAACATCTTCTTTTGCAACTTAATGGATGGTACTTGGATTCATAGAGGGTTACATAGGAAAAGTTATCAAAAAAACATGAATAAGGTTGTTGGGGAGTTAAAAAATTGATTTAGTTTGTTAATATAATGATGTGTTAAGTAAAAAAATTTCAATAAAGGAGATCTATAATTACAGTCAGAACAATACTATTAAACCATGTCATTGCCATTTTCACATCGTTAAATTAATAAATCAGGTCAATTTTTTAAGTTCCGATAGTGTTACTCAAAAGGCATTGAAAATAGGTGACACTCTGAAGACCTCAACTCTATGGATAACACACAAAAGTAAACCATGACAATACGCATGCAATTAAAGACAACACAAACCTTGCTAAACATGACCCATCTGACATGAATCAGACACTAGTTCAACTATATATCTATATAATAAAGTACAATATAAAAATTATATTTTTTTTTCACGGTTGAGATTATTTTAAATTTTATTTTAAAGTTAATTCGATGGTTAATATTAACTTTTAAATTTTAATAGAAAAAATAGGCTCTTAAGGGTGTGTTTGAAGTGATTTTTTAAAAATGCTTCTAGAACATATAAAGAGTATTTGAAACATCTTATTTTTATTACTTCCAAATAAGTTAAAAGTAGTTTTACTACTTAAATAAGTAAGTAAAAACAAAATAATAATAATAATAATAAATAACTTCTATTTCTTTAAAATCACTTTTCTACAAAACACTTTACAATCACCACCGCTACCACCACCTCACCACCACCACAACCACAACCACCGTCATCACAGTCACCCACCACCACCGCTACCATCATTGCCACCACCACCATCACCACCACCGCTACCGTCGTCACCCATCATCAATTGCTATCTCCGCCACCACTTATTACTATCATCATCTCATTCTTATATTTATTACTATTATCATCATCATCCCACCATGCCCACCGCCACCCACTACCACAATCTACCACTACCTATCGTCGCCTATCACTGTTATTCATCCCCACTACACCTACAACCATCATCTGCCACTGTCTACTACCACTGTCACCTACCTCCACCACACTTACCACCATTCATCACCACCCACCACCACCGTTATCCACAAGCACTTGTCGTCGTCTACCACCATTGTCATCGCCCACCACCACAACCCACCTTCGTCGCCCTATCACCACCACTACTAACAACTATTACCGTCACCCACCACCACAGTTGTCACCCATAACTACCACTACCACTATCGTTACCCAAAATCCACCACTACCACCGTTGCCACCCACGATTGCCACCACCATCACAGTTGTCACAGTTCACCACAACCATCACCGTTTTTCACCACCGCTCACCACTACTACAATCGGTACTTAAATTCTTTTCTATCTCCTCTATGTTTGTGATTTAATTTTAGGTGTGAATATAAATATGTTTATGATTGACAATTTTTTTTTATTACTAGGCACAAATAATAACAAGTTATTATATATGAGTTGAGTAAATTTTAATATAACAGACTTAGACACGATATAAATCTAGTATCGCTCAACCTACTACTAACTAACAAAACCATGGTATGTATCTTAAAAAGAAGGAATGCGAAAAAATTTCAGTACATTAATTCTTATAAAACATTTTCTAAGAAAAGAAATAAATGAAACATGGAATGAACCATAATGAGAAAAATTAATTAAGAAGCTACGCAGCAAAAGGAAAGACAAAATAAAAAATAATCGGAAAATTTGGTCGGTGGTCCAATGCAATTCATGTTGTTTCATTCAAGTGCTATTAAGAGAGGAAAACAGCTTTAATTCTGCATTGCTCTTTCACCCAAATACTCAGTAAATCCAGTGTAAAGAATAAAATAAGATAAGAGGTTCAGTTCTAATTGTTAAGGATCAGAAATAAATAACCACGGAGTGGGGTGATTCACAGGGATATTAGCCAAAATTTTCATCTTGAGGTTGGAAGTTTGAGTCTTGGAATCTATATTAGGATTCAGTGGTTAACTGATATACTAGCATAGTTATGTTCGTTCTCGATAAGAGTAACGAGCACGATCAAGAGCCTCGTGATCTCACCCTTTTTTTTCAAAAAAAAATAAATAGATAAAAATTATAAATCTTCCGATGATGGCGCCCATCGAAGGGTTCTTAATCCACAAAGGCATGAGAACCATGGGCTTTAACTTTCGGTTTAAAAAATCAGGATAGAATCTTCGAGAATTAAAATAGTTTGAAAAGAAGAAAATTTTATACTACCCCAAGTTGCGAGTTCCATCTTGAAATCCTTTAGGCCATACAGGGTAATGTCATACTTTTCTCTTTTTTCATTTTTTCAATCAGTTGAGATGTCTGAGTCAATATTTGCATATTTTGACTAATCTCTTTCTCAATTCGGTCAAAAATAAGTCATTCATGCCGAGATTATGATAATCATGAAAGATAATTCTCTCATGGCTTGACCCTAATGAATTATTAAGATTCAAACTCACGACGTCCGAGTTTATAGTTCGTCTCTGTTGCCGATTGACCTATTCTTAGAGTTGATAATGTCATTCTAATCCAGCGATCGTTAAAAAAAAAAAAAGAAAAGAAAAGAATCGAAAAGAAAAAATAATTTTAGGCCAATAGAGAATACAATTGTTTGTATTTTCATGGGCAACGGTGGAAAAAGGAGACCCATTCTCGCAGCTCTCAATTTCCATATATGTGCTTAGCTTATGATAATGGCGTGTGTGTGAGAGAGAGAGAGAGACATAGACCTTTTGACCAACAAGGCCAGAATGATAATGGGAGCTTCTTTAACTTTCGGCCCACAACAATTAATGGGACATTGTGCCTTCTAGAGAAATTGTGCTGAGGCTCAGACCTCTCATCATTCCTCAGAATCCCTTTTAATGAGTACTAACTAAAATATCTTTTGACATCACTCTCAGTCCATGTCATGTTGCCCCCAAATAACACATCTCTGAGATAATCTAAGATCAGGAGATGACCCACTCTGTCACCAAACACTCCCCATATTCTCCTTTCTTCATTCTATGCATTTCAATTTTGAACTGGACCCCTTATCCAATAGATACTCATGGACGGTATAAACTTATGACTTTTGTTTAAATTCAAGCTTAGTCTTTTTTATTATAAATTCTTTTTATCATATGTATTTATTTTATTATCTATAATAGACAACCATCCAGATATAAAAATTTTAAAAATAAGAAAAATTAAAAAATTAATTATACCTCCAAAAAAATTTTTTGATAATTTTTTTTTAAAACAAATTGTAATAGTAGTAAAAAAAATCAAAAGACTTCATTTAGATTTATCACTTTAGGCCTCAATATGGATCGGACTGCCCTTGCTCAAAGTTCTTGTGTGATAATTAAACGTGAGATCTCGAGTCAACAAAAATTCACAAAATCTTTTCGTTCCAATTAATCTAATTAGTTAAGGTTTTTTTTTTTTTGGCGGTTTGGGGGCCTAACCATTATGTGGCAAACTGAAAAGAGAAAGATCTTCCTGTGTCCCTCGGTGGATGTCGTAATGGACTCATGTTTGGGGAGGGGGGGCCTTGCAAAGGCCGATTGGATAGATGGACAGAGTCATGGGTTTTTAAGTTAGCTTTTTTAAGCTTATGGGTGATGCAAAGACCTTTAAGCTCTCACCATCTCTTGTTTTCACTTCGTTGTCTGCTTTACCAAGGGGTTTCTTGCGTGTGCCTGTGCGTGTGCGTGAGTGAGAGAGAGAGAGAATGCAACTTGACCAAAAAAAAAAAAATAGGGAGGCATTATCTATTGGTGTGTGTTGGGTTGTGTGAGAGAGAGAGAGAATGCAATTTGATTATTAAAAAGAAAAAAAATAAAAAAATATATGAAGGCATTATCCATTGGTTGCGTCGGCTACAGAGTTCACCACCAATCAAATGTGCTTAAGAATTCTAGTCTGATCGGAATGACAAGATTTCAAAGATTATTTTTGTAAAGTTTAGCGTTAAGAGGTTTTCAAGAGAAAATTAAATTAAATGATAAGGGTTATGTACAAGTGCAATCTAGGATTTCAAGAAAAAATTAAATTAAATGATAAGTGCTATGTACAAGTGCAATCTAGGACATGTCTGTGCTGCGAACACTTCATTTTGGCCAGAATGTTGGTGTCAGACATGTCTGTTACACGAACATACTAAAATGAGTGTCTAATTTTTTTATTGTTAACTCTTTTTCAAGAAACGTTGCGGACATGTGGTTGACACATTGCGGGACACGTTTTAAAATTTCTTTTTAATTTTTTGAGAACTTTTTTGAATACTTTATAATTAAGGGTTATTTTTGTACTTTTAAAGAGATGTGAGTCAAAGTTATAATACAAAAGAAATTATAATCATTACTTTGAACAAATGGACATGAATGTAACATAATTTTAGATACGAATACGGTATTTATATACAATGGAATAAATTTTTAATATGAAAATAATGTGAGAAAAATTGGATTACAAAATTAAGGCTCTTTAAAATTGATGAAAATCAGTATTACGAAATAAAATATTTTTAAAAATAAAATTTATAACTTATAATAGTCAATGATTGTTGGATCATGGATATTAATGTTGAATGTGTTGGTATATCTTATATTACTAGTTGTTGCACACGTGCGTTGCATGTGAAATATTTTGCAAAAAAATAAGTTATTTTAATAGGACACAATATGCAAAACAGAGTAATCAAATATTGAAACAATCCAAGCATTAATCCTCGTATAAATACGAAAGGGCCAACAATTAAATAAATTCAATAAAAACGTGAAGCTGTGCAAGAAAAAAAACTTAGCACTCCTAATTACACCTAACAAGGAAGGTTACTTATTCTTACTTATAATTTGGAAACACAAGACACATCAATACAATTAAGTGGATGGACAAGGATTGTTTATTCATAATTGTTAAGATTACCTCATGTACTAACTCTACTGTGACGCGTATTAATCGGTAGTTAAGAGCATCCAACCTTTATGATAATTACTATGCAGAATACACAAAATGTTTGTTTGAAAATTTTCATATCCTGATAAGATTGATAATGTATATGTTATAAAGTTCAGAAAACGAAAAAATCATGAGTGCGTTGTTAAAAAACATATGCTCAAAGACTACAACTAACATATTGGAAAAAGATTGAAAAGAAATTAAGGCATAAGTGTGCATTGGCCAAATTAATGCTTTTGTTGTAAGTTTGTGATAGTGTATTTGCTTTATAAAATTACCTAGTTCAAAATATTAATAGTTCGTTATAAATAAACCCTCAGTTTACTTTACCAATTTAAAATGCATGGTCTATAACAATGATGATTTTCATAATGAAAATGAAAACTAGAATAGTTTAATTAAATTAAAATTGAAATACTTTAGAAATTTTAATAACGTAAAACAATTTCTAGTGTTTTTCCCTTTCAAAAAATAGTTTTATCCTTATGAAAAAATAGTGTTATTCAAATGTATATATTAACATCTTTTTCCAAAAAAAAAAAATGCACTTATGGTTGATAATAATAACTACAAAATTTTCAATGTTTTTTTTTTGTCACTGCTCATCTATCCTCATCTAGATGCTTACGTATATTTGAAGTTCAATTATTATTAAAGTTGTTTTCTTTATATATTTTTCTATTTTCTAATAAGTCATATCATTGATATCTATGGCGATAACTATCCAGAAATAAAGTGTGATATACATATTTTAATGTGGGTTGGTGTATATATAAAGGGTGTGGTGCCCAAAAAAAAAGAAAAAGTGAGTGTTGCATTGGTTGTGTGCTAGTAGTGTACATGGATTAAAATTGCATCTTTTAGGGTGTGCATGGGACACCATTGGAATGTGTGTGCATGCATGGAGTTTTTGACTGGGAGTGATTATAAGTATAGTCTTGAAGTATCAATAAACCATCCCATATTGTTTACTTACTTATTTTATTATTATCATTAGTTGATTGAATAATTCCAGAAGTGTTTAGAATATTATTTTATTATTATCATTAATTACTTATGTATTCTCTTCCAATGACAATATCTATGTACTTGATGATCATCAAGCAAGCGTAATCTAAGTAGTTAAAGCTGTTTAGTTAATTCCAATATTAATGATTTTTTTTTTATCGGACGAGGGAGAGGATTAATCAAAGGTGCGCATAAGTTGGCTCTAACACCCCTAAAAAAAATAAATCTTTTTAGTGAAACTAAATGCCAAATATTGTAGGTGGGTAATTCTCACACTAGATGTTAATACGATAAAAATTAAACATAAAGTCTCTTCAAGCTAAGATTGTCAAATTTTTTATACGAAATTAAAAGTGACATGACTCATTAATATAATTGCTAAACAAGTTGAATATGTTTCGACACAAGGAAACCGGTTTTAACATTACAAATATGTATGAGTAATGCTAAAAAGAAAGAGGTTCTTTGTGAAACTTATGTTTAGTTGGTGTAAGGTGAACTTTTTTTATTTTTTTCAGGTTTTAGATTTTTAATTTCGTATTGTATGAATCTTTACATAATTAGAGAATTTTGTTCATAGATTTACTGCATTTAGACCAAGTGAATTTTTAGGGGTTCTTTGGAAGTCGGTACACCTTATTAGATTTATTTGGCAAAAAGTACATAAAACAAAATGTGAGTTAAAAATACATAAATGCTCATTTTAGGGTCATTTAATCCAAAATCTCTTATCTTGAATACACCTTGATTCATGTGTGTTTGTTAATATATATAAATACGTATTTAATGCACCTTAATTCATGTATATTTGTTAATACATGTATATATATATATGTGTGTGTGTGTGTGTGTGTGTGTGTTTGTGTGTGTATACGAATATAGATACTTATTTATACACACACACACACACACACAGATACATATATATATTTGTTGTTAAATCTTTTATTTAAATTTTGAATTATCTTTAATGTACTTTGATTCATGCGTATTTTTTTTTTGAAAAATGATTTTGTTTTCAAATTATATTTAATACACCTTGATTCAAGTGTTATTTTTTTTTTTTTGAAAAATATTTTTATTTTCAAATTAATTTAATATTCGAATAATGTAATTGTATAACAAAAACAATATAATAATAACACTGTAATAAAGACAGTGTAACACATACACTGTAACAAAAACAATGTTCAGTAGTTTTGTGTATATGGTAACAAATTCAAAACAGAGATGAACTATTTTGAATGAAACTATATGTTTGACAAAATGTAATAGTACAATATTTTGTGTAAATAGTTTGTTACACTATTATTGTTATATTGTTACATTGTTAGTGTTACACTGTTAACTTTTATTGTTACACTGTTATACTTTTGTTGTTATACTGTTATTGTTACACTATTACATTATTCGGATATTAAATTAATTTGAAAATAAAATCACTTTCTACAAAAAAATGCATGAATCAAGATGCATTAAAAGATAATTCAAAATTTAGATAAGAGATTTAACAACAAGTATATACATACATACATAAGTATTTATGTGTATATAAATATATATAAAAATATGTATTTATATATATATAAAAACGTGTATACATAAATATATAAAAATAGTATATACACAAATACATATTTTTATATATATTTATATATACATAAATACATATATATATATATATATATATATATATATATATGTATTAAAATTCTCCCATAAAACTAAGAGATGTTTAATGCACCACTTTCCAAATAAAAATGGTGCATTAAATACACATGGATTAATGGATGGCAAAAATGTCATAATAAAAATTGATAAATTCAAATTATGTACTTGGATACAAATAAGTATCAAAATTAAATACTTAATAACCCTATATTTTTTAGTGTGTACTTTTTGTCAAATAAGTCTAATTTGGTGTACCCACTTACAATTTACCCAATTTTTACTTATAAAAGTCGATAAATGGTTGGTTTAGATTAGAGATGGCAAATGGGTGGGTTGGGTTGGTTATGGGTTGGGTTAAATTGGATTGGGCTAAAATAAATTCAATCCATTTTTCACTCATGTAATAAATGAATTATAATGGGTTGAGTTTATAACGGGTTGGGTTAAACCGATTAACCCATAAAATAATTTAAATTCTTAATAGATACATTACTACATAAAAAACACACACACACACACACGTTAGTAGTACACCAAAATACAAACATACACTACAAAAAAAATAACTTTTAGCCGCTAAATTTAGATTGTAGCTACAAATATTGTCACTGAATGAATATGTTTGGTGACAAAAAATTATTATTGCCATTGAAAGTATGATGTTAAAATTATTTAGTTGTCATAATTATTTGTCACCACTAAATATATATAATTAGTGGTGAAAAAGTATTGTTGTCACTGAAGATATGATAATGAATTTAGTGATAATTTAAATGTTGCAACAAAAATACATTATTAATTCATCACTAATTTCAAATATTTAGTGACAATAATTTAAATTTAGTCACTAATAATATAAAATTTTAGTGATAACATTTTCCAGTTGCAACAACTATGCCCCTATTTTTAGCTGCAATTTATTTTTTTTGCCACTGAATGTCAATTTTAGTACACCATACAAAATTTGGGCGTTTAATAGTACATTCACCTCCACCACATCGTTGATCTCTCTCACTGTCTTTCTCTCACCGTTTCTCTCTCTCTCTCTCTCTCTCTCTCTCTCACTCTCTCTCTCTCAATCGTCGATCTCTCAATTCCTTTTCCGTCACGATTCCAACTGGTTTGAAGACTCCCTCGAAGACACCTCCATCGCCACCACCGCACTATTAATCTCCTTATTCAAAATCCTCAATTTCATCTAATTATAGAAATACTTCCAGATCTCATCAACCTCTGACGACGCCGATTTGATCTCTGATCTCGGAATCCGAAACCCTAAGCTCGATGGCTGGGGCTGCCTATGCACTTTTTCTTCTCGACATCAAGGGCCATGTTCTGGTCTAGCGCGATTACCAGGTGTTCTATTGAAGTGAATTTGAATTTTTTAAAAAAAACTAAGATCTCTAATTTATGACAAATTTATGTTCTTGTTTAACCTTATGTGTAGTTTTTGTATTTTATTGACCTGGATTTAGAACACTTTCATGTTCAAATAGAAAATTGTTGAATTAATAAGATTAGTGATTCAATGAAGCTGAATTGGAGTTTTCATTTACTTAGATTTCAAATTGATTTGAGATTTGTAACATTGAATTAAGCTAGAGATAACTTATGTTTGCTGATGATTTGTATAAATTGCAATTCTCATACGAGGTTTCTTTGTGAAATTTACTTGAATCTGCTCATTTGTTCTGTTTCAATTGTAACTGTTTAGTTTTGAGGAGTAAAGTCAGCTGAAGCGGAACTATTTATGATTCTTGTGGTGTTTTGATCTATTTTAGGGTGATCCTGAGTCTCAAGATCCAATTGTGTATGATAATGGCATCACATATGATATATGTTTATACAGCACAACAATTTATTTCTAATGACCGCATCGAGGCAGAACTGCAATGCCGCCAGCCTTCTTTTATTCCTACACCATGTAGTTGATGTAAGCTCTATAAGTGATTAAAGATATGTGCTTTCGGATTATGATCAATATGCATTAATGCGATTTTAATATGTAATTGATAGGAAGAAGACTGTTATACTGCCTCTTCATGTCTCTGGACAGGGGGATTGAAAACTGTACAGATTGGTTGATTTTTTTTGGAGTGATTAAAGCCTTGAATTTTAGGCTTTTCATTGTTTTGATGCATAATCCTTCTTCATCTAGTTGCTCAATATTTACCCTGTGTTAGTTCATATTTTTTGTCATTGGTCCTCTGAGCAAATAGAGCAGCTTCCCTGAAATATGCTCTATGCTCAGATTTCTATAGTGGAGTCTTCTCTCTTTTTGATCAAAGAGTTGTTCTCTGTGTCTAGAAGTTCTTTTGTTGATCTCTGAGATGGAGTGTTCAGGTATATTTTGTTAGCTCCTTTTGTTTTTATGGCCCACATGTTGATGGGTTATGCCCCTGTTTTGGAGCTTCTTAATTATTGTTTCATTGTCGCTTATTGTTTTTATTGTTTCAAGACTAAAGATCTAATAACTTGTCAAAAAAAGAATATGTAGTTAAGACTTGATTGTTATGCAATAACTTTTTTTGTTCATTCCTATTCTTTGATGATGACGCAATATACACATACAATTTAACGATGCTAATATCAAAATATTATTTTCACGTGATTTGGTTTGAGAAATATATCTTTAAAAGTGAGAGTTTATTTGAGTTTATTATTTTCACGTACTGGACTGTTTTCTGCTATGTCAGTTAGCAGTTGCTGAGGTGTTTTGTTGAAGCTAATGTGCTGGTGCTGCATCTCTGTGATGTGCTGCACTCTGTGTTGCTGTGTTGACAGGATCAGTAGATAGGATTTGCAGGTTCAACAACTGGACAGAGAGGAGTCTGCCTCCTTTTCTGTTCATGTGTACTGTTATTTTGGAAGTACTACAGTTGCTTCTATGTACTACAAAGGATGAGGAAGATAGTGAGTTTTGATTAAGGGCCAGAGACTGAGCTTGAGGGTCAGCAAATGCAGCCGCTGTACAGGAANTAATAAATGAATTATAATGGGTTGAGTTTATAACGGGTTGGTTAAACCGATTAACCCATAAAATAATTTAAATTCTTAATAGATACATTACTACATAAAAAACACACACATACACAAACGTTAGTAGTACACCAAAATACAAACATACACTACAAAAAAAATAACTTTTAGCCGCTAAATTTAGATTGTAGCTACAAATATTGTCACTGAATGAATATGTTTGGTGACAAAAAATTATTATTGCCATTGAAAGTATGATGTTAAAATTATTTAGTTGTCATAATTATTTGTCACCACTAAATATATATAATTAGTGGTGAAAAAGTATTGTTGTCACTGAAGATATGATAATGAATTTAGTGATAATTTAANAAATTTTTTAGCTGTTTTTTCTTGTAACAGAATTCTGTAACAGTTTTTCTATTTTTCTTGTTAAACAGTTACTGTTTTTTGATTCTTGTAAATTTTGAGATTTATTCAATACATTTCTTCTATTTTTTTTAAAAAAAAATTTTATGCGATAAGTTTCTTTGTTCATTTTAATGTATTAATTACTAACGACATTAAGTTGTCAAAAAAAAATCATGTTTTAAATTTTAGTGGTGATTTTAATTGTGGGCANTTAAACAGTTACTGTTTTTTGATTCTTGTAAATTTTGAGATTTATTCAATACATTTATTCTATTTTTTTTAAAAAAAAAAATTTTATGCGATAAGTTTCTTTGTTCATTTTAATGTATTAATTACTAACGACATTAAGTTGTCAAAAAAATCATGTTTTANCAATAATTTAAATTTAGTCACTAATAATATAAAATTTTAGTGATAACATTTTCCAGTTGCAACAACTATGCCCCTATTTTTAGCTGCAATTTATTTTTTTTGCCACTGAATGTCAATTTTAGTACACCATACAAAATTTGGGCGTTTAATAGTACATTCACCTCCACCACATCGTTGATCTCTCTCACTGTCTTTCTCTCACCGTTTCTCTCTCTCTCTCTCTCTCTCTCTCTCTCACTCTCTCTCTCTCAATCGTCGATCTCTCAATTCCTTTTCCGTCACGATTCCAACTGGTTTGAAGACTCCCTCGAAGACACCTCCATCGCCACCACCGCACTATTAATCTCCTTATTCAAAATCCTCAATTTCATCTAATTATAGAAATACTTCCAGATCTCATCAACCTCTGACGACGCCGATTTGATCTCTGATCTCGGAATCCGAAACCCTAAGCTCGATGGCTGGGGCTGCCTATGCACTTTTTCTTCTCGACATCAAGGGCCATGTTCTGGTCTAGCGCGATTACCAGGTGTTCTATTGAAGTGAATTTGAATTTTTTAAAAAAAACTAAGATCTCTAATTTATGACAAATTTATGTTCTTGTTTAACCTTATGTGTAGTTTTTGTATTTTATTGACCTGGATTTAGAACACTTTCATGTTCAAATAGAAAATTGTTGAATTAATAAGATTAGTGATTCAATGAAGCTGAATTGGAGTTTTCATTTACTTAGATTTCAAATTGATTTGAGATTTGTAACATTGAATTAAGCTAGAGATAACTTATGTTTGCTGATGATTTGTATAAATTGCAATTCTCATACGAGGTTTCTTTGTGAAATTTACTTGAATCTGCTCATTTGTTCTGTTTCAATTGTAACTGTTTAGTTTTGAGGAGTAAAGTCAGCTGAAGCGGAACTATTTATGATTCTTGTGGTGTTTTGATCTATTTTAGGGTGATCCTGAGTCTCAAGATCCAATTGTGTATGATAATGGCATCACATATGATATATGTTTATACAGCACAATAATTTATTTCTAACGNTAAAATGTATACTTTTAGCCGCAATTAATTGTTGTTACTAAAAGTCAGGTTTTAATCGAGTTTTTAGTGGTGATATAGTATATTTTAGGGGCAAAATTTAGTTTATTTGCTACAATAATTATAGTGGCTAAAAATTTCACATTTAGTGACATTTTTCATGGTGCGGCTAAANCGCATCGAGGCAGAACTGCAATGCCGCCAGCCTTCTTTTATTCCTACACCATGTAGTTGATGTAAGCTCTATAAGTGATTAAAGATATGTGCTTTCGGATTATGATCAATATGCATTAATGCGATTTTAATATGTAATTGATAGGAAGAAGACTGTTATACTGCCTCTTCATGNGATTCCAACTGGTTTGAAGACTCCCTCGAAGACACCTCCATCGCCACCACCGCACTATTAATCTCCTTATTCAAAATCCTCAATTTCATCTAATTATAGAAATACTTCCAGATCTCATCAACCTCTGACGACGCCGATTTGATCTCTGATCTCGGAATCCGAAACCCTAAGCTCGATGGCTGGGGCTGCCTATGCACTTTTTCTTCTCGACATCAAGGGCCATGTTCTGGTCTAGCGCGATTACCAGGTGTTCTATTGAAGTGAATTTGAATTTTTTAAAAAAAACTAAGATCTCTAATTTATGACAAATTTATGTTCTTGTTTAACCTTATGTGTAGTTTCTGTATTTTATTGACCTGGATTTAGAACACTTTCATGTTCAAATAGAAAATTGTTGAATTAATAAGATTAGTGATTCAATGAAGCTGAATTGGAGTTTTCATTTACTTAGATTTCAAATTGATTTGAGATTTGTAACATTGAATTAAGCTAGAGATAACTTATGTTTGCTGATGATTTGTATAAATTGCAATTCTCATACGAGGTTTCTTTGTGAAATTTACTTGAATCTGCTCATTTGTTCTGTTTCAATTGTAACTGTTTAGTTTTGAGGAGTAAAGTCAGCTGAAGCGGAACTATTTATGATTCTTGTGGTGTTTTGATCTATTTTAGGGTGATCCTGAGTCTCAAGATCCAATTGTGTATGATAATGGCATCACATATGATATATGTTTATACAGCACAATAATTTATTTCTAACGACCGCATCGAGGCAGAACTGCAATGCCGCCAGCCTTCTTTTATTCCTACACCATGTAGTTGATGTAAGCTCTATAAGTGATTAAAGATATGTGCTTTCGGATTATGATCAATATGCATTAATGCGATTTTAATATGTAATTGATAGGAAGAAGACTGTTATACTGCCTCTTCATGTCTCTGGACAGGGGGATTGAAAACTGTACAGATTGGTTGATTTTTTTTGGAGTGATTAAAGCCTTGAATTTTAGGCTTTTCATTGTTTTGATGCATAATCCTTCTTCATCTAGTTGCTCAATATTTACCCTGTGTTAGTTCATATTTTTTGTCATTGGTCCTCTGAGCAAATAGAGCAGCTTCCCTGAAATATGCTCTATGCTCAGATTTCTATAGTGGAGTCTTCTCTCTTTTTGATCAAAGAGTTGTTCTCTGTGTCTAGAAGTTCTTTTGTTGATCTCTGAGATGGAGTGTTCAGGTATATTTTGTTAGCTCCTTTTGTTTTTATGGCCCACATGTTGATGGGTTATGCCCCTGTTTTGGAGCTTCTTAATTATTGTTTCATTGTCGCTTTTTGTTTTTATTGTTTCAAGACTAAAGATCTAATAACTTGTCAAAAAAAGAATATGTAGTTAAGACTTGATTGTTATGCAATAACTTTTTTTGTTCATTCCTATTCTTTGATGATGACGCAATATACACATACAATTTAACGATGCTAATATCAAAATATTATTTTCACGTGATTTGGTTTGAGAAATATATCTTTAAAAGTGAGAGTTTATTTGAGTTTATTATTTTCACGTACTGGACTGTTTTCTGCTATGTCAGTTAGCAGTTGCTGAGGTGTTTTGTTGAAGCTAATGTGCTGGTGCTGCATCTCTGTGATGTGCTGCACTCTGTGTTGCTGTGTTGACAGGATCAGTAGATAGGATTTGCAGGTTCAACAACTGGACAGAGAGGAGTCTGCCTCCTTTTCTGTTCATGTGTACTGTTATTTTGGAAGTACTACAGTTGCTTCTATGTACTACAAAGGATGAGGAAGATAGTGAGTTTTGATTAAGGGCCAGAGACTGAGCTTGAGGGTCAACAAATGCAGCCGCTGTACAGGAAATTTTTTAGCTGTTTTTTCTTGTAACAGAATTCTGTAACAGTTTTTCTATTTTTCTTGTTAAACAGTTACTGTTTTTTGATTCTTGTAAATTTTGAGATTTATTCAATACATTTATTCTATTTTTTTTAAAAAAAAAAATTTTATGCGATAAGTTTCTTTGTTCATTTTAATGTATTAATTACTAACGACATTAAGTTGTCAAAAAAATCATGTTTTAAATTTTAGTGGTGATTTTAATTGTGGGCAAAATGTATACTTTTAGCCGCAATTAATTGTTGTTACTAAAAGTCAGGTTTTAATCGAGTTTTTAGTGGTGATATAGTATATTTTAGGGGCAAAATTTAGTTTATTTGCTACAATAATTATAGTGGCTAAAAATTTCACATTTAGTGACATTTTTCATGGTGCGGCTAAAAAATTTATTTTTAGTGGCAATAATTAAATGTCATAACTAAATGATTCAACCACACACATATTATTGCGGCCTAGTGACAATAATAATTTGTCACTAAAGTATATAGTGACAATTTTTATAAANATAGTGGCTAAAAATTTCACATTTAGTGACATTTTTCATGGTGCGGCTAAAAAATTAATTTTTAGTGGCAATAATTAAATGTCATAACTAAATGATTCAGCCACACACATATTTATCGCGGCCTAGTGACAATAATAATTTGTCACTAAAGTATATAGTGACAATTTTTATACATTTAGCCGCAATAATGTTCACGGCTAAAAGACCAATTTTCTTGTAGTGATATACACACATACTAATACACCAAAACACATAAACTAATACACTAAAAATATACACANGAAAATTGTTGAATTAATAAGATTAGTGATTCAATGAAGCTGAATTGGAGTTTTCATTTACTTAGATTTCAAATTGATTTGAGATTTGTAACATTGAATTAAGCTAGAGATAACTTATGTTTGCTGATGATTTGTATAAATTGCAATTCTCATACGAGGTTTCTTTGTGAAATTTACTTGAATCTGCTCATTTGTTCTGTTTCAATTGTAACTGTTTAGTTTTGAGGAGTAAAGTCAGCTGAAGCGGAACTATTTATGATTCTTGTGGTGTTTTGATCTATTTTAGGGTGATCCTGAGTCTCAAGATCCAATTGTGTATGATAATGGCATCACATATGATATATGTTTATACAGCACAACAATTTATTTCTAATGACCGCATCGAGGCAGAACTGCAATGCCGCCAGCCTTCTTTTATTCCTACACCATGTAGTTGATGTAAGCTCTATAAGTGATTAAAGATATGTGCTTTCGGATTATGATCAATATGCATTAATGCGATTTTAATATGTAATTGATAGGAAGAAGACTGTTATACTGCCTCTTCATGTCTCTGGACAGGGGGATTGAAAACTGTACAGATTGGTTGATTTTTTTTGGAGTGATTAAAGCCTTGAATTTTAGGCTTTTCATTGTTTTGATGCATAATCCTTCTTCATCTAGTTGCTCAATATTTACCCTGTGTTAGTTCATATTTTTTGTCATTGGTCCTCTGAGCAAATAGAGCAGCTTCCCTGAAATATGCTCTATGCTCAGATTTCTGTAGTGGAGTCTTCTCTCTTTTTGATCAAAGAGTTGTTCTCTGTGTCTAGAAGTTCTTTTGTTGATCTCTGAGATGGAGTGTTCAGGTATATTTTGTTAGCTCCTTTTGTTTTTATGGCCCACATGTTGATGGGTTATGCCCCTACTTTGGAGCTTCTTAATTATTGTTTCATTGTCGCNTGGGTCAGGGTGGTTGTGGGCTATGGGTTATGGGTCAACCCATAGGGGTCGTGGGTTAAGTCATGGGTCGACCCAAGGGTTATGGGTTGACCCACGGATCGTGGGTCAACCCATAACCCTTCGTGGGTCGACATGTGGATTATGGGTTGACCAATGGGTTATGGGTGGTGTATTAGTGTATATCTATGTATTTTTTGGTACAATAATGTGTATTTTTTAGTATATTAGTATATTTATTTAATTTTATTACTTTTATTATTTAATAAAAAGATAAATACTCANCCAAGGGTTATGGGTTGACCCACGGATCGTGGGTCAACCCATAACCCTTCGTGGGTCGACATGTGGATTATGGGTTGACCAATGGGTTATGGGTGGTGTATTAGTGTATATCTATGTATTTTTTGGTATAATAATGTGTATTTTTTAGTATATTAGTATATTTATTTAATTTTATTACTTTTATTATTTAATAAAAAGATAAATACTTAACCAAATGGGTACCTATTTGTTCATATTAACCTATTTAGAACCCATATTAATCAATATAGTTACCTAACCCATTAATTTATGGGCAGATTGTACGTATTAATGGATAATGAGCTAAGATTGCCACCTCTAGTTTAGATGAGAGAAAATGGGCAGTAATTATGAATTTATGATTCACATATTATGCATGTTAACTCTCAAATAAATAAATCGAATTATTGTCTAAGTATTTTACATGATTAATTAACTAAACAAAATAAAAGATGACTTGTACTCGTTAGAAACTTAAAATAATGAAAATAATTTATTTTATTTCCCATTTTTTGTTAGTATCCATGAACACGATGTTGCATGACTCACTCAAGCACAGTTAGGAACTTTGCAAAGTAGAATTTATTAATTATTTGATTGGTATGGGCCATTAGTATCTTATAAAGGAAAACCATTCATTAGAATAAAATCTTGACTATGATTAGAATCAATTTTACCTCCACTTACTTTATGACCATACCTAATTCACTTTCTTTAAAATCTTAATTATGATTGAAATCGATCTAGGGGAGAGGGAGAGAGACAGCCACCCCATCCCTAAGATTGACATTATGGAGTTTTTCTTTTCTATTAATTGTTTACATTTGTACGGATTATTTTTTTGAGTTCAGCGAATGTCACCGTGGTTTAAGCTGAGGTAGAATATATTTGGAAATAATGGTGTATTTATTTAAAAAATTATTAAGTATTGAATGAGAAATTGTTAAAGTCTTTGTGACTTTTGGGAGTAATTGAAAAGGTGTGAAGTGAATATGACATGAAATGTTACTAATTCAAAATTAGTGACTTTAAGTTAAAGACATTAAACCAAATAGTTACATCTTTTCATAAAACCACCATTAACACTTTTTAGTTAAAAGACACAATTACAAATAGTCACAATTTTTTTATAAAATCATCATTGATACCATTTGGACTAAAATGTACTATTACATATGGTTTACACCATTTATGAAAAAATCGCTAGTGAGTTTATAAATATGAGATTTCTTGCACTCTTAAAACATACCATTAAACAATTCAAGAATTGCTCTCTCATTCTAGTTCTCTTACTTATCCAAAATACTGAATTGAGTATTCAGTCTTTCTTCTATCTCTCTCTCTACAAATTGCTGCATTATTATTTTAAATTTGAATCAAGTATAAACATAAAATTGTGTCTGTTGGAATTTTAGAGATTAAGTACTGCATCTTCAAGAACAAAATTCGTTCTATTTTGAGAGATAGTGCTTTATCAACCTTTAAGTATCGAGAGAGAGCAAATATGTTTTAAGAAAACTGTGATTACACAATGTTTGAATTATTATTTTTATTATTGGATTTCGGGTTTTCTAGATTTTACTATTTGTGTTGTTCTGCGTCAATGTAAGTGTACTAATTTTGATTATATATATTATAGCTAGATTAGTGTATTAGTTAAACTTTATAAACTTTAATATAATCTAATTATATATATTTTTTATAACAAATATGTCCATGAAGATTTAAAATTGTTGCCTTGTTGGCCCTTACAAGATATAAGAAGATTTTGAATTTATTTCTGACTCAACCACTAAAGTATGCTAAAGATTAATTTTATGGAGTTCCAACTTTTTAAGTTTCCCTGGATTTTTCTAGAATGCGCACGTTGAAAAAGTCTTACAAGAGAAGCTTGCGTGTGGAAATATATTTTTGATAAAAATAATAATAATGAAGGAAAATTTTAGTCACACCCTTCTAGTTTATTATATTTTTAAAAATACTCTTTTTATTATTAAAAATATCATTAACACTCATTCTAACTTATATTTAAACATCACTGATACCTCTTGTCATTAACTTATCATTTATAACAAAAATAAATTATTTAAAATACCAAAATTTTTCTTACATAAACCCTCAAACAATCTTTCTACATAAAACTTGATTAAAATTGGAGCCAATTAAAATTTATTTTTTACATATTAAATTTTTTTTTTAACACATTAAAATTTTAGATTGCTCGGATGATAGTACAATTGACCTAGAGAGAGAGAGAGAGAGAGAGAGAGAGAGAGAGAGAGATGGATCCATTGGCCGAGCTGAATTAAGTAAGGTATCATTCAAGTGTCAGCTACCCTCCTCCAATGCTTCATGGATTCCCCATTTCTTTCTGAGTCGAAGGGGACAAGGAAATAAAAGGTAAATAGAGGTGATACCTCATACGTCTTGCCCTTACCTCTATTGTATTAATTAAATTTTGATTTGAACTGATTAATTTTATTTTTTTACATATTAAAATTTGAGTTAATTTGAGCTGTTAGGCCGGATTAAAATTAGCTTCAAGTTGATCAAAATTTATATTTTTTATTTATTAAAATTTGATTTAAGTTAATTAAAATTTATTTTTTACGTATTAAAATTTGAGTTGATTAAAATTTATATTTTTTTATGTATCAATATTCGAGCCGATTAAAATTTAATGCGACTTGATTAAAATTTAATTTGAGTCTCGAATAGAATTTTAATCAGCTCAAATTTTAATATATAAAAAAATATAATTTTTAATTGATTCAAATATTAATACATAAAAAATAAATTTTTAATTAGTTCGAATCGAATTTTAATCAGCCCAAATCTTGATACGTAAAAAAATTTAGAAAATAAAACGAGTCTCATTGAAAATTTGTCTATCTAGAGAAAGTGTGAATGAATTTTTTTTTAAAATATATCATAGACAATTTAGTAAAATACATTGTAATTAACACCTTTAATCCGGTAGAGAGCGTCAATAAAAATTCCAAAAATAAAAAAAATGGCTTTGAAATTATGATAAACCAGAAAGATTATGAGTGAAAATTTTCTTAATAATAATTGTGAGTTTTCTTGGGCGGGAATGTCAAGAGAGATTGTGAAATTTATCGGCGTGTGATCCTCATTCATTTGTACGTTGCAGAAATATAAAATTCAATATGAAACGTGTATTTCTCATTCAACTACGTGCAACCTCTCATATTTAGACCAATGTTATTTATAATCAGTTTTTTTTTTCACTATTCCAATGATTAAAATTCTCAAAATAAATCGGTGAAAAAAATCAAAATTTCATTGTTTCGAGGTATTTTAAAATAATTTGAATTGTTTCAACATATTTGTACATTGTTTCAGAATATTTCAAATAATATTTTAAAAATAATATTTAATTTTTTTTTTCATTGTCATTATGATTTCGGAACATTTTGATCCTTAAATATAACCAAAAAATGCTCTGGAGGAGTTGGATATTCTATGGTGGTAAGGACAGCCATGGTAAGTATTATATTCTTCTGGACAAAATAGGGATTTCACAGATACACTCCGTACTTCACCTTGGTATTTGTAAACTGTTGGATTAATTTAACAGGTCAGCATCTAATTAATCACACATAAATAATCCTAAGAAAATTTTGTAATCGTATCATGAAAGTGACAGCAAATAGTTGAATTTTGTAACCGTCCCAGCTAATAGGATTGGCTTAACCATAACCATCCCAGCCCCACGAGATTCCCCTAAGATCCTAAATTTTTTTTTTATTTGTGAAAACGAAATTTATTGTTGTAATAAGGCCACAGCTGCATCCATTTATATTAGAATAAATGGGTGGTTAATGATAAATAGTAAAATATGTTATATTGGAGAACAAGCATAATATTTGGTGTTCTAAGATGCGGATAGTATGCAAAAGAAAGGAATTTAGGGATCTATTTACTAAATAGGAAAACATTTTTTTAATTAAAGATTTACTGTGTAATTTTGTCACCCAATCCTACTAAAACGACTCACCATGAAAGTATAAACAATCCATTTTGTTTTCAAAATCTCTCCCGTCAGAAGTTTTCAAGTGTCAATTATACTGACACGTGTTAAGTTTTTGAAAAAGCAAATTTTCCGTCCGTCGTTCGTTATCGTAGCCTTCACTTATGTAATGTATTTTGCGTGAGAACCGTAATAATAATAATAGCATGAGTCTTTCTTTTAAAAATATTTAATGTAACCATGATATTATAATATCAAAATTAATGTGATATTATTAATTAATAATATATATAAAGTGAGTAAGATGAATTTATTTAAGTAATTATTGATTCATATAAAGAAATAGTGGATAAATATTTACTCACATAAAAGATTGATTATTAATTTTTATAAAATTTATTTATTTATTTATTTATTTTAATATTATTAATTAATGATCCGCCACGTGTGTCAGTGATAATTATAAAGAATATTGCCCCCTTCCCCCTTCTTTTTCCTAATGTAAGCAAAATGGTCTTTTCGTGATTTTATTGAATCCAAGACCATTTTTCTAACATTTTTGAAAACCTTTTCACACGCTATTGCCGTAAATTCCACGAAATCCAGAACCCATTATTGTCATTTCCTTATCTATTTTTATACTACGCCAATTCAGAACCCTATCTACTCCCACTTTTACTTCTCTCTCTCTCTCTCTCTCTCTCATACACAAGTTACAAGTCTGATATTTTCGCTCTCTCTCTCTCTCTCTCCCTCTCTCTCCC
>CAUOFW020009946.1:404156-596871 GCA_963454935.2 Ilex paraguariensis
CAACCCCTCCCCCTCCCCCTCCCCCTCCCCTCCAAGACCTGACATTCTCTCTAAAAACTACAGTTTGTAGGAAGAGAAAAAACCTCCGTTTGCTACAGTAATGGCGGACGAAATTGCCCTCAGCTTTTCACCAGAACTACCGAACTCTCCCACCTCTCCTTAGATTCTATCAACTGTCAAAGATCCTGTCCCCTCTCTGACCGTCCCTCCGCCTATCTCCGATCCCTTTCTCTCTCTACTTATACTGCTTGTTAGCCATTGAAGTGATTTGAACTGGTTTCGAAGAAACACTCACACACACAGAAAAAAACATATAGATGGATAGATACAGAGAAGTGTATGTATAGGAGGTATAGATGGATTTGGTGGAAGGAGTTGGAGAGAGTTCGTCACCGCCTCGGAGTTTTGGGACTTGTAGCAGTAGTTGTGATATAAGGAACGATGTGTACAATCGTTTGGTAGAGAGTGGGAACGAAGAGGCAGTTGGTCCTGAGTTCCGTGAACTGTTGGATGCTCATTTCAATCGCTTGCCTGCGAGGTACGCTCTGCATCATCTGTCTTCATATATATATATATATTTTCTATTTTTTGGCAAATATATATTCAAAGTTTGGGTTTTAATTCAATAGAATACATGTATAGGTTTATGTATGACAGATGTGTGCTCTGTGTGTTCATATGAATTACGAGTACAGAAATTTTGAAAGAATTTGATTTTCCGAGAAATTTTAAAACAATTTGAGAAGACTTATATTTGATATTGAAATTTTCGTCCAGTCTTCCTTTTTCTATTATAGAAATATTTTATGTCATATTGCGTTATACATATTTGGAGTTGGATATAAATAATGTACTCTTCATTTTTTTTTTGTTTGGATAAGGGCATCATATCAAGTTGCTTTAGAAGATATCGGAATCAGTATCGTAAAGGAATCGTATGTTCATATATATTTTATGCATATTATATATATGTAGAGGATTGAATTTAGACGATGAGATGAGTTTTTATTTTTTTCGACCTGTTTCCAGGGTAGAGGATAGATTTGAAATTTTGATCAACAGAGTGAATATTTCATGATCCTTGTTGTGTTATGGTGTAATGAGCAAATTAATTGTTTTTATTTTTTTGTGTTTCAGTTATGGATTGGATATTAATATGGATAGAGTGGATGATGTAATATTGCATCAAAAGCTTCTTGCTGTGGCAAAGGATCCCGAAAAACGACCTGTTTTCCATATCCGCTTTTTGGAGGTACTGCTTCTCACTTGACCATATTGTTGTGTTATGGGGTGGAGGTAGACCAAAATTACGTAGATATGATTGCGCTTTTACAGACAGTATTCATATAACCGACAGAAGGACTAACAAGTTTTTCATTACCATTTGGTGTAGTGATTTATATCTTATTTCCTGCTTTCTTTCTCATGTGTTCATTATTTGTCCTCCTGTATCATTGGGTAGAATTTATGGGCTAGAGCAGACGGTTATGATGACCAACAAGCTCTAAGTTTTCTTTCCACCGCAAGGCCATGTGTCATTGAAGATAATGAAGGAGTTGTGCCACCACATGACAGGTAGTTTAGCAATTATGATGTTAGGTATGTAGGTTTTACCAGTCGTTCCTCATTTCACTCAATCAGTATATGAATGGTTTAGTGATTTTCTATACTGAATTGCCCTATGTGACAATAAGAGTAGTTTGTGTTGATGCTTTCTTATTTATTTTCTGTAATTAGAAGCAGGAATTACGAGATTGACTTTGAACCTTGCACTAAGCTTGAGGACTTAAATTTGGATGTTAGAAAGAATTCCGGTGAAATGGAGAGGGACATTCCTGCAGAAGATTTTCCCAGAAGGTATTTTCTCGGGGAAATCTTGAATCATCTTCTCTCTCTCTCTCTCTCTCGGGAACAGGAAACAACAGATTTGTATTGAAATTAAAAATTCAGAAATCATTACAAGAAGGATCTCTTGGATGAGAGATCCTTTAAAAAGAAGCAAAAAGACAGGTCAAACATGGGACATACAATTAGAAAGAAGAATACGAACCAATCACCGGTCACAGACCGCAAGCCAGTCTTTTCTATAATCATCTTCTCTTTATTTCTATTAATGAACTTCAGAAAGATGAAAGGACAGCACCATAACTTTTAATGGCTGTAAATGTTATCTTTGATTTAGTCTGTTCTGTTGTTGATAGTTTGATGATCTTCATATGTGATGCTTGAGGGCAAAAATATCAGTGCTTCCAAGGGTATAAAGTAATAATGTTGGAGAAATTGGGAATATATTGTTAATTTAGTTCTGTACTGGATTTGCAAAACTTAAAAACAATGCATGTATTGTTACTAGTATATAAAAAAAAACCCTATTTAGTCCCCATTAATGGGGTTTTGGGAGGGAGATAGATTGGATGCAAACTTAACTTTTGACGTTATTTGTACGAAATGGTTGCTCTTAGGTTCGATCCTACAGCCACAAGGTTATTGGGCCGAATTTTAACCACTGAATTAGTGGCCTCCCTGTTATGTTTTACAAGTATATGGTGTATAGTATGGAGATGATTGAGCCATGATCTAGGAAACATCTGTAACTTTTGTTCATATATCAGCTATATTAGTTATATATTCCAGTCGAAAACAAACGGAGTCATTCATATACCAGGATATGTTCAAGAATACCCATTTACTAGAAGAAAACCTTCTAATGCCAGGCTTGATATCATTGATTTTTAGGGGTCTCAAGGCATCATACCTATACACCTGTTACGGTCACTTTGATACGTATCTTTACTTGTTTATGGTATTTCCTCAGAAGTATAGTACTGTTAAAACCATATCGTTAGTTAAACCCTGTCGTTCATGGCTCCAAGGTATGCACCACATAGATGTATATTCGTGATGATAACCAATTTGAGGCTGTTTTAGATAATCTCTCACTTGGCTGCCTGCAGCAATATGATTGATTGCAGTCTAGTCATATGGCTGTCCTGCAGATATGGTTCGATTTGACGGGCTTGCATATTGCATGCAAGTAGCTACGTTGTTCCAATACAATGCATTGATATCTAAGGTTTTCACTTCCCAGATTGGTACTGAAAGACTAAAAAAATTAGCCTGTCCAAATGAGCATGTTTAGGCCGTGTAAAACCCACACTCTTTTGATGGATGCTATCTAGTGTTTCAAAACATTGGAGCTTCTAGTTGCACACTTTTGTTGACCATGATAGTAGGATACATCATTTTAATACTTATTTCCTGTCTATATATTTCAACATTCACACTTATGTCCATGTTAGCATGCAGTCGATGGATATCATTTCCTTATTGTAGCTGTACTCAAATCTATAAGATCTTGCCATTCATCTTACCTGTGTAGAAAATAAGTTGACCACTGCATGGTATAATTTCAGGCAGGAAGTTTCCCATATACCAATTCATGAAGTGATATTTTCCACTATTGACAAGCCCAAGCTCCTTAGTCAGGTAAATGCAGGGAGTGATAGAATCTCATTTTTCAAATTGAGTACTTACAATGTCATTCTAAGAATGGCTAGGATTTCTGGAAGAAATACCATTTCAGATTGAATATGTTTCACCAGTGTTATTTAAAAGTGTGTAACCATTGTGCTATTTGATTCCATAATACTAGTCCAGTTTTCCTGTAATATAAGTGTTCTCTAGGGTTGGATTACCGATCAGAGGCTCCAAACATCAGATTGAGCTTTGCAATATTGGTGATTGATCCTATGGTCTCTGCCAAACGAGCATCTGAGGGTCCTATCGTAGAAAAAACTCCGTCTGTTGAGACAGATAGAGGGGTTTCTTAAAGGCACAATCTAGTTACTTTTGTCCTCTTTTTATTTCCTCCATTATGATTGCCACTTAATTTGGCATCTTGTGGTTTCACTGCAACATAAGGTTTATGTTTCCCACTTGTATCTTGGTTTCCATGTCTGTTAAATGACAATAAGTCTTTTATCCTGAATTTTTCTCTGATTTGATTATTCTGAAATTATTGTTTCTCAAAAGGACACTTAATAAATCCTCTGGGCCAGCTGTTAAGTTTAAATGGAAACCTCATATCATTCTCAGTCGTTTGCAGCTAGTTGGTCAGGATTAGCTTGTTTCCGGATGTTGACAATTTGAAATCAATATCCAATGGGTAGACCTAATTAGTTTTTCCTTTGTGTCAAAATTTTACTATAACTTCTAATTGTGTGCCATTTTTTTCTAGCTTTCTGCTTTGCTTTCTGACATAGGACTTAACATTCGTGAAGCACACGTGTTTTCAACAACTGATGGCTATTCTTTGGATGTATTTATGGTGGATGGATGGCCTGTCGAGGTATTTATTTTTCTCCCATTCACATAGTAAAACTAGCTTACATGGTACGTTATGTTTTCCAATCTTCAGGTTGTTTGGTAAAATGATTTTTACCCTGCGGCCCCCATGTTAAATGAGGTTCTTAGAGAAATACTCATTTCCACCTTTTCATTGCTCCTTGAGCACAAATGGCGAAATAAAATTCATGTGGATTTGTTGAGTTGAGGTTTTCATGTCTCCTTGTATAATGTGGTGTAATGCAATTTTTTTTTTTTTTCAATCATGTACTCTTCCATGTTGATATTATTTTTGCCTGGACTTTGTTGAAGAAGCTTATTTTGTTGGTGGTGAGATTCAAAACTAGTGATTTTATTATTGCAATTACATTTCATCTGAGAATTTGGTGTAGTGAAATTTGTTCGTCCTAGGATAGTGAGGTTTTTAATAAGGAGCAGTGTGATTATATTGTTTATGACAGGGATCTGTGCTGAGTCCAAATGTTGCTGACTTTGCAATGTTGTGGTCAGGATGCTGAGGGTTTGTATGAAGCTATGAAGAAAGCAATTGCTCGAAGTGAGGTAATTCATTTCCAACTCGATTTCCTTCTTAGAATACTCGTGGACATATATATTCCAAGTTACATTCAATGAAGAATGGCTTGTAGTGTTTGATAAGAATAATGTCTAGTTAGTGGTCATGGAACTTCCATATTTTAAGCTGCGCAAGATTTTGACATTGATTAATGTTATCTTCTTTGATGGCTTCACCAATAAAATGAATCAAACTAAACTGCAGGTACAGCCCGATTTTCCTTTATTTTTTGTCCTTTTTTAAACTTATATTTGTCAGATAAAGGAGAAAAACAGTTATAGATCTTTTTTTTTTTCTCATCAAATATATGTGTCTGCAAGAATACAAGATACATCTGTTCATAATGTTTTGATTTTAAGAACATTACAACCTCTACTTTGGATAGATTTGGCACTGTCGGTTTGTTATAATTGCCAGGATTTCAATCGAGATGAAATCACTTAGTTTGAATGCGTGAAAGAGGACTGTACAAGAGGTCATGTATGAGGAAAATAAAGGTAGACTCACTGTCATAAGAATCTAATACATCTGAATCAGCACTGTCATAGCTTGTATTTTCTATGAGATCTAGCTAGAAAGCCCATTGCTACAAATACTTATTCAAATGGTCTTGTGAACTCTCATCTATTTTAGGTCCTTCCAGGTTTTGCATTATTAGCATAAGTATATGCAAGGCATTGAAGTGTGGTTGGATTGATGATTACTGATTTTAGAATCATATCCATTTGACCTCCATTCTAAAAGGTTTCAACCTGTGTGAACTTTTGAAAATGTATTGAATCACCTTTTTACCTTCCGAAACTACTCTCAAACTATTCAGCCTGTGCTTATATCAACATCTTTATCCTTCTATTGCTAAACTGTTTGTCAGCAGTTTATTTATTTTGGTTTTAGTAATTCTATTTTTACTGTTACTTGCTTTGTTTTCATGACCTTTCTAGCGTTGTAGTAATACTTTGAATGCGACTACAATATACATTTATGTATATGTTTGTGCGTGAGCATGTGCATGTATGGTTGATGCATCTAGGACAACATATTGGTAGTCAGCTTGGGCTGCACAAAGTTGTTGACGGAGCTTGGTTGTCTGGTTTACTGTATTAATTCTTGTTTATGTCTGCAGCGTAAATATTTGTCCTTTTTGCAGTCATAGCAAGATGCAGTGTTTCACCTCTATCTATTGTGATTGTCATAATTCAGTGATTTTAAGTATGTTGTTCAAGACTAAAAGTAAATGATGAAGATCCATTAATATTAAGTTAGTGCCCTGCTTTAAACTATATAGGGGTCCTGGTCGGGTTCTTTACCTTCTCATTCAGCAGTGGAGAAAGCATTGGCGGCACAGGCAAAACCCGAAGACTGGGAAATAGACAGAAGATTATTGAAGATAGAGGAAAGAATTGCATCAGGATCTTGTGGAGATTTGTAAGTTGGGAATTCTAACACAATCACCGAAGTACTGTGTGTCAATTTTTCCTTGCTTGCATCTTTCTCTTGCTCACATTTTTTTTGGTGTTCATGAAAAAGGTATCGTGGAGTGTATCTGGGTCAGGATGTTGCTGTAAAGATTCTTAGGTCGGAGCATTTGAATGACACTTTGGAGGACGAGTTTTCTCAGGAAGTGGCCATCCTAAGGTAAATAGTCTTGCTGCTATTACTGGGAATTTTTAGTGTAGTCTACTAGTTGTTATTGACAGTATCCAGCTTCGACATGTAAAGTAAGAGGAATAAGAAACATTAACGTTTGGATAGATTGGTTTTCTAAGAACTACAAGCTAATATTAGAATTCTAGTCTATATAAGTATAAATCAGGTGTAAAATATTTGCTTAAGTGACTGTTCAAAGAAAATATTTTTTTGAGTGTGCTGATTATACGATTTTATTCCCATATCCGAAAGTGCTGTTATCAGATTATTTGAGCCAAAATAGTGTATCTTTGGCTTCGCTTGCNAGGAATAAGAAACATTAACGTTTGGATAGATTGGTTTTCTAAGAACTACAAGCTAACATTAGAATTCTAGTCTATATAAGTATAAATCAGGTGTAAAATATTTGCTTAAGTGACTGTTCAAAGAAAATATTTGTTTGAGTGTGCTGATTATACGATTTTATTCCCATATCCGAAAGTTCTGTTATCAGATTATTTGAGCCAAAATAGTGTATCTTTGGCTTCGCTTGCCAAAGTCTGGAAGTTGACTTACGAACTTTAAATTTCTTGTTTTCACGCTATTATGTAACATGTTAAACTGATATTTTTTTAGTGAAAATGAAATTCGAATGTGTTTCCTCTTTACACTGTTTTTATGTTCTTTTTACTTAACTAGGGCTTTACTGATGTCACTCTTTTTTGAAAATCGATGCCTACGTCTGAGTCCCTGGAAAGGATTTGATTTTAACTCCAAAGTTGTGTAATTTTTTTTCTCATTATTGGAAGTTGGTTGGGATCATTATTAGGTGATCCTGACTGTTGTTTGTACGTACAAAACAGTGAAGCAGGATGCTATGCTACTCACTGAAAGTTCTCATTTTGATTTCTGATGTAGCGACATACATTTTGAATTGAACACTTCCATGGAAATGATGAAAAGTTTTGGTCGACTCTCCAAATATTGAGGACTTGTTCGTATTTAACCCAACAAAACCATGGCACACCCCCTGCCCCCAGTTTCAGTGACTGATCAATTGTATTTATGGTCACCAGGATTTGGTAGACTGCTGTGATGCTAATTGTGATATATGTGTGCCCTAAGACAAAAGTTGGTTAATGCTTTGTTGGGTTCAGTGGAGATGTCTACGGTTTTTCACCTCTATCTGAATGGTCTAAGATTGTGGAAGTCAATCATATGTTATGCTAATAACAAAAATGTAGCATTATGTGCCGCAGAAAGGCTAAACGGTATTGCTAAATAGGCTTGAAACTGCAGCAAGGGGTTATGATGAAGGCTTTGCGGTGTAAGGTCTGTTATGTCTATGTTCTTGCTATTTTTTAAGGTTACATAGCTAAAAGTTATGGCTAGCATTGATAAAAGGAGGATGAGACACACTATTGGCACTGTAATTTTGCTTTTACTCTATGGAGAGGGATCATCTAGTTTGCATGTATGTGCTTGTAAGCAAGACGGTGGTTTTTCCTAGGTTAACAACCATAAAATATATTTCAACTGGTAATGAAGCTTTTTGTCTAGCATTAGTGCATGTTTTCTTTTGGTGAGTAGTGAAGATTTTAAGAGCCAAAAGTATCTTGTTTGATGCCTCAGTTTCTTGAGCTCTATGATCACTTCAGATTGCAAAATTCTGAACAATTCTGTACCAGTTTTATTCGGTGTCCTTAGAGCTTTGAATTGATTATTTGATTGAATGTACTGTCTTGAGATTATTTGTGATGGTCAAGTTCATTTTGAATCATTTAAGATTCAATTATGTTTATTTGTATGCAGGGAGGTTCAACATAGAAATGTTGTTCGCTTTATTGGTGCATGTACGAAATCGCCTCATTTGTGCATAGTTACAGGTACAATTCTTTCTGCAAGCTAATTGATGGTATGCCATGCCCATAAGCACTGAACTTGTGCTCTAAAAGTTTAGCTTCTTAAGGGTATGCTTTTGTGTTTGTAATTCATCATGCATAAGCATGATATGCCTGCTAAAATCCCTGCTCATGCTGTCATGCAAACATACTGGACTTGCTCTGATGCATGTGTTCATTGCCATCTTATTGTCTATGTTTATGCACATTTGTCTGCACAGTAGCCTAGGTAACAGGTGTCTTTCTATTTGGATTTTAGACAGGTTATTGTTTTCACAGGGTCCTATAGTTTCAACTGCTGAAAATTGTTTAAATAGTGCTTCAGTCTCTGTCTTTGCTTTGATCAACTCCTTCCCTCAAATTGATGACATGGTATTCCTGCTGCTTGCAGAGTACATGCCTGGAGGAAGCCTGTATGATTATTTGCATAAGAATCATATTGTCTTGGAGCTACCACAATTGTTGAAGTTTGCAATAGATGTCTGCAAAGGAATGGACTACTTGCATCAAAACAAAATAATTCATAGGGATCTGAAGACCGCAAATTTGCTTATGGATACTCACAATGTAAGTATCTGTGAGGGAAGTGACGGATTTTCCAAATTCAGATTTTGAGTATATCAATCTTGCTTCAAGTTCATAATAAATACTAATAGTATGGTATCTATTCATGTGAGGTAGTTGTAAAATATGATGGAAGATAAACTGTGAGCCAGTTTTGGATAGCTGTATTTTATTGATGTGACATTAGGAGTACTCTTATAACTCTCAGAGTACATCATGGCTTTGAGTAGTTTTGAAGTCGGTGAGTATCAGAATTGTGATACTTGACTTCAGTGCAAATGGAAGACTGGAGGACTATATTTAGTTGCCCATAATGGTAGTTGGCATGGTCATGAGTCGTTTTTTAAGTGATCATTCAATTAGAAACAATGTAAGTGCTTAACAGGTGATGTTCAATGCAATTGATTTACCTCCCTCAGGTGGTTGTATTATTGGATGGACTGGTTACTTCTTTATTTCACCTTTGGCTAGATCTAGCTGGGAGTTCCTATATATACTGCTTTTACCTGTTTCTCGCCTTTCTTCAGTTCATCATTCAAATGGATATGATTTTTAAATCGGATCGAAAAAGCAAACTTTATGTAGGACTGCTTCTCAATGTTTCTGTAGTCTGAGAAATATTCTTGCTGCTGCTGTCAGCAGTTGTAGTTTATTTGTACATGGGTAAGCATCTATAGGACTGAGTTCAGTAGCAAAGAATTGGAGAGGTTCTCAGTTTTTATTTGTGGTATTGTTTAGGAGTCACTATTTTTTATATACGATAACGGGGGTTGAGGAAAACTGATGGATAGGATTTCTTTTGTTATTGGTTTAAACTTGCCATTAGTTAGCATCAATGAACTGCCAGAATCTACTGCTGTGAGTATGTCGAAGTTTTTGAGCGTAGAATTTTGTCTGTGTTCGGAGCACTTAAAACTCTCCTCCAAAAAGTTTTTTGAAGCACTGAATTGTCCCGACACCGAGTTCTGGAGGATATGCAAAAATATTCTTTCTTGTTTTCACTGTACTTTCATTACACTCCTTGTAATTCGAGCAACGTTTCAATCTTAGCATTCAAACAATCTTTTTATTCTGTTTTCTTTTCTCTTTGTAAAGAGTTCAAGTGCAAGATGAGTGTAAAATGTGAAAAAAATTATGCTAAAGACTTTCCAAAGATATTTGACGTAAGAATTGTAAGTCAAAAATAAAATTTTAATCATGCTAAAGCTTTTTCTTCTTTTCCATTTCCATTTGTTGTATCATGTTTCTATCTAGTTATTTGGGTTATTTTATAATTTATTAATATTTATATTTCCCTTATAAGAACTATAGCCCTAGTCTCCACAACTGCATTTATATAAATTATGTTTGTAATTTGTCTCAAGGTTGTTAAGGTGGCAGATTTTGGTGTTGCCCGGTTCCAAAATCAAGGTGGTGTGATGACAGCAGAGACTGGGACATACAGATGGATGGCCCCTGAGGTCTGAACCTCTTTCATTTTCCAAATTTTTTCTGCTTCTTTTGCCTGTGCCCTTCTCCAGAGTTTTGGGTTTTATAGTGAATACTGACAGCCAACATATCTATGAATTGTCTGCCAAGTGCTGCCTTGGTTAATCCTCCCACACACTTTTAATTTGGCATTGTATATATTAGCTTGGGATTGGAATGTTGTCCTTTCATGTCACGTGATACACTAAAAGCTTCATAATAGGTGGATAATACAACACACTCATAGTTATACTTGATGACCTCATTGACCTGTTTCTTTCTTGACATCCAACCATCAGGAGAATCCGCCCTTGAGCATTGTGCTTCTTGTATTGTTAGGTGGATGTTCTATTAACCTGGCTCTGCATATACAAAGTATCTTTTTATTAAACAATATTTTTTGTCCCATTTACGGATTTCATTTTCTGCTAAAACTGATGAAGCCCAATTCTTAGGTTTTATGGGTTCCAAGTAATTTACTACTCTCCATGGCTCTATCATACACCTAACTCACTTGATGTTCACTTCTCACTTTTTTTCTGTTTGCTTTTGTCCTTTTCCTCAGGTTATAAATCATCAGCCATATGATCAGAAAGCAGATATATTTAGTTTTGGTATCGTGTTGTGGGAGCTTGTGACAGCCAAGGTATTTCTTAGAGTTCTACCAAGCCTCAGAAGTTTTCTAGAGTGTTTTATATTTAAGAAGGTGATTGTTATCTGTGGGATAAGATCTTTACCTGGTCTTCTTGTTGAGGCTGCAGGTTCCATATGATTCCATGACGCCTTTACAAGCTGCCCTTGGAGTGAGACAGGTTTGTGTGCCTATATGTCAAATTATATCATGAAAAAGTATATCGTCATTTTCTGTTTTTCTATTTTCTCATATTGCGAGATTTGAGTAATTTACTTATTGTACATGCCTAACAATGCCCTTTTATATGCAATTTAGTTATTTGCAATTGTTATGTTTCCATGATGCCATTTCAATTGAAGCATTTTCATGCCCTAGTATTTGCGTCTTTATGAAATTCCTAAAGGATTTGCGTACAATTGTTTGAGACTTTTATAAGAGTATATGCGATGAAAAAGTTTGATAGCTCTCCAATGTGCAAGTGTTTTGTAACTTCACAGTATACATAACTAACTTGGTTGATACATTAAACTAGGAAATTATCCATTGATTATGTCTGCTGTGGTGTTTTTGTTTTATGTGTAAACTAACTTTTCATATCCGTCACTTGATTGCGTTTGGTGTGATAATTTTGGACTTTAGTTGAGACAGTATTTTTGCAAATAACAGCTTTTAACCGATAGGAAACCTTTTTTAAGCCCCATAAGTTGTTTCTGTTACATGGTAGTGCTATATGTTATGTTATACATTTCAGCCTTAAAAATCAAGCATGGTGGCAACAAGTTGCTTCCAAACTAGGTATTTCATGCTCTCTTTAAGGGCGGGGTGAGACTTGAGAAGACAAAACTGAAGATGCTGAAGCTCCTTATTTTTTGAACTGTTGGAAGTAATGCATGCTCCTAGGGATGGAGGGAGNGATGCTGAAGCTCCTTATTTTTTGAACTGTTGGAAGTAATGCATGCTCCTAGGGATGGGGGGAGAGAGAGAGAGAGAGAGAGGGAGATGCATAGTAACAAGTTAGAAATGTAAGCCATAATGACATCAGTCTATCTTATCCACAAACATCAGCCAATGTGAGTACCTGATCCCAATCAAAATATGAGTCTCCTATAGTTTTAGTGATTATGTTATATGTTTGATGCATGATCTCTCTTTTACTTCTCAAATTCGTGTTCATATAGCACATATCTGGAGTACATAAGTGATTTGGATATGGTGCCAGCTACCACACCGCTGGTCAGCAAGTTATTTTTTCTTTTTTGTTTTGGACTCGTTGGGATGAAGGTCAAGATGCTTAACATGATGCCTATTTTTGGAGATATTTGATTTGTGAAATATATATCTTAGCCACTGAGTTGAAACCTCCAGCTTTAATTGTTTTGCAGTGATGTACTTTTCTTCATTCCAAAATATGACTCGTTGTTTCCTCCATTGTTCCCTTTTCCACTTCTTCCCCATTGTTCATTTTATCATTTATTTTTAGTTGGGTTTTACTTTTTGGGGGGTTGGGGGTGATTAACGTTTCATGCACATTCAAATCTATGGAGTTGAGTACCTCAAAACTGAAAGACCACTGTTGCTAGCAAGAACTTGATTTTTTGCTCAACTGGAATGGGACGACAAACTGAAGGGGAAACAAATAGAAATGAGAGACCCACAGAAAGAAAAAGGGAAATCTTTAAGAACTTTCCAGAAATATGGTGAGGGGGAAAAAATCGAAAACAACACTTGGGAACTACAATGCTTGCAAGTTTATGCTTACGGGAAAAATATAGTGTATATGAGCTGATTCATTAAGTTTTCTAGTGGACGTGCACCCCCCTTCATTTTCTTTTCATTCTCTCTCCAGGGACTTCGACCAGATCTTCCCCAGGATTCGCATCCCAAGCTGTTAAAATTGATGCAGAGATGCTGGGAAGCTATACCTGGCAACCGCCCTTCCTTCTCTGAGATAGGAGTTGAACTTGAAGAACTCCTTCATGAAGTTCAGGTAAAACCCTTAGTTCTTTTTATCATTTCTATTTGTCCTCCTGTTCATTGTACATGCAGCATTGTGAAATGTATATCACACAGGACACTTCGGAAGCACCAAATAGCAGCTGAACATATTCAGCTTGTAATATCTCAAACGGCACATTTTGACAGTAAGAAGTGAGCATCTTTTGTTCTGCCCCTCCCCCCTTTTTTTTTTTTTTAGTTTATAGTTTTAGAGGTCTTTTTATAGGATGACTTGAGGGAAAGAGGAATTTTCGAAGGCGATCCTATACAGTGGTAGGGAAAAGAGTGATTATAATTTTTAATATAATACTGTTTTAAGAATAGTTTTGGGGGATTAAACGCAAGTCACATTCAGTGTCCTTGTAGAAGCTGTTTTTGAGTACACGGTTTTGATTATTGAAGGGAAAAAAATTTGACAAAAGCATTTGCTTCCATTTATTTGTATTTTTGCCCCGATTATTTCAATTTGACGAGCTACTCTGTAGCTTACCCCATTTTTTTTTAAATCCCATATGCTTAACTTTGTCATTGATTCCTCTTATTCTGTAGTCTCTTATCTGCAAAACTGTGTGCACCAAATGTTGTGGTGCAATCTTGTTAATTGGATAACAATCCACATTGATTTGGTGCAAAAAATTTAGTTAAACCTCACTTATAACGTGGTTGTTCGTGGGAGTTGGTTGTATGGGCGAGATCGGAGAGTCCGTAGGTTGGGTTCTAAGCAAAACTGGCGTTTGAGATTTTGCTCGAGAAAACATGAAGATGCCTCCTAAATGTTGTCTTTGGTGATTTGAGTCATGGTGGTGCAGTCTGTTGGACCTTTGAGTATATTCGTTCATGTGTACTTAGTATAGGAGTAGGTGAAGCAACCTTGTTCATTGGAATGCTACCCGTTAGCACTGGGTTAAGCACATGCTTGGTTAGGGGAGAGGTAATGAGATGAGATGAGATTGGACAATTGATTCCGATTGGTTAATAATTGATTTACAATTGTATTTTATTGAGTTATACCGTGTCTGATCAAGGTTTGGATCAGGTGTGGGCTTATTGTCTTAATTCTAACAGGTATGTCAATTGTGTTGGGTCGGATAAGAATTATGATTATTCTATCTTCTTACATGATATATTACGGAATAATTTTTTTTTAATCTATCCTACCCCGAATAAGTGTGTTATTCTTATCCGAATTTTGTTCAGACCAATCGGGTAGGAAGTTTGGTAGAAATCGGGTGAATACATGTTTTAGTTATTAATTTTTAAATTATTTTAACAATTTAATTAAGTAATCTGCACTAATTAATTAGTACAATAAAATAATAACACTAAAAAAAACATAATAAATTCAATAATACATAAATAATTATAATAAAATACAATAAGAAAGCCATAAAAATTAATATATCAGAAAGTCATAAATATCAATAAAATATTAAAGTTTTAAAATTTTTGTATTTATGCTGGTAGGGTAGGTGAGAAATATGGAAATTTTGTAAGTATTTTACATTTTTATTTGATTTTTTTTGAAATACCAAAAAATCTTTCGTCGGCTTACTCGAATTTTTGGGTAGCTAATCTATAGATTTGGGTAAGATAGGATATGGTCGGAAATTTGAATACCCTTAGTGTTGGGTGAAGTAGGTCCATGTTAGGTTTTAATAGGTTGAATTAATATTTGACATTTACGACACATTAAATAATTTTTTTTGTGGGTATTAACATAAATACAACACTAATTACAAAGATACAATTCAAAAATAACAATACGTAGATGACACTAATCGACAAAATTTGACACTCTTACCAATAATGGATCCAAAAAAAAGAAGAAACCTTGCACTCACCTCCTCAAAATGAGCATTGCTATCCTTACCAAAATTTTTGCTTAAATCGGTAAGTTTTATTAACTNTTCTATCTTCTTACATGATATATTACGGAATAATTTTTTTTTAATCTATCCTACCCCGAATAAGTGTGTTATTCTTATCCGAATTTTGTTCAGACCAATCGGGTAGGAAATTTGGTAGAAATCGGGTGAATACATGTTTTAGTTATTAATTTTTAAATTATTTTAACAATTTAATTAAGTAATCTGCACTAATTAATTAGTACAATAAAATAATAACACTAAAAAAAACATAATAAATTCAATAATACATAAATAATTATAATAAAATACAATAAGAAAGCCATAAAAATTAATATATCAGAAAGTCATAAATATCAATAAAATATTAAAGTTTTAAAATTTTTGTATTTATGCTGGTAGGGTAGGTGAGAAATATGGAAATTTTGTAAGTATTTTACATTTTTATTTGATTTTTTTTGAAATACCAAAAAATCTTTCGTCGGCTTACTCGAATTTGATAGGATATGGTCGGAAATTTGAATACCCTTAGTGTTGGGTGAAGTAGGTCCATGTTAGGTTTTAATAGGTTGAATTAATATTTGACATTTACGACACATTAAATAATTTTTTTTGTGGGTATTAACATAAATACAACACTAATTACAAAGATACAATTCAAAAATAACAATACGTAGATGACACTAATCGACAAAATTTGACACTCTTACCAATAATGGATCCAAAAAAAAGAAGAAACCTTGCACTCACCTCCTCAAAATGAGCATCGCTATCCTTACCAAAATTTTTGCTTAAATCGGTAAGTTTTATTAACTTNAAAACATAATAAATTCAATAATACATAAATAATTATAATAAAATACAATAAGAAAGTCATAAAAATTAATATATCAGAAAGTCATAAATATCAATAAAATATTAAAGTTTTAAAATTTTTGTATTTATGCCGGTAGGGTAGGTGAGAAATATGGAAATTTTGGAAGTATTTTACATTTTTATTTGATTTTTTTTGAAATACCAAAAAATCTTTCGTCGGCTTACTCGAATTTTTGGGTAGCTAATCTATAGATTTGGGTAAGATAGGATATGGTCGGAAATTTGAATACCCTTAGTGTTGGGTGAAGTAGGTCCATGTTAGGTTTTAATAGGTTGAATTAATATTTGACATTTACGACACATTAAATAATTTTTTTTGTGGGTATTAACATAAATACAACACTAATTACAAAGATACAATTCAAAAATAACAATACGTAGATGACACTAATCGACAAAATTTGACACTCTTACCAATAATGGATCCAAAAAAAAGAAGAAACCTTGCACTCACCTCCTCAAAATGAGCATCGCTATCCTTACCAAAATTTTTGCTTAAATCGGTAAGTTTTATTAACTTTTTTTTTAATGAGATTTATTAATCCAACCACTAACATTCATTTCGTAAATAATATTTAATAAAAGATTTGGTAAGCACATCTCAACTCCCTTAATATAAAGTCGGTGACTAGAATGGCATAGCTCGTTTAAGAATTGTTAATGGGTCTTGTTGTGTCAAAATTTATTGGGTTCTTTGGAAGTTGGTATACCCAATTATATTTATTTGGCAAAAAAAATATAGAACAAAATGTGAATTACAAAGACTTAAATGCCCATTTTAGGATCATTTAATTCAAAATCTCTTATCTTTAATGTACTTTGATTCATGTGTGTTTGTTAATACATATAAATACGTATTTAATGCATCTTGATTTATGTGTATTTTTTAATACATATAAATATGTATATATATATACACACATATACGTATAAATAAGTATATACATACATATACTTAAACAAGTATATATATACATATACGTATAAATAAGTGTGTGTATATATATATATATATACTTGTTAAATCTTTTATCTAAATTTTGAATTATCTTTAATACATTTTAATTCATGCGTATTTTTTTTTGGAAAGTGATTTTGTTTTCAAATTATATTTAATGCACATTGATTCAAGCGTTTTTTTTTTTGGAAAAATGATTTTATTTTTAAATTAATTTAAAATTCGAATAATGTAATAGTATAACAATAACAATGTAACAAAGAGAGTGTAACAAATACACTGTAATAAAAATAATATTCAGTAGTTTTGTGTATATGACAACAAATTCAAAATGGAGATGGATTATTTTGAATTAAATTATATGAAACTATATATTTGATAAAATGGAATAGTATAATATTTTGTGTAAATAGCTTGTTATATTGTTATTGTTATACTGTTACACTTTTATTGTTATATTGTTATTGTTACACTGTTATACTTTTATTGTTACACTATTACACTATTCGGATATTAAATTAATTTGAAAATAAAATCACTTTCTAAAAAATAAAATGCATAAATCAAGGTGCATTAAAAAATAATTCAAAATTTAGATAAGANCCCACAGACGGCGCCAGATTGTGCGTGCAAGATCCTGCACAATATAAAAAATATCGAGAACCGGTCTCTCCCCTGGTGAACTTTGAGTGAGCCGGTTGAGTGGCCAAACACGCTGTTTGAAACAGCCTGCAAGATGCGGTGGCAACCTGGAACGGCAAAGGAAGATCCTGGGAAAGGAAGAACAATCCTGTACGTATGAAAGGTTTTCCTGGAATAAAGAGGAACANTATATATATATATATATATATATATATAAGTTCTCCTATAAAATTAGGAGATGTTTAATGCACCAATTTTCAAAGAAAAGTGGTGCATTAAATACACATAGATTAATAGAGGGCAAAAATGTCACAAAAAAATTAGTAAAATTCAAATAATGTACTTAGATACAAATAAATATCAAAATTAAGGACTTAATTATCCAATATTTCTTTCTATATACTTTTTTACAATTAAGTNAGGACACTTTTTGCCGATGGTGTTTAAATCCGAGCAACACTGTTATAAAACCCCGAGGACACGTGTCTTCATCATAGGGCTTTTCAGAAGAGTCCCATCAANTTAATAGAGGGCAAAAATGTCACAAAAAAATCAGTAAAATTCAAATAATGTACTTAGATACAAATAAATATCTAATTTGGTGTACCTTCTTCTAATATTTCCAAATTTATTGGACGTTATTATTAAAATGTTGGTAAGAAAATTCCCCCACAGCTCGCAGATTAGTAGCACATTGGAACACGTCCTTGAGTGTAGTTAAGTTAGCCGCCCTTCTTCGTTGATCTAGAATATGAAAACAAGACACNAATCGAACCCAAATTGAGCTACTTGAGCTCAGTTCAATTATTGATCCTACATATTGTTACCATCGTGGTGATAAAATGAACCTGTATTTTGTTTTTAGAAGACAAGTTTTGTTGATAATTGTGCGTGCAGGATCCTGCACAATATAAAAAATATCGGGAACAGATCTCTCCCCTGGTGAACTTTGAGTGAGCCGGTTGAGTGGCCAAACACGCTGCTTGAAACAGCCTGCAAGATGCGGTGGTAACCTGGAACGGCAAAAGNAAGTATTATTTCTATTATAATCAAGCAAAAATAGGCTATAAAAGTGGATTAAGGGTAAGTTTACTATAAAAAGTGGTTAAATTAAAATCATAGTGGATAAACTTACCACAATTGTGAAAACGTTACAGCATAAAAGGAAAATTTTACTAAAGTTTAGGGTGACATACAACGATTGTGGGTAAGATTATTAGTATATAGGATAATTTTATCATTAATTTGGTTAATCTTAGAATAATGGTGACTAATTTTACAAACATAAAGGTAAATGTATGACACCTATGGGATGCACTAGTGAAGTATTTACAACAAAATATGATTAAAGGTGTTAATCAATACTTTTACCACCACATTAGTTACATTTAATATTATTAAGGATAGTATTACAACCGTTGTAGTACGATTTACGATAACAGCGAGAAATTTAACACAATTGAGGGTATATTATTTATCTCCAAAATGTTTGTGATCTATCCCAAGAGCTTGGGATCTATTGCAAGATTACAGTAGTCTCCCTCAAAAAGAGCTTGGGACTTGTTGACTTGAAAGATTGTGATCGATTATCGAGTGAAATGAGAAAACATTGTATTGCATGACAATTTTTTGTTCTAAGAAGAAAATTTGCACTCGATCCTATGTTTTTGTCATCGATCATAGTACTATATTTTTTTGTGATATATCCCAATAGAATAGGAACTATGGCAAAGGTTTAGAACTTATCTTAAAATGTTAAAAGAATATTTGAGATCGATCACAGGCATACTTCACTTAATTTTTTTTGGCAATTAATCTTCAATTTTGTTTCTTTATATTAAATGTCACCAATTTAAAAGTCTTTTATAAGAAAATCATTAATATCAAATTTATCTTTAATATTATCAAAATGGCATTTAATTTCAATAATTTACAATTTAATTCCACCAAATTAACATTCAAATTTATCCAATTAAAAGTTCAAATCATCAAATTAACACCTAATTTATCCTCAAATTAATATTAAAAATCATCCAATAAACATTAAGTTCATCAAACCAATTTCATTCAATTACTAAATTAACACCTACTTTAGTAATTTTGCTCTTTATTGTTATAATTTTCTACTGATGTTATAATTTTACTCTTATTGTAATAATTTTATCTACTATTATTGTAAATTTTTCACTACTATCGTAATTTTGTCCATTACTATTGTACATTTCCTACTATTGTTATAAATTTTTCACTAATGTTATAATTTTGTCAACTACTATAGTAATTTTGTTCACTGCTGTCATAAATGTTTCACTGATGTTGTACTTTTACCCACTACTGTGGTAATTTTTTCCACAAATGTTGTAAGCTTAGAATAATTGTGGTTAAAGTTATTAGTATATAGACTAATTTTACTTTTATTTTGGTTAATATTATAAGAACCGTGGATAATAATACAAACTTAAAGATAAATTTACGACAAATATGGTTAAAGGTGTTAATCATACTTTTATCACCGTATTAGTTAAAGTTTACTCATTATTATTGTCTGTTGTTATAAATTTTTCATTGATATTGTAAAATTTTTTACTGATATGGTAAAATTTTCTATTATTGTTGTAAATTTTTATTATTGTAATATATTTGTATATAAAGACACAGTAAAAAAGCAACTGGTGAAACTGGTTTATCTTATTTTTTACTTTTACACGTGATAGAATTTATTGTCTTTTACGTCTAACAACTTTTCGGCATGATACTGAAAAGCTAAATGGTTGTATTGTAGTCAACCCCATGAGATAAAAATGAAACAAAACTATGTAGAGTGATAATTATTTTCATTTTGTGTAAAAATGTTTTCATTTTTAAACTAACTGAAACGATGTACGGAGCCATTATGTTGGGATTTAAGAAATTTTGTGAACTTTCAAAAACAAGTAGTAAAGTGGTTTTGGGAGTGAAGCAGGTTGTGTATTGTTATTAAGGTATTGGACATGTACTTGTTGTGTAACGAGTGTTTGGTTATCGTATGGAAGGAAGGACAGAGCCATTCCTCAGACCATCGATAGTGGTAGCTGACAACATTTGCTAAATTATCTTACTTGTTTTACTGTTTTGATACCAACCCTTCATCCTCGCTAGCAATAAAACAGTGACAATGGATATGACAACTCTCTCTCTCTCTCTCTCTCCCCCTAACACACACACATGCATACATTCACAAGCACGTGGAGGAACGTCCACATACATAGGATTGGAGTAGATTTTTTTTGTTTGTGGTAATGGACTAGATTGGTTTATGTGGAGTAGAACCTGTAGAATTTAAGTTTCTGTTGACTATAGTAAATTCAAGTTTGGTTCAATTTCTAAATTTTATTCTTGATTCGACTCGGCTCAATTCAAACATATCTAAAAAGACAACTATCTAGTGAAGCTTACCACAATCTTGACATTCAAGTGTATCTAAAAACTGATCAAAAAAAAAGTGAATCTAAAAAGACAAATGTACAATGAGGCTTGATATATACCATATTCAAGTCAATTGAAGTGAAATACCTAATCCATTAAGTTAAGAATCTTATTTATTATATTTTTCGCCTAAATAATGTCTATACATTTTATTTTAAATTAATCGAGCTTGAGCGAACTACAGAGAGCAGAACATTTCTCAGGCTCTAAAAATAAGAACAAAAAAAAAAGAGGTCATTCTGGTTTTGGATAAGTTTTAGTAGATATTGCCTTGCTTTCACCTTCTTTGGCAAATTTGGCAAAATTCGCGAACTTTTTTAGTCATTTTACATTTAGTTTTCTATATCAATGTTTATATCTAATGAAGAAGCAAATTCAATCTATGTTTGAGTAAACTCCTTGAACCACATAACCTATTTATATTATTGGATTAAATTACAACCCTAAGGGGGTTAAAAGAAATTTGTCTTTAATTTAATTATTCATATAATTTATATTTTTTTATAAATTTAATAAAAAAATACTTTTAAAATTTATTCACGTGTAACGACTGCTGATGCATCAATAAAATATTAAGGAAAAGAAGCCAAAAAGAGATAATGATTGATAATAAGAGTAATGTTTGATTTAATGGTCACTGTTCCACGGTTGAATCTTAAAATTGTGAGTTCGAAGCTCATGGTTTTCCAGCGTGTAATAGTGCTTGATAACTTATTTCATTAGACAAGACTTTTCAATTGTCCAATAACACCATTACAAAAAGTAATTTTCAACATTGAAGACCTGTCAATTCATTGACACTCTTCTGCGTTGGAACCCACTNTCTCTCTCTCTCTCTCTCTCCCCCTAACACACACACATGCATACATTCACAAGCACGTGGAGGAACGTCCACATACATAGGATTGGAGTAGANTCTCTCTCTCTCTCTCTCTCCCCCTAACACACACACATGCATACATGCACAAGCACGTGGAGGAACGTCCACATACATAAGATTGGAGTATANTGACAACTCTCTCTCTCTCTCTCTCTCCCCCTAACACACACACATGCATACATTCACAAGCACGTGGAGGAACGTCCACATACATAGGATTGGAGTAGATTTTTTTTGTTTGTGGTAATGGACTAGATTGGTTTATGTGGAGTAGAACCTGTAGAATTTAAGTTTCTGTTGACTATAGTAAATTCAAGTTTGGTTCAATTTCTAAATTTTATTCTTGATTCGACTCGGCTCAATTCAAACATATCTAAAAAGACAACTATCTAGTGAAGCTTACCACAATCTTGACATTCAAGTGTATCTAAAAACTGATCAAAAAAAAAGTGAATCTAAAAAGACAAATGTACAATGAGGCTTGATATATACCATATTCAAGTCAATTGAAGTGAAATACCTAATCCATTAAGTTAAGAATCTTATTTATTATATTTTTCGCCTAAATAATGTCTATACATTTTATTTTAAATTAATCGAGCTTGAGCGAACTACAGAGAGCAGAACATTTCTCAGGCTCTAAAAATAAGAACAAAAAAAAAAGAGGTCATTCTGGTTTTGGATAAGTTTTAGTAGATATTGCCTAGCTTTCACCTTCTTTGGCAAATTTGGCAAAATTCGCGAACTTTTTTAGTCATTTTACATTTAGTTTTCTATATCAATGTTTATATCTAATGAAGAAGCAAATTCAATCTATGTTTGAGTAAACTCCTTGAACCACATAACCTATTTATATTATTGGATTAAATTACAACCCTAAGGGGGTTAAAAGAAATTTGTCTTTAATTTAATTATTCATATAATTTATATTTTTTTATAAATTTAATAAAAAAATACTTTTAAAATTTATTCACGTGTAACGACTGATGATGCATCAATAAAATATTAAGGAAAAGAAGCAAAAAGGAGATAATGATTGATAATAAGAGTAATGTTTGATTTAATGATCACTGTTCCACGATTGAATATTAAAATTGTGAGTTCGAAGCTCATGGTTTTCCAGCGTATAATAGTGCTGGATAACCTATTTCATTCGACAAGACTTTTCAATTGTCCAATAACACCATTACAAAAAGTAATTTTCAATATTGAAGACCTGTCAATTCATTGACACTCTTNAATTGGTGTAATAGCATCCCAAACTATGGTATTGTCAATCCAATTAAAATTTATTTCATCAAATTAACATTCAAATACATTAAATCAACGTTCATATTTATTAAATTAACTTTTAATTAATCAAATCCACACCAAATTACCTTTGAATTCATCCAACATTAAAATTCATCAAATTAATTCAATTTTACTAAATTAGCATTCAATTCATCCAAATACTTTTCAAATTCATCCAATTAACATTCAATTTCTCAATTAACATACACAATTTCCAATAAACATTTAATTAATTAAATCAACACTAAAGTATCATGCAATTTCATCCAATTAACATTTAATTTTATCAAATTAACATCCAAATTCATCTAATTAACATTAAATTCATCCAATTTATATTTCTTTTCATTCGATTAGCATTCAGTTATCTCACTAACAATAAATTAACAGTCAATTTATCAAATTAACACAAACTTATCATTCAATTCATCAAATTAGAATTCAAATTCAATTCGTGAATATTAAATTTATTAAATTAACATTTAGTTTCATCAAATTAATATTCAATTCATCAAATTAACTTTCAATTCATATAATTTATATTCAAACTCTTTTAATTAACAATCAATTCATCAAATTAAGAACCAAATTTACCTAATGAATATTCAATCATAAATATTATTGGGACATATTTAACCCACAATCTTTAATAGTCAATTTTATTTGTCAAATTCATCAAATTAAGATCCAAATTCACCTAATGAATATTCAATCATGAATATTATCGGTACATATTTAACCCACAATTGTTAATGGTCAATTTTATTCGTCAAATTAACATGTAATTTCATCAAATTAACATTCAATTCATTAAATTGACATAAAATTAACATTCAATCTCATTTAGTTAATATTCATTTCATCAAATTAACTAGTTCTCTTTAACTTCATCAAATCAGCATCAAAATTAAGTTGATTGATATTTAATTCATCAAATTAACACTAATTTAACATTTAATGAATCTAATTTATATTCAATTCATACAACTAATATTCAGTGTCATCCAATTAGCATCCAATGTATCAAATTAATATTCAATTTTATACAATTAATATTTGATTAATCAAATTAACATCTAATAGCATCCAATAAACATTAAATTCATCAATTTAATAATAAATTAATATTAAAATAACAAAATTGCCCATATATAAACTCCAAACAATATCTCAACATAAAATTCGATTAAAATTCAAACTGATTAAAAATTATTTTTTTACATATTAAAATTTGAGTTGATTAAAATTTATTTTTCTACATATTAAAATTTGAGCCAATGAAAATTCGGGTTCAAATTTATTTTTTTTACATATTAAAATTTGAGCCAATTAAATATTTTTACATAATAATATTCGAGTTGATTTGAGCTCAACCTGAGCTACTAGCGCCTTAAAATTCAATTGGATTGGATTGGATTGAAATTTGTATTTTTTTTACTTCTTAAAATTCGTGTTAATTAAAATTCGACTCAAGTTGATTAAAATTTATTTTTACGTATTAAAATTTAAGTCGATTCAAATTTATATTTTTTATGTATCAAAATTCAGGCCGATTAAAATTTAATGCGATTTGATTAAAATTGATGAGAGCCGATTAAAAATTGAATTGAATTTAAATCGACTAAAATTTTAATAATTAAAAACATATAATTTTAAATCAACTCGAATTTAAATACATAAAAATAAATTTTAATTAACTCAAATCAAATTTTAATAAGTAAATAAAATATAAATATTAATCAATTTGACTCGAATTTTAATATTTAGTTTCATCCAATTAGTATTCAATATAATCAAATTTCAATATTAATTTGAGAAAATTGACTTTCATTAAATTCACGAATTTTGATGTTTAATTAATAAAATCGGCAGTCAATTTTGTGTTAATTTTATGAAATCAAAGTTTAATAAATAAAATTAAAGGTATTTTTTTTTATTAACATAGTAAAAGTGAATTTTGCAATCTATCACAATTATATATATGTTTGGAATATATCAAAATTATTATTATTATTATTATTTGGAATATATCGAAATTATTATTTAAAATATATCAAAATTATTTTTTTTATCACCAAAATGTGTGCGATCTATCCCAAGAGCTTGAGATCTATCTATCGAATGGTTGCAGTAGTCTCTCCTCCAAAACTTATTGAAAAACAATAAGTTTTGGATCGATCACAAGGTCACTAGAGCAAGATAACAAAGTTGTGGGCAATTTACTACAATTAAAGTCAAATTTATCACTTTTGAGAGTCAATTTACAACTTTAGAGGTTAATTTACATCTATTCTGACTAATATTTTGACTGTTTTGGTTAATATTATGACAATTTTAGGTAACATTATGAGGATTAAGAGTAAGTTTACGACAAAAAGAGATTAAATTAAAATCATGGTGGATAAATTTACCACAATTGTGAAAACATTACGACATAAAAGGAAAATTTTCGTATAGTTTAGGGTGAAATACAACGATTGTGGGTAAGATTACTTGTATATAAGATAATTTTATCAGTAATTTGGTTAATCTTTGAATAATTGTGAGTAATTTTACAAACATAAAAGTAAATGTATGACACCTATGGGATGCACTAGTGACGTATTTACAAACAAAATATGATTAAAGGTGTCTGTGAGACCCAATCCTGCATTTCATACATATTAACATAATTATGTGGACTAATTGCAATTACGTGGAATTATTAATTATATAGAATTTTGTGAATGAAAATGGTATTGAGTTGATTTTGAAATAACTTAAGAATTTAGGGGGAGGCAACTGGAATTAATTAAGTTGATTGAAATATCTTCACATCTGTGTCATGCATTGGTGGTGGGCCTTTCAAGTGTATGTGTGGGTGTGTGACGTGTGTGTGTGTGTGTGTTTGACTTGGTGTAGAAGTGTGTGTGTGTTTAACTTATGGACTAGTGTGTGTGTGTGTGATCAAAATATAAAGCTGTGTATGTGTGTGAGTCTGGTTTCTTTACAGAAACAGTGAGTGAAAGTGAGAGTGAGCAGGAGAGCAAGAGAAGAAGGAAAAAAATAAAAAAAATAATGTACGCACGTGGGTCTATTTGAACCGTGATCAAAGAATGTGTGTGGTACTTAATTTATACATAGGTTGTGCTTAATTTTAGTATATAGATATTGTACATATATGGACTGTTTTAACATGTTTTAAATTAGTGGCTATTTTAATTTATTTCATATACTATTTTAGTTTAATTTGGTGGGCTATTCGCGTTCAAATAATGGACTGTTTTAATTTAAATTTCATGGATTGATTTTTGATTTTAATTGAGTTAACATAACTTAGGGAGTTTTTTTGCATTGATTAAACGTGTACGTGAATTTAAGTGTAGTGGTTTTAAATAAAAATGTACCAGTATGTGAGTGAACGGTGGTAACCGAGGTTACCGGGACACTTCGAGTTGAATCGTCTTGCATGCATTAATGCATGATCAATTTTTCAATGTGATAAATATGTTGATATTTTAATTATAAATGTGTTAGGTGGAACAAGTGGGACAATTGGTATTGAAACAGATACGGAAACACAGAAGGAATTTCTTGGTAGGTTCGACGGTTCGTCATAGCTCTGCACACTTGAGATGGGTGTATACTTTTATATGTTTTAGAAATGCTATTATACTATGATAGTGAATGATAGAATTTAATAACAATTCTCCAAGATTATGTGCTACGTGCTTATGTGATTGGATGATGTTTTGTACAGTGTATTGTGGAATGTCGCGCACTATTTGAGAAAGGGGCGTCAATGCCTGGTCACTGGGTATGCAGTGATGTGCTAGCACTATGGTGTTCCTAGGAGGTTCGAGAGACACGAATCCATGTGGGATCGATCGCCCGATGAGGATAGTATGAATGTGATGTGGCTTGTGAATTATTTGGAATTGGATTGATGTTGTTATTTAATACGTGTATCTACATAGTATTTTCCTACTTTAGTGTATTACTATCGTTTCCATTTCATATACAACATATATACGCACTGAGCGCGTGGTTTAGCTTACACCCCTACAACTCTTCCTTTTCAGGTACTGTAGAGGAGAATACAGATCAGTCGACTGTCCAGTCGATTGAGTCTTGTACAACGATAGTGTGATATCACTCAGGTTGAGTGTCAGTATGACTTATTTCTGGATTATGTATTATATTTGTGAAAGATTATTATTATAACAGCTTAATAGTGTATATTTGTAAATAGACTCAACAGTCATACTTTGTGATGTATGTCATGTGGGTGTGGGAGTTTGTATCTGTCTATAATCTCATAAACAAATAATTGGTACAGGTTACAAGACAGATTTATCATCATGCTTATTGACTAAGGTGATGGGTGGTATTGTTGCACCTGTGAGATTAATTAGTGTTTTATTAATCTAGATTATATATATATATATGTGTAAACAAGTGTATCAAAGACTTAGTTTTGTCTCATCCCTGAGAGACTGGGATGGGGCGTGACAATTTAGTGGTATCAGAACTAAAGTTTATAATTTTGTAGTCGAGTTGAATCTAGTGTGACAGTGGACTTAGGGATGAGTCTATTTAGGTGGGGTGTTAAAGGTTCGTGTGAGTATGTGGCATATATACATATATTTTGCATGTTATCAAAACCCATATGCAATATTCACATGTTTTACAGTGATACATGGAGGGAGAAGGGTCCTCTACTCGTGTTGGAGATAGGGGAAAAAGACCCCAGGTAGAGAAAGAATCAGGTGATCGGGAAGCTAGACAATTGTGGGAAGCAGCAACGAGGTACTTTGAGCAACATACAATGCAAATGGAACCAGTAAGACCCAGGGGTACATTGTACGAACAATTTAAAAAGCTTGATCTACCAATATTTACGGGAACTGCAGGTCCATTGGAAGCAGAGAATTGGTTACGACGCATCGAAAAGATATTTAGGGTAATGAGAGTTGACGAGGAGGATAAATTGTTGTTGACCACTTTTATGCTGGCAGAGGAGGCCTANTGGTTACGACGCATCGAAAAGATATTTAGGGTAATGAGAGTTGACGAGGAGGATAAATTGTTGTTGACCACTTTTATGCAGGCAGAGGAGGCCTAGTATTGGTGGGAGGCTATGGAGAGAGCCTTGTTGCCAGTGTGCACTGAAGGGGAGGCCTACTTAGTGCCTAAAGTTCTCATATGGCGGCAATTTACAAATATTTTTGATAAGAAATATTTTCCCTTGAGTTATCGATACGATAAACAGAATGAATTCCTACATTTGCAGCAGGGGAATTAGTCAGTGATGGAATACGAGGGCAAATTTAGTACTCTATCCAGATTTATGTCTTTTGTTGTCGCAGATGAGGGGGAAAGATGCAGAAGATTTCAGATGGGGCTAAACTATAATATTAGATCCCGTATATCGATCCTAGAGTTAACAACATTTTTCGAATTATACAACAAAGCCCTGATTGTGGAAGATGATTTGAAGGAAATGGAAAGTGTGGGTGAGTTGGCAAAAAAGGGAAGATATGAGCCAAGTGGACAAGGTTCCAAGGGAAACTTTTTTAGCAAAGCCTAGAAGGGAATGTTTCCAAAGGGTGCGAGTAAGAAGAAATTAGGAGTCCCATCCCAGAGTCGAGGACAAGGAGTGAGTGGGTCATCTTCATTTATACCGGGGTGAGAAATGGGACAGACTCGGGGGAGTATAGTTACTTTTTATCGTTGTAGGCAGGTTAGGCACATTGTACGGAGCTGTCCTATGGGAGGATCAGGACCTGCTATGTCACAGCGTTGCTTTTTATGTGGGCAGGAGGGACATATGCAGAGAGATTGTCCACAGTACTTTACCCAGAGTTCATCGATGGGCAGTGCACCTACGGTGTCTTGGGGAGCAGCAAGTGGTAGAGGTCGAGGACGAGGAGGCAGTACTGGAGGTAGCAGTGTTGGTGGCAGTGGACCGAGTGGACATGAGACTGGAGGATGTGTCTTTGTACTAACCCAGCGGGATGCTCAGGCGACCCTGGATGTGGTTACAGGTATGATGTCTATTTTTGGTCAGCAGGCACGAGTCCTGATAGATTCAGGTGCCACACGGTCATTTATATCACTGTCATTCTGCATGCATGCTAATAGACCACCTACTCCATTAGAATGTGGCTTGACTATAGCTACCCCCATGGGTGACTGTGTGACGACCAAGTTAGTATATAGGGAGTGCCTAGTTCAAGTGGGTAATAGAGAATTACCTGCAAATCTGTTACCTCTTGACTTCCAGGATTTTGATTTAATTTTAGGAAAGGATTGGTTGTCTACATATCATGCTACTATTGACTGTTTTCGTAAAGAAGTGGTATTTAGAATTCCACATATTCCTTTGTTTCGGTTCTTTGGAGAACGACGCCCTGAGTCGAGGAATTTGATATCAGCAATTAAAGCCAAGAAGTTACTCAGAAAAGGATGCTATGAGTACTTGGCTTATGTGAAAGATACTCAGAGGGATACTCTTGAATTGAAGAATATTCTTGTGGTTAATGAGTTCGCTGATGTGTTTCCCAAAGAGTTACCAGGGTTACCGGTTGATCGAGAGATGAAATTTACTATTGAGCTTGTGCCAGGAACTAGTCCCATATCCATTACTCCATACAGGAGGGCTCTAGCTGAATTGAAGGAACTTAAAGTGCAGTTGCAGGATTTGTAAGATCGGAGATTTATAAGGTCTAGTGTATCTCTTTGGGGTGCACTAGTGTTATTTGTAAGGAAGAAGGATGGCACTATGAGATTATGCATTGATTACAGATAGCTAAATAGAGTGACTATCTAGAACAAGTATCCATTGTCCCGTATAGATGATTTGCTGGACCAGCTACAGGTAGGGATGGCAGTGGATCGGTGAAAAACGGGTATTCGTCCAAACCCACTCCGTTTGGACTGGAGATGGACTATACGTATTGGACGGTGAACGTATACGGAAATACCCGTATAAACCTGTACGGAGATGAAGGCGGGGATGGACTTACCCTTAACCCCCGCCCCCGCTACCCGTTAAATATATATATATATATATATATATATACTTCAAAAACCTAACTAAACATATTAACTATAACTACCAATCTAGAAATATGGTAATCAAATTAATAAGTAACATTGTCATGCGGTAATCTTATCAACTTTTTCCTCTAATTGTTCTTTTTTCTATGTGTGCTCATTGATTGAAACTGTTAGGAGTTTGGATTGACCATGCTCTAAAAACATATAAGAGAGAGTAAGATAGTTTTGCATTTCATCGTTGGTAGAATTATTGAATTAGCGAAATTTAAAATTTTCATCTTTTAACACTTTATGGTTGTAATATGAATTGTAATAACAAAAATTCTTCAAGCAATCTTCATGTGTAGTGCTATTGTTTTCTTAGTTCAATTTTATTTTTTTTCTTCCTTTCTCTCTAATAGTTCCGTTTCTCTTTTTGTGGTCCAATGACACTTTAAATAGAATACTATATTATTTTGACTTTTACATTGTGCAATCTACATTATGTTGTGTTAGATTATGTTAGATTATTGAGAATGTTGTTGGATTATTTAAAATATTAGATCTATTTAGAATTTTGGATTATGCTACTTGGGCTTGGGTTTGGGCTTAGGCTTAGGCCTGGGCTTAGGCGGGTACGGAGAAAGCAGGGACGGGGACGGGGACAGGGATTAGAAATTTACCCGCGGACGGAGATGAGGATGGAGATGAAAACTATACTTGTTAACGGGGGTAGACCGGGAATGGATGGAGTTTTTTTAAGCAGGTACGGGGATGAAGACTATACTTCCCGCCCCCGCTTTGGTCCACTGACATCCCTAGCTACAAGGTGCTCTGGTGTTTTCAAAGATTGATCTTCGATAAAGATATCATCAGTTGAAAGTAAGGGATAATGATATATCGAAGACCGTTTTTCAGACTAGGTATGGACATTATGAATTTCTGGTGATGCCATTTGGACTGACTAATGCTCATGTTGTATTTATGGATCTAATGAACTGAATATTCCAACCTTATCTTGATTCATTTGTGATAGTATTTATTGATGACATATTGATATACGCTCGTAGTGAAGAGGAGCATATGCAACATTTGAGGGTAGTATTACAAACATTGAGGGATAGACAATTATTTGCCAAACTCAGTAAATGTGAGTTTTGGTTGGACAGGGTGATGTTTTTAGGGCATATAGTTTCTGGTGATGGTGTATGTGTTGATCCAGCTAAGATTGATACTGTGGTTAACTGGGAGAGACCGAAGGTAGTGATAGAGATTCAGAGTTTTCTGAATTTGGCAGGTTACTATCGGAGGTTTGTACAGAAATTTTCTATTTTAGCTATGCCCCTGACCCGATTGACCTAAAAAGGTGTGAAGTTTGAGTGGTTTGATAGATGTGAGCAGAGTTTCCAGGAGTTGAAGACCAGGTTGATGATTGCACCAGTATTAACCATTCCGTCAGGTAGTGATGGGTTCGTGGTTTATAGTGATGTTTCACATCAAGGTTTGGGTTGTGTGTTGATGCAACACGGTAGAGTGGTAGCTTATACTTCTAGACAACTAAAACCACATAAGTGTAATTATCCTACCCACGATTTGGAGCTTGCAGCTATTGGATTCGCACTACGATTATGGAGACATTTTTTATATGGAGTTACCTGTGAGATTTATACAGATCACCAGAGTTTGAAATATTTGTTCACCCCAAAAGAGTTGAACCTGAGGCAGTGGCGTTGGATTGAGCTTATTAAGGATTATGACTGCACTATTCATTACCACCCAGGGAAAGCAAATGTTGTGGTGGATGCTTTGAGTTGAAAATCGTCTGATAGATTGGCTAGTTTGCGAGTGATTCGAAAAGGGTTATTTGTAGATTTGAAATCCTTGAGAGTACAGTTGGAGATAGGAGAGACTGCAACTCTACTTGCTACACAGACTTTGAGACCAATGTTGGTGGACAGGATCAAAGAGGCACAACAGTTGGATCTCCAGATTGAGAAAATGAAGAAATAGGTGAAGACTAGGTTGAGAACTGATTTTATTGTTGACAGTGAGGATGTTTTGTTATTTGGTTCACAGTTATGCGTACCTAACGATGCAGGGTTAAAAAGAGAGATTCTGAAGGAAGCACATAATTCAGCATATGTTATGCATCCAGGTAGTACAAAAATGTATCGTGACTTGAGAGAGTATTATTGGTGGTCTGGAATGAAATGAGAGATAACAGAGTTTGTGGCTCGATGTTTAGTGTGTCAGCAGGTGAAGGCTAAACATCAGAGATTAGCCGGGTTATTGCATCCTCTACCGATTCCAGAATGGAAGTGGGAGCATATCACTATGAATTTTGTGAGTAATTTGTCCCATACGCAAAAAGGACATGAGGCCATTTGGGTGATAGTTGACAGGTTGACGAAATCTGCTCATTTTCTAGCTGTTAAAATGTTTTATTCTCTTGACAGATTAGCCAGATTGTACATTGATGAGATTGTGAGACTGCATGATATACCTGTATCTATCGTCTCTGATAGGGACCCACGTTTTACTTCGAGATTTTGGCCTAGCTTACAGACTGCACTAGGCACTACTTTGAAGTTTAGTACAACATTCCACCCACAAACAGATGGATAGACAGAGCGTACTATTCAGACACTGGAGGACATGTTGAGAGCTTGTGTATTGGACCTTAGAGGTAACTGGGATGAATATTTGCCTTTAGTTGAATTTGCTTATAATAATAGTTATCAGAGTTCGATTGAGATGGCACCATATGAAGCTTTGTATGGGAGAAAGTGTAGGACCCCAGTGTGCTGGAGTGAAGTAGGTGAGAGGAAGTTTTTAGGTCCGAAAATTGTGCAGATGATCACTAATCAGATTAAAGTCATGTCGGAGAACTTACAGAGTGCACAGAGCAAGTAGAAAAGTTATGCAGATAATCGACGTCGTGATTTGAAATTCAAGGTGGGTGATCAAGTGTTCCTACGGGTATCACCTTAGAAAGGGGTCATTCGTTTTGGCAGGAAAGGAAAGTTGGCTCCTAGGTATATTGGTCCGTACAACATCGTAGAACGGATTGGAGTTGTTGCATACCGGTTGAAGTTACCAGTGGAGTTGTCCAGGTTGCATGATATATTCCATGTCTTTATGTTACGAAAATACTTGTCTGACTCATCACATGTGTTGACTTCAGAACCGATCGAATTAGTTGAGGATTTGACTTATATAGAGCTGCCGGTTCAGAATTTGAATAGGAAAGAGAAATTATTACGCACAAAGACAATACTGTTAGTGAAGGTGTTGTGGAGAAGTCACTCAGTAGAGGAAACAACCTGGGAGACTGAGGAGAGTATGCGGACTCAATATCCTCACTTATTTAGCATAGGTAAGTAATTTCCAGGACGAAATTTTTATTAGTGGGAGAGAGTTGTGAGACCCAATCATGCATTTCATACATATTAACATAATTATGTGGACTAATTGTAATTAGGTGGAATTATTTATTATATAGAATTTTGTGAATGAAAATGGTATTGGGTTGATTTTGAAATAACTTAAGAATTTAGGGGGAGGTAAGTGAAATTAATTAAGTTGACTGAAATATCTTCATATATGTGTCATGCATNACTGAGCGCGTGGTTTAGCTTACACCCCTACAACTCTTCCTTTTCAGGTACTGTAGAGGAGAATACAGATCAGTCGACTGTCCAGTCGATTGAGTCTTTGTGGGTGTGTGACGTGTGTGTGTGTGTTTGACTTGGTGTAGAAGTGTGTGTGTGTTTAACTTATGGACAAGTGTGTGTGTGTGTGTGTGTGATCAAAATATAAAGCTGTGTGTGTGTGAATCTAGTTTCTTTACAAANTGACTCATCACATGTGTTGACTTCAGAACCGATCGAATTAGTTGAGGATTTGACTTATATAGAGCTGCCGGTTCAGAATTTGAATAGGAAAGAGAAATTATTACGCACAAAGACAATACTGTTAGTGAAGGTGTTGTGGAGAAGTCACTCAGTAGAGGAAACAACCTGGGAGACTGAGGAGAGTATGCGGACTCAATATCCTCACTTATTTAGCATAGGTAAGTAATTTCCAGGACGAAATTTTTATTAGTGGGAGAGAGTTGTGAGACCCAATCATGCATTTCATACATATTAACATAATTATGTGGACTAATTGTAATTAGGTGGAATTATTTATTATATAGAATTTTGTGAATGAAAATGGTATTGGGTTGATTTTGAAATAACTTAAGAATTTAGGGGGAGGTAAGTGAAATTAATTAAGTTGACTGAAATATCTTCATATATGTGTCATGCATTGGTGGTGGGTTCTTCCAAGTGTATGTGTGGGTGTGTGACGTGTGTGTGTGTGTGTTTGACTTGGTGTAGAAGTGTGTGTGTGTTTAAATTATGGACAAGTGTGTGTGTGTGTGTGTGTGTGTGATCAAAATATAAAGCTGTGTGTGTGTGTGAATCTAGTTTCTTTACAAAAACCATGAGTGAAAGTGAGGGTGAGCAGGAGAGCAAGAGAAGAAGGGAAATAAAAAAAAATAAAAAAACAAATGTACGCACGTGGGTCTATTTGAACCGTGAGCAAGGAAGGTGTGTGGTACAGTGTATTACTATCATTTCCATTTCATATACAACATGTATATTCACTGAGCGCGTGGTTTAGCTCACACCCCTACAGCTCTTCCTTTTCAGGTACTGTAAAAGAGGATACAGATCAGTCCACTGTCCATTCGATTGAGTCTTGTACAACGATAGTGTGATATCACTCAGGTTGAGTGTCAGTATGACTAATTTCTAGACTATGTATTATATTTGTGAAAGATTATTATTATAGCAGTTTAATAGTATATATTTGTAAATAGACTCAACAGTCATACTTTGTGATATATGTCATATGGGTGTGGGAGTTTGTATCTGTCTATAATCTCGGAAACAAATAATTGGTACAAGTTATAAGACTGATTTACCATCATGCTTATTGACTAAGGTGATGGGTGATATTATTGCACCTGTGAGATTAATTAGTGTTTTATTAATTTAGATTATATATATATATATATATATATAAACAGGTGTATCAAAGACCTAGTCGTGTCTTATCCCTGGGAGACCGGGATGGGGCGTGACAGTGTCAATCAATAATTTTACCACCATACTCATTACATTTACTATTATTAATGATAGTATTACCGCCGTGGTAAAATTTGTGATAACAGTGAGAAATTTATCACAATTAGAGGTATATTATTTATCTCCAAAATGTTTGCAATCTATCCTAAGAGCTTGGGATCTATCACAAGGTTATAGTAGTCTCCCACAAAACAAGCTTGGGATCTGTTGACCTGAAAAATTGTGATCGATCATCGAGTGAAATGATAAATCATTGTATTTTATGACAATTTTTTGTTCTAAGAAGAAACATTGCACTCAATACTATGTTTTTGCCATCGATCTTAGTACTATGTTTTTTTGTGATCTATCCAAATAGATTCGAATCTATCCCCAAGATTTAGAATATACCTTAAAATGTTAAAAAATTGTTTAGGATCGATCATAGGTATCATTGACATAATTTTTTTTGGCAATTAATCTTCAATTTTGTTTCTTTACATTAAATGTCACCAATTTAAAGTCTTTTTCAAGCAAATCATTAATATCAAATTGATCTTTAATTTTTTCAAAATGAGTCAAATGACATTTAATTTCAACAATTTAAAATTTAATTCCACCAAATTAACATTCAATTTTATCCAATTAATGTTCAAATCATCAAATTAACACCTAATTTATCCTCAAATTAATATTAAAAATCATCCAATAAACATTAAGATCATCAAACTAATTTAATTCAATTAACATTCAATTACTAAATTAACACCTACTTCAGTAATTTTGGTCATTACTATTGTAAATTTTCTACTGTTATAAATTTTCTATTGATTTTATAATTTTATTTATTATTTTGATAATTTTGTCCACTATTATTGTAAATTTTTTCACTACTATCGTAATTTTGTCCATTGTTGTTGTACATTTCCTACTATTGTTGTAAATTTTTCACTAATGTTGTAATTTTGTGAACTACTATAGTAATTTTGTTCACTACTGTTGTAAATTTTTCACTTATGTTAAAAATAGTGGTTAAGCTTATTAGTATATAGACCAATTTTACTTTTATTTTAATTAATATTATAAAAATCGTAGACAATAATACAAACTTAAAAGTAAATTTACGACATCAGTGAAATACACTAATATCGTGTTTATAACAAATGTGATTAAATGTGTTAATTATACTCTTTATCACTGTATTAGTTAAAATTTACTCATTATTGTTGTTTGTTGTTATAAATTTTTTATTAATATTATAAATTTGTCCACTATGATTGTTGTACTAATACTTGCATATGAAGACAAAGTAAGAAAACAAATGATGAAACAGGTTGTCTTTCCCTTTTGTTTTTAAACGTGATAGAATTTAGTGCCTTCGGGACCTAACAATTTTTAGCTTAGTACTGAAAAGTTAAATGGCTGTATTGTAGTCGGCCCCATGGGAAACATATGAAACAAAACTATGTAGAGTGATAGGCTGTAAGGCAATCATTTTCAAGAGGACAATCTTATCTACATGGGAGAGTATTCCTGGCTGCGTATGTGAAGAGGCTTCAATTTCCACAAAAAAAAAATTGACTTTTCAATTGTCCAGTAATTTTCCACATTGAAAACCTGACAATTCATTAAGACTCTGCAGTGGTGGAACCCACTACACCACCAGATCTTGTCCCTATTCTTTGTTTAATTCTCACCATAACATATGTAATAGGCTAATATTAAATTTTCAAAAAATCAGACTAAATTATCATACTGGTATAGTAAATTTTTAATTTTGAGTTTTTCTATTATATCTATGCCACATCAGTTAGTCTTTTTTCTGATCTTATTATTTTTTTTCCATCTATTTAGTGTTATCCGTGGTACTTTTCGACCCTATTTTTCTATTATAAGATTTTTATTTTTTTATCAAATATTATGGGTTCACTTTGAGATATAATGTCGGTCGTACCTTTAAACACAATTATTTTGAAAACAGATAAGAAAATTAAAACATTACAATCTTAATTAAATGTTAACCAGTTACCACTCTCTCTCAAAAAGCGAACACCGAATCTATCAATGCATCGGAAATCTCGTTGACTTCGTTGTTTTAAAATTTGAAAAATAAATCCAGTTAATTTCGGTACTCCATCTCTTACGAATTCATGATTAAGTGTCAAAAACTACTGCAGCGTGGTAGAGAAGATCAATGAACATATCATCCAAGTGGTTGAAGCATCCATCGCTGGAACTACTAGTTTGTTGCAGTCACACTTTTTGAATAATTTGTCACTGTTTGATATGTTGTCACATTATTTTTGATTATATTGTCGTTTGTTACGTTGTTTTTTAGTAATATGTCACACTTTTTGAATAATTTATCACATTGTTTAATATTTTTTCACATTATTTTTAAGTATATTGTCACATTACTTTTCATAACTTTTCAGAGACTCATCACACACATTGTTTAGTATGTTGTCACATTAAAAAAAAACAAAAATTTAGAAAAGAATTTGGTTCGGACAAATGTCTGGAATACAAAATACTAAACAAAATACAATTGTACAAGACAATAAATAGCAAAACTTTTTTTTTTAAAAAAAAACTGCAATATAGAAGACTACATGAATTAAACATTTTATCAGAAAAATCTGGAATTTTGAAAAGCTCCAAATGTTTTTCTGAAGAAAACTAAAATGGTGAAGGAAATGAAATCTTAGAATAATTGGAACACAAAACCACAAAAAAAGAAAAAAAAAACCCAGTTTTTGCATACGAAAAACTCAAAAAACTAACTGCAAGAAAACTATAATGGTGAAGAAGACAACTTTCAGTTTAAAAAGATAATATCAAATGAATTGAGATCAATTTTTTAAAATTCAAACTGTTAAATATATCACAATAACACTATAAAGAATCTTTTCAAATATTTTTATTTTTTAAAAGTTGTAATATTATCCCTAATAGAGGTAATGTTACACAAACGATTGTAAAATTCCCTGAATAATGGTAAAGTCACCTAAAATCATGGTAAATTCACCCAAATCGGTGTATTAGCATCCCAAACGATGGTATTTTCAATCCAATTAAAATCTAATTCATCAAATTAACATTCAAATACATTTAATTAACACTCAATTTATTAAATTAACATCATATTCAATAGACTAACATCAAATTCATCAAATTAACATCTAAATTTACTCAATTAATATTCAATTCATCAAATTAAAACCAAGTTAACATTTAATTCGTCAAAATTATATTCAAATTCATCCCATTAATACTCAATTTGTGAAATTGAACTCCAAAAATTATCTAATAAACATTCAATTCGTCAAATTAACATGTAATTTCATCAAATTAATATTCAATTCATCAAATTGAGATCAAATTATCATTCAATCTCATTTAGTTAATGTTCAATTCATCAAATTTAACTAGTTCTCTTTAACTTCATCAAATCAACATTTAAATTAATTCGATTAATATTTAATTCATTAAATTAACACTAATTTAACATTTAATGAATCTAATTTATGTTCAATTCATACAACTAATATTCATTTGTCACCCAATTTGCATTCAATGTATCAAATTAATTTTCAATCTTATACAATTAATATTTGATTAATCAAATTAACATCTAATATCATCCAATAAACATTAAATTCATCAATTCAATAATAAATTAATATTAAAATACCAAAATTGCCTATACATAAACTCCAAACAATATTTCAACATAAAATTTGATTAAAATTCAAGTCGATTAAAAATTATTTTTTTTCATATTAAAATTCGAGTTGATTAAAATTTAAGCCAATTAAAATTTAGGTACAAACTGATTCAATTTTATTTTTTTTACATATTAAAATAGGAGCCAATTAAATTTTCTTACATATTAAAATTTGAGTTGATTTGAACTCAACCTTAGCTACTATCGCCTAAAAATTCAAATCGAGTCGATTGAAATATGTATTTTTTTTACTTCTTAAAATTTGTGCTAATTAAAATTCAATTCAAATTGATTAAAATTTATTTTTATGTATTAAAATTTATGTCAATTCAATTTTATATTTTTTTATGTATCAAAATTTAGGCCGATTAAAATTTAATACAAGTTGATTAAAATTGATGAGCGCCGATTAAAAATTGAATTGAATTTTAATCGACTCAAATTTTAATAAGTAAAAAAAATATTATTTCAAATCAAATCGAATTTAAATACATAAAAATAAATTTTAATTAACTCGAATTAAATTTTAATAAGTAAATAAAATATAAATTTTAATCGACTTGACTCGATTTAATATTTAGTTTCATCCAATTAGCATTCAATATAATCGAATTTCAATGTTAATTTGATAAAATTGTCTATCATTAAATTCATGAATTTTAATGTTTATTTAATAAAATTGGCAGTCAATTTTGTGTTAATTTTATGAAATCAAAGTTTAATAAATAAAATTAAAGGTAATTTTTTTATTAATTTGGTAAAAGTGATTTTTGCGATCTATCTCAATTATATATTTTTTGGGAATATCTCAAAATTATTATTATTATTTAGAATATATCAAAATTATTATTTTTTATCTCTAAAATGTTTGTGATCTATCTCAAGAGCTTGGGATTCATCTATCGAAAGGTTGCAGTAGTCTCTCCCCATAAACTTATTGAAAAATGATAAGTTTAAGATTGATCACAAAGTCACTAGAGTGAGATTTAGCAAAGTTGTCGACAATTTAATACAACTAAGGGAAGATTTATCATCTTTGAGAGTCAATTTACAAAAATTGTGGATAAATTTACAACTATTCTAATTAATATTACGACTGTTTTGGTTAATATTATGACAATTTTAGGTAATATTACTAGAATTAAGGGTAAGTTTACGACAAAAAGAGGTTAAATTAAAGTCATAGTGGATAAATTTACCACAATTGTGAAAACGTTACGGCATAAAAGGAAAATTTTACTATACTTTAGGGTGAAATACAACGATTGTGGGTAAGATTACTTGTATATAAGATAATTTTATCATTAATTTGGTTAATCTTAGAATAATTGTGAGTAATTTTACAAACGTAAAGATAAATGTATGACACTTATGAGATGCACTAATGACGTATTTACAACAAAATATGATTAAAGATGTCAATCAATACTTTTACTACCATATTGGTTACATTTAATATTATTAAGGATAATATTACTGCCGGTGTGGTAAAATTTGTGATAACAATGAGAAATTTATCACAATAAAGGGTATATTACCTATCTCCAAAATGTTTACGATCTATCCAAAAAGTTTGAAATCTATCACAAGGTTACAGTAGTCTCTCACAAAAAGAGCTTGGGATCTGCTGATCTAAAAAATTGTGATCGATCATTAAGTGAAATAATAAATCATTGTATTTCATGACAATTTTTTGTTCCAAGAAGAAAAATTGCTCTCCATCCTATGTTTTTACCATCGATCATTATATTCTTCGGTAGTGTTGCACCGAGAGGCAATAAGGAGCCTAGCAATATTCGAGAGTGATTCGTATTGTGGCATTCGGACTAAAGATAACGTAGACAAATGAGGGACACAGAGACTAGTAAAAATATGAGACAAAAATATTATTCATGAAATGACCGGCTCAAATTACTACATAACCGACTATTTATAATGGCTAAATAAATCGTAATTGAATTAGAAAAAATAAAAATGCAATCCAGGTTTCACTTAGAAATACAACAAATTAAAATTTTGGCAAGTAGTTTGCCAAAAGCCGCTTTGTGGAAGGAATTTACCAAACCCAAGAGATTTCATTGGGAGATTACTTTTATCGTGATCTGCCTACTCAAGGAAGGGAGGAGATTACTGCCTCAAGACTCTCAACATTTTCGGCCTTATTCTAGGAGATGACTAAAGCTTGATATTCGAATTCCATCAGAGGCCGAGATTTGCTACAATCCACACCACCTTGTCTCTTCAAGTTTGAATACTCCAACGTCAATCATTTGCATTGGGAAGTATGTAATGGTAAGTGGTGAGCCATAGGCATGCATGGTCAGTTTGTTACAATGGAAGAATATTAAGTAGGGAACATAATCAAAAGGATAATGCATTTGACGTGGGAATAAGGGACCCACCAATTTCAAGTTAACCCAAGTTTAGTGGGAATAATTATGAAAGCATGCATGGGTAAAAAGGTGGGCCTCAAGACTCTCAAAAAATTCGGAATTGAAGATTTCCTCGCTCAAGGAGATGACAGAAGATATTTCTTCCAAATCTTTCCCCTTAGAGATTTTAATTAATAAAAAAAAATAGTAACAAAGACGAGTTGTAAATTCAAACGTCTTGAGTTCAAATTTAAGCAACCTATTAGGGTCAGGCAATGAGAGATTTATCCTTCATAAATACCGTAGTCATGACGTAAATGATTTGTTTTTGACCAGACCAAGAAAAAAATTAGTCGAGATACAAATAAATTGGACAGAACACTCAGGACACCATGTATTCCACTAAATTTACTTTACCAAAAACAAAAAGTAATTTACCATTGAAGGCACTATATTCATGTTAATTGGTTGTCTCATAAAACATTTCTCGTGTAGTACCATATAAATTTAGTCATCTAATGTAATTTTTCAATAAAATTACTTTTATTGTTGAATTAATAAAGAATCTTAATATTACTTGAAATTAATTGTCAACACAAATACAATAATATATTCGGTCAAATCATAATGTTCAAAATCGTATTGCTGAGTCATGGAGATGGTTTCAAACCCCTTTCTATACGTATATGGGAAAGTCTGCAGTATTAACGGTGGCATCGTATCGAAAATTATAATTTTTTATGGACAAATTATAATTTTTTGAGGTGTAAATTATAATTTTTAAACGCATGATCATTCATAATTAAAACACTGCGATCGATTATAAAAATTACAATTTTTAAAAGTCAAGTTATAACTAGGGGCGGCCCAATGTAAATGGGGGTCCTAGGGGAAAAATTTTACCCGGGGTCCTATTAATGTTAATATATTCAAATATTTTTAATTAAATATTAAAATTATTTTTCTTATTTTTTGAAATATAAAATTATTGATCAAGTTTTTATGTTCAAGTTTTGTCAATAAATTTTTCTTAATAGATTATAGTTAATCCATTCAATTTTTCTTGTAACATAGTTGGTTGTAAATAAGATTTTATCAATTTAAGTTTTGAAAAGCTCATTTATGTTTTGAAAAGCTCATTTATGTTGAAGCGATTATTATTAACAAAATTTTATAAGTAATGCATGTATGTAGAAAAAAATTTAGTCTTTTTATATAGTTTAGTATTTCAATTGCAATGTTAGTTTTAATTTTTAATTCTGGAAATAAAATTAAACCATCAATATTAGTACATACAGCATAAATGAAGTGGTTAATAATAAAAATTTATATAAGCAAGAAAAAGAAAAAAAAATTACTTATTTTACTTTGCAGGTGCTAAAGATTATTCGTATAAACTTTTAGGGGTGAATTGATAGTACAAAGGTGATTCCAGAGAGAGAGAGAGAGAGAGAGAGAGATCCAGGAGAGAGACGGTGTGGAGGCTAACTTTTTTTAGGCCAGAAAAATAAAAACAATCATGACATAAAATATAAAACTACTAGAATTTTATTGGGCTTAATTAAATGGAGAGAATCTTTGGACTTAAGACTTAAGAGTATGTTTAACTATGACTCAAATTTTTACTTGAATTTGAGTAAAAAATTTAATTTGATAAACAGGGTTCTAAAGGACAAACTTAAATTTAAAGAAGAAGAAACTTAAATTTAAATAAGGGTAAACGTAAATTTAAAAGAGAATAAAGATGACCATTGAATCTTTAAAAAAGGTGAAAATCTCACAATTAAAGATTTGAGTAAGAATTTAAATCTTATTTGATTTGAGTAAAAAAAATGAGTTTCTATTGATTTGGTATAAATTTGAATAATATGTAGGAGCAAGTTTTTTAGGCATTTTTACCTAAATTTAAATTTGAGTCTAAATTTAAGTCGGTGTTGAAGATGCTCTAAAAGGACATCTCCAATCCTTACTCAAATTTAGACTCAAATTTTAATTTGAGTAAAAAAGTATAAAAAACTCATTCCAATCTTTGACTCAAACTTATACCAAATTAAGGGAAACTCATTTTTTTACTTAAATTAAGGGAGACTCAAATTTTTAATGGTGAAATTTTACTATATTTTAAAGATCCAATGATCATCCTTATTCCTTTTTAAATTTATGTTTGCTCTCATTTAAATTTGGCCCTCATCTATAACTCTAAATTAAAATTCAGGCCTAAAATACTATGGGTGATAATTTTTGGGGCCCTCTAAATCTAGGTTTCTAGACAGTCATCTTAGTGACTTATGTCTAAGGTGCCTGATTATAACTCGTAAATAAGAAGTTACAACTGGTTATCTATGATCGATTTGGAGGCTCTCCCCAATCGTAACTTTACCTTGTATAACTTTTACCGTTAAAATTTTTCTGGGTAGACTTTTCCAACGTTTATATCTTATGACAAATCACATGTATACCCGGACCAAGTATAACCTTCACTAAATAAAAACAAATAGGATAAATTATATTCATATTCTCTAATATTTGATTTTATTACACAGACACTCTCACATTTTAAAAATTACATTGAAACCTCAATTGTTAGACAGAGTTATTATCTTAATAAAAAGACTATTTTGTCCCGCTCTTTAACTCAAATCCAAACCCCAAGCATATCCCTAACCCCAACCCTAATCTTCGTCGTCTTCTGCATCCAACGCTCCCAATGTTTTCTCTTTGACTCTCTCTTTCTCTCTTTCACTCTCTCTCAAGGCGAAGAACTAGCCTGAAATCATCAGTCCTCTCTCCCCCACTGTAGCACCCATCAGTAGAAGAACTAGCTAGCCCAAAATCACTTGAGAACCAACCCAAAATCACAAAAGAAATCGAAAGGGTTCAAAGCTTAAAAAATCTGAGCTATCAAAAGGACAACAGTGGTTTTTGAATCCCTAAGTCTAATCTCTTCGTCTCTCAAATCGAATGCGATGATGAGTGATTTTGAAACCCTAACTCCCCTCTCTTTGTCTTTCAGTTCTGAGGCATTTTTGTGGTGGTGGTGGTGGTGGTGGTGAGTGTTTTTGTTTTGGTGGTGATCGTGATTGTTGGTGCGTGTTACTAAGTTGGTGGCGATGTTGTGGAGGAAAATGGTCATATACAGAGATGATTGATAATGAGTTTGGTCTATGTGGTGGAGGCAAAGGTGGTTTAAATGAGGTTGTGGTTTCTCTCTCTCTCTCTCCCTCTCTCTTTCTATCTATGTGTGTCTCTGTGTTGGTGGTGTTTGGATGCGTTGGGTGGCAAATGCACTATTGCGATATGTGTTTACTGCGATGGTGGATCCCTTATTATGATTAGGTTTAAGCGGTGGTGTAGGTGGTGGAACTGGTGGTGATGGGTGACAAGAGTAAAAATTTATGTAATTAGATAAATAATAAACAAAAATAAATTTAATATGGGGATAATTGGATTAGATAATTATTAAGGTTTTAAAAAAATTGATTACATTGTACTAATAGTACCAAATATTATTTAATAAACAAAAAAAATTAATATTTTATTTATTAATGTAATAATTTAGATATTCACCATTTAAGTGTTAAATTTTAATCTATATGTTTCATATANATAAATAATAAACAAAAATAAATTTAATATGGGGATAATTGGATTAGATAATTATTAAGGTTTTAAAAAAATTGATTACATTGTACTAATAGTACCAAATATTATTTAATAAACAAAAAAATTTAATATTTTATTTATTAATGTAATAATTTAGATATTCACCATTTAAGTGTTAAATTTTAATCTATATGTTTCATAGANAGTACAAAGGTGATTCCAGAGAGAGAGAGAGAGAGAGAGAGATCCAGGAGAGAGACGGTGTGGAGGCTAACTTTTTTTAGGCCAGAAAAATAAAAACAATCATGACATAAAATATAAAACTACTAGAATTTTATTGGGCTTAATTAAATGGAGAGAATCTTTGGACTTAAGACTTAAGAGTATGTTTAACTATGACTCAAATTTTTACTTGAATTTGAGTAAAAAATTTAATTTGATAAACAGGGTTCTAAGGGACAAACTTAAATTTAAAGAAGAAGAAACTTAAATTTAAATAAGGGTAAACGTAAATTTAAAAGAGAATAAAGATGACCATTGAATCTTTAAAAAAGGTGAAAATCTCACAATTAAAGATTTGAGTAAGAATTTAAATCTTATTTGATTTGAGTAAAAAAAATGAGTTTCTATTGATTTGGTATAAATTTGANTCATAGTACAACTTTCTGTCAAGTGAAAAAGACACGCTTAACCAATAGAGTAAAAAAGACGCACTTAACCAATAGAGTAATGTTACATGAATTTAAAAATTAGACTTTATAATTTCATTAATTGAATAAGTAGTGAATNTCTCAAGTAAAAAAGTGCATTACCTTAAAAGTACTTCAAACCCATTCTTTAGTAGTGGTGAGGAGGAGGAGGAGGTGACTTGTAATAGTAATGGGGTGGTGGTTTGTGTACTGGGGGTGGCGGTGGAGGGGACTTGTAAATGTAAGGTTTTTTGGGTGGTGGTGGTGGTGGTGACTTGTATTTGTAAACCGGAGGAGGAGGAGACTTGTACACGTATGGTTTCTTGGGTGGTGGTGGAGGAGGGGACTTGTAAATGTAAGGTTTTTTGGGTGGTGGGGGTGGTGACTTGTATTTGTAAACCGGAGGAGGAGGAGGAGGAGGAGGAGACTTGTACATGTATGGTTTCTTGGGTGGTGGTGGAGGAGGAGACTTGTAAATGTAAGGTTTTTTGGGTGGCGGTGGTGGTGACTTGTATTTGTAAGCCGGAGGAGGAGGAGGAGGAGACTTATACACATATGGTTTCTTGGGTGGTGGGGGAGGAGGGGACTTGTAAATGTAAGGTTTTTTGGGTGGTGGTGGTGGTGACTTGTATTTGTAAGCCGGAGGAGGAGGAGGAGGAGACTTATACACATATGGTTTCTTGGGTGGTGGGGGAGGAGGGGACTTGTAAATGTAAGGTTTTTTGGGTGGTGGTGGTGGTGACTTGTATTTGTAAACAGGAGGAGGAGGAGGAGGAGGAGACTTGTAATAGTAATGGTGTGGTGGTTTGTGTACTGGGAGTGGCGGTGNTCCTTATTCCTTTTTAAATTTATGTTTGCTCTCATTTAAATTTGGCCCTCATCTATAACTCTAAATTAAAATTCAGGCCTAAAATACTATGGGTGATAATTTTTGGGGCCCTCTAAATCTAGGTTTCTAGACAGTCATCTTAGTGACTTATGTCTAAGGTGCCTGATTATAACTCGTAAATAAGAAGTTACAACTGGTTATCTATGATCGATTTGGAGGCTCTCCCCAATCGTAACTTTACCTTGTATAACTTTTACCGTTAAAATTTTTCTGGGTAGACTTTTCCAACGTTTATATCTTATGACAAATCACATGTATACCCGGACCAAGTATAACCTTCACTAAATAAAAACAAATAGGATAAATTATATTCATATTCTCTAATATTTGATTTTATTACACAGACACTCTCACATTTTAAAAATTACATTGAAACCTCAATTGTTAGACAGAGTTATTATCTTAATAAAAAGACTATTTTGTCCCGCTCTTTAACTCAAATCCAAACCCCAAGCATATCCCTAACCCCAACCCTAATCTTCGTCGTCTTCTGCATCCAACGCTCCCAATGTTTTCTCTTTGACTCTCTCTTTCTCTCTTTCACTCTCTCTCAAGGCGAAGAACTAGCCTGAAATCATCAGTCCTCTCTCCCCCACTGTAGCACCCATCAGTAGAAGAACTAGCTAGCCCAAAATCACTTGAGAACCAACCCAAAATCACAAAAGAAATCGAAAGGGTTCAAAGCTTAAAAAATCTGAGCTATCAAAAGGACAACAGTGGTTTTTGAATCCCTAAGTCTAATCTCTTCGTCTCTCAAATCGAATGCGATGATGAGTGATTTTGAAACCCTAACTCCCCTCTCTTTGTCTTTCAGTTCTGAGGCATTTTTGTGGTGGTGGTGGTGGTGGTGGTGAGTGTTTTTGTTTTGGTGGTGATCGTGATTGTTGGTGCGTGTTACTAAGTTGGTGGCGATGTTGTGGAGGAAAATGGTCATATACAGAGATGATTGATAATGAGTTTGGTCTATGTGGTGGAGGCAAAGGTGGTTTAAATGAGGTTGTGGTTTCTCTCTCTCTCTCTCCCTCTCTCTTTCTATCTATGTGTGTCTCTGTGTTGGTGGTGTTTGGATGCGTTGGGTGGCAAATGCACTATTGCGATATGTGTTTACTGCGATGGTGGATCCCTTATTATGATTAGGTTTAAGCGGTGGTGTAGGTGGTGGAACTGGTGGTGATGGGTGACAAGAGTAAAAATTTATGTAATTAGATAAATAATAAACAAAAATAAATTTAATATGGGGATAATTGGATTAGATAATTATTAAGGTTTTAAAAAAATTGATTACATTGTACTAATAGTACCAAATATTATTTAATAAACAAAAAAAATTAATATTTTATTTATTAATGTAATAATTTAGATATTCACCATTTAAGTGTTAAATTTTAATCTATATGTTTCATATATAGATTAAAAAAATAAATTAGAGGTTCCACAAATTGGAAGGGTATTTTTGGTATTTTGAGAATTATGATTTATGACATCAACTTTGACAGTTAACAAGTCTAACGTCTGTTAGTTGGAGAGAGGTGTAACTGTTATAAGTTTTAAATGTCAAGAGTGTTCGGTGTTATTTTTAAAATGTGAGTGTTTGTGTAATAAAATTAAATATTAAGGAGTGTGAATGTAATTTACCCAAACAAATATAATGGCTGACCCATTTAAAAAAAGAAAAGAAAAGAAAGCTAAATGGTCTATTGACTCAATTCTCCACCTCATAGTACAACTTTCTGTCAAGTGAAAAAGACACGCTTAACCAATAGAGTAAAAAGACGCACTTAACCGAGTAATGTTACATGAATTTAAAAATAAGACTTAATAATTTTAATTATTGAATAAGTAGTGAGTNAAGGACAAACTTAAATTTAAAGAAGAAGAAACTTAAATTTAAATAAGGGTAAACGTAAATTTAAAAGAGAATAAAGATGACCATTGAATCTTTAAAAAAGGTGAAAATCTCACAATTAAAGATTTGAGTAAGAATTTAAATCTTATTTGATTTGAGTAAAAAAAATGAGTTTCTATTGATTTGGTATAAATTTGAATAATATGTAGGAGCAAGTTTTTTAGGCATTTTTACCTAAATTTAAATTTGAGTCTAAATTTAAGTCGGTGTTGAAGATGCTCTAAAAGGACATCTCCAATCCTTACTCAAATTTAGACTCAAATTTTTATTTGAGTAAAAAAGTATAAAAAACTCATTCCAATCTTTGACTCAAACTTATACCAAATTAAGGGAAACTCATTTTTTTACTTAAATTAAGGGAGACTCAAATTTTTAATGGTGAAATTTTACTATATTTTAAAGATCCAATGATCATCCTTATTCCTTTTTAAATTTATGTTTGCTCTCATTTAAATTTGGCCCTCATCTATAACTCTAAATTAAAATTCAGGCCTAAAATACTATGGGTGATAATTTTTGGGGCCCTCTAAATCTAGGTTTCTAGACAGTCATCTTAGTGACTTATGTCTAAGGTGCCTGATTATAACTCGTAAATAAGAAGTTACAACTGGTTATCTATGATCGATTTGGAGGCTCTCCCCAATCGTAACTTTACCTTGTATAACTTTTACCGTTAAAATTTTTCTGGGTAGACTTTTCCAACGTTTATATCTTATGCCAAATCACATGTATACCCGGACCAAGTATAACCTTCACTAAATAAAAACAAATAGGATAAATTATATTCATATTCTCTAATATTTGATTTTATTACACAGACACTCTCACATTTTAAAAATTACATTGAAACCTCAATTGTTAGACAGAGTTATTATCTTAATAAAAAGACTATTTTGTCCCGCTCTTTAACTCAAATCCAAACCCCAAGCATATCCCTAACCCCAACCCTAATCTTCGTCGTCTTCTGCATCCAACGCTCCCAATGTTTTCTCTTTGACTCTCTCTTTCTCTCTTTCACTCTCTCTCAAGGCGAAGAACTAGCCTGAAATCATCAGTCCTCTCTCCCCCACTGTAGCACCCATCAGTAGAAGAACTAGCTAGCCCAAAATCACTTGAGAACCAACCCAAAATCACAAAAGAAATCGAAAGGGTTCAAAGCTTAAAAAATCTGAGCTATCAAAAGGACAACAATGGTTTTTGAATCCCTAAGTCTAATCTCTTCGTCTCTCAAATCGAATGCGATGATGAGTGATTTTGAAACCCTAACTCCNTTTCATTCTCTGATCTCTCTCTCTTAGCTCTGCAACTCGATCGATCACCCTTTTTAATTTATATTATCTTTCCTGCAAGAATATATCAGCCTTTTGTCATATGGACCATTTGGTACACATTTTGTTTAATTATCAAGTAGTTATAATTAATTAAACATTACCTTCCGAAAAAAAAATAATAATTAAACATTTCTTCAATAATTAAGTAGTTAGAATTGATTTATGTAAATGCACTGCAATCTGAAGAAGGAATCTTCCATTTTTAAATAACACAAGTGAGATTTGAGGCATTCTCAAGTAAAAAAGTGTATTACCTTAAAAGTACTGCAAACCCATTCTTTAGTAGTGGTGAGGAGGAGGAGGAGGTGACTTGTAATAGTAATGGGGTGGTGGTTTGTGTACTGGGGGTGGCGGTGGAGGGGACTTGTAAATGTAAGGTTTTTTGGGTGGTGGTGGTGGTGGTGACTTGTATTTGTAAACCGGAGGAGGAGGAGACTTGTACACGTATGGATTCTTGGGTGGTGGTGGAGGAGGGGACTTGTAAATGTAAGGTTTTTTGGGTGGAGGTGGTGGTGGAGACTTATGAACTGGCGGTGGTGGTGGTGGTGATTTGTAGTGGTAAGGAGGAGATGGTGGTGGAGGAGAAACGTAATGGTAAGGAGGAGATGGTGGTGGGGGATAAACGTAATGGTAGTTTGCTGTGGTTTCCGATGGCAGGCTGAGAGAGACTATCACCATTAGAACAGTGGCAATAAGAGAGGCCATTGTAGACCCCTTTCCTTCTGTTCCCATCTTCAGTGCAAAGTGGGATTTGGGTTATTCTCTTAAGCCACTCTCAACCCTATTTATAGCTTAGGTCTTTACCTTTTTTAACACACGACCAATCATGGTAAAATGTCATCAGAATACTACATTAATCTCCAACGTATTACCTACACACCTAACTTTGTAAGATAAAAGTTGACCCACCCAAAAACTCATACTAAAAATGAAGACTAAATGATGTGTGTAGAACTAAACCTACTTTAAAATTTTAACTTGATAGAAAAAACTATAACATAAAGATTTATCTAAGAGTAATTCTATTGTTACCTAATTTAAAAAATTAATTATTTGACTTAATTTACTATAGTCATTGGATTGCCCTCTGTCCCATCAAACAATAAAACGTTGTCTTAATCTAATAGTTACAATGAATCTACATTATTATATCAGCAATTAGAATAAGATTTTTAAGTCTCAATAACATTACTCTTTATCTAATTCTTCTCGGGCTGTTTATTTGATGGGTTTAGTTAGGTTTGAAATGGTGGATTAAAGTAAAATGGTCTAATATATCNTTTCATTCTCTGATCTCTCTCTCTTAGCTCTGCAACTCGATCGATCACCCTTTTTATTTTATATTATCTTTCCTGCAAGAATATATCAGCCTTTTGTCATTTGGACCATTTGGTACACATTTTGTTTAATTATCAAGTAGTTATAATTAATTAAACATTACCTTCCGAAAAAAAAATAATAATTAAACATTTCTTCAATAATTAAGTAGTTAGAATTGATTTATGTAANTATATATATATATATGTGTGTGTGTGTGTGTTACTTACCAAATACAAGGAATAAAATTTGTCCGTATGTCTCATTTACACGAAGGTGAGAGTTGGGGTTGGGAGAGAGTTTGGTAAAATCGATCCAATTCCCCTAACCAAAATCATTCAAACATGCCTATGAAGCGTGGCCTCTACCAGGTCCACAGGTTTTTTTTCCTTATCTAATAATGAAAGAGATGCTGGCCAGTTAGTATGATTTGACCTCGGGTCTTGCGACTTTAATACCATATTAAAATATTATTTGCTCTAAAAAATTTAATTATATATTAATTAAGATGAGTGTAAAATAAGTATTTAACTTTACGAGAAGGCTACAATACATCCACAGGAATTTTCGGTACTATAACGAAAATTCCAAATTACAACATTAATAGTATGTTTACTAAATTTATGACATATTTACACCGGTTGGTAACAAGACAAGACATTGAAATGACAAGACAAGACATATTTTTGAGTCGCCATTAAGTTAATTGAGGGCAAAATTATAACATTAGTGGGAAGTTTACGACTATAGTAAACAAAATTACAACATTAGTAAAAAATTTACAACATAAGTGAATAAAATTACAAAATTTGTGAGAATATTTAAAATTTCAGTGGTATATTTATCAAATTTGTGAGAATATTTAAAATTTCAGTGGTATGTTTACCAAATTTGTGAAAATTTTTACAACTTCAATAGATTCATTACTAATCCATGATCGATCAAATATATGTTTGATCGCCCATGGACTTTCTGTCCCTCTCTCTTTATAATTGTTTTGTTATAACATTAATGAAAAATTTACAAGAGTAGTGGAAAAATTATCACAATAGTGGTATAAATTACAATATTAGTGAAAAATTTTACAACAATAGTAGAAAAAATTTACAACAATAGTGGAAAAAATTTTATGAATGTTTATGATCTATCACAAGAATTTGATAGATCAAACAACAATTTGATCGATTTTTCAAAATTCAATTGTAAAATATATTTATTAAAAATTCAATTTTAAATTTTTTTTAAAAAAAATTGGATAAAGTTTAAAAAAAAATTAAAATTGAATTTTTATTAAACATATTTTTGATAGATCAATTAAACAAATAAATTTGGTAACACATACCACTGAAATTATAATTATTCCCATAAAGAATCCATTCAAATTATAAATATTCTCATAAAAGTGGTAAATAAAATATGTGTAATTGATCTATCAAAAATATGTTTAATAAAAATTCAATTTTAAATTTTTTTTAAAATTTATTATTATTTTTTTAGAATATATCAAAATTATTATTTGGAATATATCAAAATTATTATTATTTTTTATCTCCAAAATATTTGCAATCTATCATAAGATCTTGTGATTTATCGCAAGGTTGAAGTAGTCTCCCCCAAATTTTTTTGAAAAACAATAAGTTTGTGATCGATCAAATCTCTCCACGATCGATCAAATCTCCCCATGAAGTTGTAAATATTTAAATCAATTGAAGTTGTAAAGATTTTCACAAATTTGATAAATATACCACTGAAGTTACAAATATTTTCACAAATTTGGTTAATATACCACTGAAGTTATAAATCTCCCTATGAAGTTGTAAATATTCTCATAAAGAATTTATTGAAGTTATAAATATTCTCATAAAAATGGTAATTGATCTATTGAAGTTGTATATCTTTTTGGATTAGTTGTAAAATATTTATAAAATAAGCACACACAAGTGTATATTAATCAAATCTCCCTATGATCGATCAAATATATCTCCACGATCGATCAAATCTCCTCACATTTGATCAAATCTCCTCATGAAGTTGTAAATATTTGAATCTATTGAAGTTGTAAAGATTTTTACAAATTTGGTAAACATACTATTGAAGTTGTAAATATTTCCACAAATTTGGTAAATCTACCACTGAAATTATAAATATTCCCACAAATTTGGTTTATTCCTACAAATTTTGTAATTTTATTCACTGCTATTGTAAAATTTTCACAANTATTTGAATCTATTGAAGTTGTAAAGATTTTTACAAATTTGGTAAACATACTATTGAAGTTGTAAATATTTCCACAAATTTGGTAAATCTACCACTGAAATTATAAATATTCCCACAAATTTGGTTTATTCCTACAAATTTTGTAATTTTATTCATTACTATTGTAAAATTTTCACTAATATTATAATTTTGTTCATTATAATCGTAAACTTCCCACTAGTGTTATAATTTTGTCCTCAATTAACTTAATGGCGACAATATTTCTTGTCTTGTCATTTTAATGTCTTGTCTTGCTATCAACCAGTGAAAATATACCATAAATTTAGTAAACATACCATTAATGTAATTAGAAATTTTTGATATTGTACCAAAAATTCTTNGTAAACTTCCCACTAGTGTTATAATTTTGTCCTCAATTAACTTAATGGCGACAATATTTCTTGTCTTGTCATTTTAATGTCTTGTCTTGTTATCAACCAGTGAAAATATACCATAAATTTAGTAAACATACCATTAATATTGTAATTAGAAATTTTTGATATGGTACCAAAAATTCCTATAGATGTACGGTAGCCTTCTCCTTAACTTTAACGCATACCGAGTAACATTGTACTTTAACATTGTACTTTTTTTTTTTTACGTCATTACTTTAACATTGTACTTTAAACGAGTAAAAGTAGAACCCAAGGAATCCCTATTTTATAAGCAATGCTTGTATGCAGAAAAAAAAAAAAAGAAAATTTAGTCTTTTTACGTGGTATAGTATTTCAATTGGAATGTTAGTTTTTATTTTAAAATTTTCTTAAAATTTTTATAATTTTGGAAATAAAATTAAACTATCAATATCAGTACATACATCATAAATGAAGTGGTTAATAATAAAAATTTATATAAGGAAGAATAAGAAAAAAAAATTACCTAATTTACTTTGCATGTGCTCAAGATTATTTGTCTAAAGTTTTAGGAGTAATTGATAGTACAAAGGTGAATCCAAAGAGAGTGAGAGGAGAGAGAGAGAGACGGTGTGGGGGCTAGTTTTATTTAGGCCAGAAAAATAAAAACAATCATGACATAAAATATACAACTACTAGAATTTTATTGGGCTTAATTAAATGGAGAGAATCTTTGGACATAAGAGTATCTCTAACTATGACTTAAATTTTTACTTAAATTTAAGTCTAAATTAGAGTAAAAAGTTTAATTTGATACAAATGGTTCTAAAGGAGAAACTTAAATTTAAATGTGGGTAAATTCAAATTTAAAAAAGAATAAAGATGACAATTAGNAATTTAAGTCTAAATTAGAGTAAAAAGTTTAATTTGATACAAATGGTTCTAAAGGACAAACTTAAATTTAAAAAAAAAGGAGAAACTTAAATTTAAATGTGGGTAAATTCAAATTTAAAAAAGAATAAAGATGACAATTAGATTTTTAAAAGAAATTGAAATCTCACAATTAAATATTTGGATAAAAATTTGAATTTTTTTTGATTTGAGTAAAAAAAATGAATGTCCCTTGATTTGATATAAATTTAAATCAAATGCTGGAGCAAGTTTATTAGGCATTTTAACTCAAAATTTAAATTTGAGTGTAAATTTAAGTCGTTGTTAAAGATATTATAACAAAGTTAGAAATTAATTTGGACTTTAAAAGTAAGGGCCTAAAATTCAGGACCTATTTACAACTCAAAATTAAAATAATAAGGTTGATAATATTTGGGGCCCTCTAAAACTAGGGCTCTAGACAGTCACCATAGTTGCTTATGCCTAAGACCAGCCCTAATTATAACTCATAAATAAAAAGTTACATTTAATTATCCATGATCGATCATGAGACTCTCCCCAATCGTAATTTTACCGTTCAATTATAACTTTTACCATTAAAAATTTTCCGATATGGTAGACTTTTCCAACGTTTATTTCTTTTGACAAATCACATGTATACCCAGTCCGAATGTAACCTTCACTACATAAAAACAAATAGGATAAATTACATTCATATCCCAAAAATTTTGCTATATTATACAGACGACCCCTTGCATTTTAAAAATTACACTAAAACCCCAATTGTTAGACGGAATTACTATGTTAATAAAAATACTATTTTGCCCCTCTCTTTAACTCAAACCCAAACCCCAAGCCCTATCCTTAACCTCAACCCTAATCTTCGTCGTCTTCTGCACCCAACGCTCTCAATGTTTTCTCTTTGACTCTCTCTCTCTCAAGGCGAAGAACTAGCCTGAAATCATTAGTCCTCTCTCCACCACTATAGCACCCTTCGGTAGAGGAACCAGTTAGCCCAAAATCGTCTGAGAATCAACCCAAAATCACAGAAGAATTGAAAGGGTTCAAAGCTTAAAAAATCTAAGATATCGAAAGGACAACAATGGTTTTTGAACCCTACTTCCCATCTCTTTGTCTCTCAGATCTAATGCGATGTGGGTGATTTTGAAACCCTAACTCCCCTCTCTTTATCTTTTAGTTCTGAAGCATTTTTGTAGTGGTAGTGGTGGTGGTGGTAGGCGTTTTTGTTGTGGTGATGGTCGTGATTGTTGGTGCATGTTACTAAGTTGGTGGTGATATTGTGGAGGAGAAGGGTCATGTACAGAGATGGTTGATGATGAGTTTGGTCTAGGTGGTTGTTTCAGTGGTGGAAGAGGCAGAGGTTGTTTAAATGGGTTGTGGTTAGGGCTGTGCAAAATACCTGACAAACCGAACCTACATCGATCTTTCGAACCGAAAATTGGAGGATAATACTTATATCGGGTCAGTTTCAGAAGAAAATATAGATTAACCGATAAAATCAGTTCAGCTTGTGGATACTTCAAGTCCAAAACTCGAAATAATCAACCAGCCCGAATAATATATAATAATAATATAAAAATATATATATACAACCTAACCTAGACTTTCACTATCTCATTCTCTTTTCCACCGCTTCTCTCTTCTCTTTTCTCAAACCAAAAAAACTCTTCTTTTTCTTCTTCTATTATTCATCCATGACTGACCAAAAAAAAAATCTTCATCCGTGGATCCACCAATCGACCACAGAATGACATCAATGATTGAGTAGAACATCTCAACCCTACCAAGCAGATTTGAAGACTCAAGGTCGAATGGTGCCATCAACTATCGAGTAGAAATAGATCTCAACCCTATCGAGCAAGTCTCAACCCTATCGAGCAAATCTCAACCCTATCAAACAGATTTCAACAATTTTTTCTTTGACTAGTAAATCTCTGTTTCATTATCTCTGATTATCCATCTTTCTGAATTCATTTTTTTTTTTGGGTCTTGAAACTCACTGCTTGAAAGCAGTGAGTTTTTCTTTTTGTGCTTGAAACTCATTGTCATCAATTTTTTTCCTTTTTTCTCCCTGCTCTCTAATTTCTTATACATATTTTTTTTATACATATTTTTTTTGGGTCTTGAAACTCACTGCTTGAAAGCAGTGAGAAACTCACTACCGAAAGCGGTGAGAAACTCGCTGTCATCAATTTTTTTTTCTTTTTTCATGCTCTCTAATTTCTTATACACATTTTTTGAATTTAATTCTGGGCTTGAAAAGGATGTTTTGGATCCAATTTAAGTTTATATACTTGTTAGACAAATTAATTGGGCTTGGGCTAAAGGAATTTTAGGTCTACAATAGAATTTAATCCAACCCCGTAAACCGACTGACATTCAAGGTCGGTTATCGGTTCGGTTGATATTATAATTCAACTCAGCTCGATTTTTTTTCTACTTCTGAGTATAATCGGATCAGCTAGCGAAAGTAGCCACTTCTGACCCTAACTATCGGTTGAACACCCCTAGTTGTGGTCTCTCTCTCTCCCCCTCTCCCTCTGTATCTCTCTCTATGTGTGTGTCTCTGTGCTAGTGGTGTTTGGATGCGTTGGGTGGCAGATGCACTACTACAATATGGGGTTTACGACAGTGGTGGATCCCTTATTATGATTAGTTTTAGGTGGTGGAACTGGTGGTGATGGGTGGCAAGAGTAAATATTTATCTAATTAGATAAATAATAAACAAAAATAATATGAGGATAATTGGATTATATAATTATTACGGTTTTAAAAAAATTTGATTACTTTTTAAATTGTACTAATAGTACCAAATATTATTTAATAAATAAAAATAATAATATTTTATTTATTAATGCAATATATTTAGAAATTAAAATTTTAATTGTTAAATTTTAATCTATATATTTCATATATAGATTTAATAAAAATGAGAGTTCGAATAAATTTGAAGGGTATTGTTGGTATTTTGAAAAATATGATTGATGACATCAACTTTGACGGTTAACAAGTCTAACATCTGTTAGTTGGAATGGGTGTGACTGTTACAAGTTTTAAATGTCAAAAGAGTTCAGTGTTATTTTTAAAATGCGAGAATGTCTATGTAATAAAATAAAATGTTAGCAGGGTGTGAATGTAATTTATCCAAACAAATATCATGGCTGACCCATTTANTATAGATTTAATAAAAATGAGAGTTCGAATAAATTTGAAGGGTATTGTTGGTATTTTGAAAAATATGATTGATGACATCAACTTTGACGGTTAACAAGTCTAACATCTGTTAGTTGGAATGGGTGTGACTGTTACAAGTTTTAAATGTCAAAAGAGTTCAGTGTTATTTTTAAAATGCGAGAATGTCTATGTAATAAAATAAAATGTTAGCGGGGTGTGAATGTAATTTATCCAAACAAATATCATGGCTGACCCATTTAAAAAAAAAAGAAGCTAAATGGTCTATTGACCCAATTCTCCACCTCACAGTACACCTTTCAGGTCAAGTGAAAGATACTTAACCAATAATAGATACAGATAGGCGTATACATATATAATATGCTTATGTCGGTTCATTTTTGCACCCGACACTTTCGTACACGAAAAAGTATTCATTGCAACTCAATCAATAATTTCTAAACAAATAAGAAAACAGACCCACCCAAGCCAATAATTATTTGTACACGTAAATCAATAATTATTCACTTTTTTTTTTATGTAAATCAATAATTTCTTAAGTGAAATTCATTTGATTAATTTAATATTTTATTATTAATTAGTGATAATATGTTATTAATACTGACATAATATTATCATTATATTGAATATTTTGTCGTCATGCATAGACCAATTTTAGGGACCAAAATACAAAATAATAAATTTAAATCTCTTCAAAAGTAGAGCGTTAAATAAACAATTTCTCGTAATAGGGAAGATGGTTTCAATTAAACTTCCAAACAGATGGATGATGAATTTTTAGTCTCATCGGTTGTAGGATAAAATTAATCTATTATGAACGCATTTTTATTTTTTTGGGGGAGGAGAAAAAAATATATTAATATATAAACTAATTCGCATTTTTTTTTCCCATACTTGAACTTAGAAATTTCGTATATTATAAACTAATTCTTCATTTAGTCTACATAAATGAAGGTTTAATTTCATTTTTTTCCACTCATGTTCTTGCCCTCCTTAAGGTTGAATTTTGGCTCCGCCCCAATCAATCCAATCGACTCAAATAGATTTATGGCTAAAAGTTACCAATTTATGTCTCAGTCTTTTCTCTAATAGATTTTTTGGAAACTTCAAATTTTTAGGGTTTTATTTTATGATTGATTATTTAGTCTTTGAGGGATTGTAGTAAGTTTTAGTGTCTAATTTATGAGAAGTTTGGTTGAGAAATTGGGTTTGATTTTATCGTCACAAGATTTTGTTGAATCGAGTTTGAGCAAGTATCAAAACTTTGCAATTGAACCGACCTTAAAAGAAACATATCTCAGTAGAGAAATTTGGGAAACCTAGTTGTTTTATTGAACTGACATCCGCATTTGCAAGACGTCAAAACCAAACCTTTACACACACACACGGCTTGGTAGTTGGTACATATAACACAAAGAAATACATGGATGGACTTGCATGCACTACACTATAGCTATATCTCAAAATACATGGAAAATAATGAAAACACTCTTGCGCTTATTCTTCTTCTTGTTGTTTCCTCTGATCTGGTCGCTTTCATTCTCTGATCTCTCTCTCTCTTAGCTCTGCAACTCGATCGACCACCCTTTTTATTTTATATTATCTTTCCTGCAAGAATATATCAGCCTTTTGTCATTTGGACCATTTGGTACACATTTTGTTTAATTTTCAAGTAGTTATAATTAATTAAACATTACCTTCTGAAAGAAAAATAATAATTAAACATTTTTTAAATAATTAAGTAGTTAGAATTGATTTATGTAAATGCACTGCGATCTGAAGAAGGAGTCTTCAATTTTTAAATAACACAATTGAGATTTGAGGCATCCTCAAGTAAAAAAGTGCATTACCTTAAAAGTACTTCAAACCCATTCTTTAGTAGTGGTGAGGAGGAGGAGGAGGTGACTTGTAATAGTAATGGGGTGGTGGTTTGTGTACTGGGGGTGGCGGTGGAGGGGACTTGTATTTGTAAACCGGNGCACTGCGATCTGAAGAAGGAGTCTTCAATTTTTAAATAACACAATTGAGATTTGAGGCATCCTCAAGTAAAAAAGTGCATTACCTTAAAAGTACTGCAAACCCATTCTTTAGTAGTGGTGAGGAGGAGGAGGAGGTGACTTGTAATAGTAATGGGGTGGTGGTTTGTGTACTGGTGGTGGCGGTGGAGGGGACTTGTATTTGTAAACCGGAGGAGGAGGGGGAGGAGACTTGTACTTGTAAGGTTTCTTGTAGGGTGGTGGTGGCGGGGGAGACTTGTGGACTGGAGGTGGTGGTGGAGGAGATTTGTACTTGTATGGTTCCTTGGGTGGTGGTGGTGGAGGAGACTTGTGGACTGGAGGTGGTGGAGGAGGAGACTTGTACACGTATGGTTCCTTGGGTGGTGGTGGTGGAGGGGACTTGTGGACTGGAGGTGGTGGAGGAGGAGACTTGTACACGTACGGTTTCTTGTGTGGTGGTGGTGGAGGAGGGGACTTGTAAATGTAAGGTTTTTTGGGTGGAGGTGGTGGTGGAGACTTATGAACTGGCGGTGGTGGTGGTGGTGATTTGTAGTGGTAAGGAGGAGATGGTGGTGGAGGGTATTTCTTTGGTGGTGGTGGTGGAGGAGAAACGTAATGGTAGTTTGCTGTGGTTTCCGATGGCAGGCTGAGAGAGACTATCACCATTAGAACAGTGGCAATAAGAGAGGCCATTGTAGACCCCTTTCCTTTTGTTCCCATCTTCAGTGCAAAGTGGGATTTGGGTTATGCTCTTAAGCCACTCTCTCAACGCTATTTATAGCTTAGGTCTTTACCTTTTTTAAAACACCACCAATCATGGTAAAATGTCATCAGAATACTACATTAATCTCCAACGTATTACCTACACACCTAACTTTGTAAGATAAAGATTGACTGAACCAAAATCTCAATACTAGAAATGAAGACTAAATGATGTGTGTTGAATTTTAAAAATTTAACTTGATAGAAAAAATTATAACATAAAGATTTGTCTATGAGTAATTCTATTGTGACCTAATTTAAAAGACTAATTTTTTGACTTAATTTACTATAGTCATTGGATTGCCCGCTATCCCATCAAACATTAAAATGTTGTATTAATCTAACAGTTACAATGAAACTACATCATTATGTTAACAATTTAGATAAAATTTTTAAATCTCAATAACATTATTTTTTATCTAATTCTCCTGAGGCTGTTTATTTGATGGGTTTGGTTAGGTTTGGAATGGTGGGTTTAAGTAAAATAGTTCGATATACCACCTAATCTCATGTTTGGTTATAATTATAATTAATCTGTGGGTCTCATTTATATATATATATATTACTTACCAAACACAATTATGAATATAAAATAGTCCATAAATCTCATGCACAAAAAAGTGAGAGTTGGGGCTGGAAGAGAGTTTGGTAAAAGGGATCCAATCCTCCTAACCAAAGTCATTCAAACATGTCTTTGAGGTGTGCCCTCTACCAGGTCCAAAGGATTTTTTTTTCCTTTTCTAGTAAAGAAAGAGATGTTGGCCAGTTAGTATGATTTAACCTCGGGTCTTTCGACTTTGATACCATGTTAAAGTATTATTTGCTCTAAAAATTTTAATTATATATTAATAGAGATTAGAGTAAGATAAGTATTTAACTTTAACATATACGGACTAACATTATACTTTAAACAAGTAAAAGTAGAATCAAACGAATAACTATTTTACTGTCACATCATTTGGAATGGGCTGTCACCGAAGTTTGCACCAATATGACTTGAGATGGATATTGTTTAGTTGGTGTCACCTGTTTGGTAGTGGCTGCGATTTAAGCATAGGAATAAAATAATAGTGTGGCTACCGCTATTTCCCCTTTTTGATCCAATAATTCAAACAAAAAAATATTTTTCCTTAACAGGAATTGTTTTATAATTTTTCAAACAAAATAAAAATATTTTTTTATTTTTCCTTACAGCAGTTTTATAATTTTTTCTTAACAGGAATTGTTTCAATTACATGTTTTTTTAAAATTAATAGTTGACGCAGTGGTAAACAAATGACACCAAAAATTGTTATTGTTTTGTGCGAAGAATCTTCATAAAACTAAAAATATGGTATTATTCGGTGAGGAATATGTAGTACATAAGAAAAACATGTCAAAAGGACAAAATCCTAATCATTTCTTATGTAGAAAAAATTCCTAATTATATGAAAAGTATTAAATATAAAAAAATTGCAATATAACTAATTAACATAAAATAATGTGTTATTTTGAGTTTAATGAAATTGACGGCACTAAATTCAAAATTTATAGAGATTTAAGGGCCTAAATGATGGAATTGATCTCAAAATTGATGGAAGTCATGACAAAACGATAAGTTTTAATCATTGACCTGATTCAGATCAATGGCACCGGCTCGCTTAATTTTGAATCCGACCATTTGGCCTCTACTATCATTGTATACCCTTCCATTGCGTTTTGAGTGCACAATGATCCTTCAGCTCTAGGTAATCTACTGTCATATGTTCTACATCAATAATCGTAGTGCATGTCTCGAATGTAAATAATTATCTATAGACTCCACACTTTTAAACTCAGATTTTATACGGTTGGTGAGTTTAGTGCGGGATTTTAGTTATATTTTATGGCAATAATACTGTGTAGACTAAATTTGCTAACTTATTGATAGACTTAATCCATTACAATTAAAAGTGATGGTGAATTCAAAAGATATTTGACTTCATTATCGAGTTAATAATAATGCATGATTCGATCAATAAATTAAACCCAAATATTTAGACCAGTACACTTTTGATAAGGTGTGTTGCCTAACTTCTGATGAATTTTTTGGTGCAGGGACCAGGCGGCCCGACTTTCATCTATCTGTNTGTAGACTAAATTTGCTAACTTATTGATAGACTTAATCCATTACAATTAAAAGTGAAAGTGAATTCAAAAGATATTTGACTTCATTATCGAGTTAATAATAATGCATGATTCGATCAATAAATGAAACCCAAATATTTAGACCAGTACACTTTTGATAAGGTGTGTTGCCTAACTTCTGATGAATTTTTGGGTGCAGGGACCAGGCGGCCCGACTTTCATCTATCTCTCCCTCTCTCTTTTATGATTGACTGATTCCAAATTGCAGTGTCACTTTCACAGTTTGCATGGATGCCTTTGTTTCCTGTGGGCGTAGGACAAGGTTATGAACTAATTAATGCCTTCTTTTCTTGTTAATCTCTTCATTAAAAAACGTGGTTTATTACTTTGCTTTTTTTTTTTTTTTTTTTTGCCAGAATTTGCTTGGTTTCAGAAGCTAAAAAAATCAACTATTTTTCATTTTCAAAACCCTTCAAAGTAAGTTCCAATGTAAACAAGCTATGGATCAAGATTAAGTAACATAAATCAAAAAATAAATAAAATGGGCAGCCTAATATACAAAACTTTCACAACTGCGAGATCTAGGAAGGGTAAGATGAATGCATCCTTATCTCGTATGAAGAGAGGTTATTTTTGGAGTTTAAACCCTTAAGTCCCAAATCATAATGCAACAAATTTATCGTTGCGCCAAAGCCCATCTTAAAGGAAAGATTAATCGAACATGTTGACATAAATATCAAAGATTTTTTTAGGGTTTTGGTTTCTTAAACCATGCATGTAAGTCACAAAAAACCCAACGTTTTTAGTGTCTTCATGTTCGATAAAAGAGCTTTGAAAAGCAATGTGTTTATTGATTTACACCAGATAATAATGATCTCTCTCTGTGGGTGATTTTTCAAGGCTGGTCCTCCGACGTGACAACATCACGTGGCCTGATTAATAACTAATGCTATATAAATTTAAAAATTAAACTTAAAAAATAGATTTATAATTACAATCATTAAATAAATAGTGAATCTTAACAAATTTAATCAGTGCAAAACCTAGTTACGAAAGATTAGGTAAAGACTAAAATAACTAATCCATCTCTTTGTCTCTATATATCTAGAGAGAGAGAGAGAGAGAGAGGGGGGGGGAGGGAAGTAAAATAAAGCGGCGTTAACGTTGAAGGAGAGAACATTCCTAGTTCTCACCATGTCTCTCTGGTTTTCTGCAGAAGAATAGGGGAAGTATGGACAATTTTTCCTCAACAAGTGCCGCAAGCAGACATGTTTGTTACTTCGAATTCTGAACAAGATGATGGTTCCTTACGTCTTCTTCTTGTTATTTAAAAGTCTTTCTTCTATACCGAACAAGAGTTTTGCTCAGACATGGACAAACTGGTAGGTGAAGGGATATATTCAAGATAGGAAAATGAACACAAAAAGAGTGTCCACAATGTATGAGACATGTAATTATGAGATTTGGAGAAAGTAAGATGTATACATCCTTAGTTTACACATGAAAAGATTGTTTATGATACTAAAACCCTTAACATTTGATTTATAATGAAATAATCTTATCGTTAATCGAGATTCACCCTCTCAGCAAAGCAATAGCAATTCTAATTATAATTTCAGTAGTCTATGTTCTATCAGAAGAGAGAGAAGAAGAGAGATCGCATAAGACATTCAAAAATGATGTCCTTTCACCTTTTTTTTGTGGTAACTTTCCAGATTTTCAAGGGAAGACCAGTAAATTATTCATATTCAAATATTTTTTGCTAAAGCTTATCAAACTTTAATTAACATCATTCGTTGCACACTACTTAAATTAATGATTTATCACATTTCTAATGATGCGTTTGGTAAGATGAATAGAAAAATAGAAGGATAGAAAGTGAAAGTAATACACTTTTCATCCTTAAAGAGACGAATCATTAATTCTATCTTTTGTGTTTGATAGAAAGGTGAAAAATAAAAAGAATTATTATTATTATTATTATTATTGTGTTTTTGGTAGAATAGAAAAGTGGAACGATGAAATTAATATGCATAATGTATAATAGATAAATATAATATATACATATAATAAAAGAAATAAAGGTAAATAACATGTTTCAACATATATAATTAACTTTTCATATATTTTTCTTTCTAATTTTAGAGGAATAGAGTTTAGTGAGTTGGAAATAAAACTAATCCACTACTTTTTTATCATTCTTATTTTTTTTTCTTTTTCTTTTTTATCAATTATGATGTTTTATATTTCATTCAAACTTTTCATCTTTTCAATTCCATTGCTTCAAATAAAATATAAGTACTTATGCATCGGTTACCATTTTGCATTGAAATCAAATGTATAGCTCAAAACACATTCCAATACGAGACAAATACTAATAGAGAAATGCTAGCTCTTCACAACCTTGTCCGTAAAATAAAACTAAAAATATATCTCTTGCAACTCGAGAGACTGAGGAGCTAGTGCATTAGAAGTTGAAACATATGAAACCTAAACAAAAATAGTGTAAACAAAAGAGAAAAAAAAAAAAGAAAAAGAAAAAGGCATGTTACTAATGTAGATGCAACACTGCNTGAAACATATGAAACCTAAACAAAAATAGTGTAAACAAAAGAGAAAAAAAAAAAAAGAAAAAGAAAAAGAAAAAGGCATGTTACTAATGTAGATGCAACACTGCTATCCATGCTAATAGCAGATGAAAAAAGAAAAAGAAAAAGGCATGTTACTAATGTAGATGCAAGACTGCTATCTATGCTAATAGGGGATGAAAAAAGAAAAAGAAAAAGAAAAAAAAAAAAGCATGTTACTAATGTAGATGCAACACTGATATCTATGCTAATAGGGGATGAACTTGGACGCAAACCTAGTGTAAAAGATTCCATGATGTGAAAGCTTTATGTCAAAGTTGAATCAATCATTTCCTTAGCAAAATGATGCAGACATGAATATGTGTACAGATTCTGCTAATGAACTCAAACTCACTGTATCGGATCTCTATCCATTTGCACCCAGTCATCCTTCTCATGTATGATCAAGTTAATTTTTCTATTTAAAAGATATAAAATAAAATAAAACCAAAACAGCACTTACCATTCCAAAACCCTCAAAGCTCTTGATAAGTAAATTTGAACAAAAGCTAGTTTAGGAGATTTTATTAAAATTTTATTTTATTTTATTTTTTTGGTAATTTCATTTGTTTCAATTTTCTAATTAATTAGAATTCTAATTTCTTAATTGGTTTGTGATTTCTACTATTATATAAACTCTTATAAGTTTTAAGGTAAGATGGTTTTGGATGAATTAACAATATTGAAGAAGTTTTCTCTTTTCTTCTTCATTGTTATGGTATTCGTAAAAATTAACAGATTTATTAAAACATTTGCAATTTGTATTTTGGTGTGAATCAACAGGTTTAGAGTAAAATTCTGAATTTATATTTATGCGAAAATACCAGTTTAGTTTCATTCCATTTCTCAACCCACTTCTTATGTGTAATACGTGTGTTAACACGTTCCGCGCCATCATAAGGGGTTTTCACACTATTAGTAGCGATACTCCATGATAAGTTGTCATAACCATAAACTTCTGAAAAAAAAAAAAAAAAAACACCAACAGAGCACATGCCGACATATGCAATTTTTTTTACTCCATTGTCACATTATATCAAACAATGCCAAATCATGACTAATTATTTTCGGTTTTGTTGATTGATAAATTAATCATTCTTCAAAACACCGACATTGAAGAGTCACCCGAACCTTCGTGCCCACTCTCAGCATAAAAATAATAATAATCACTAATGAGACAAATCATAATATATATATATATATAGTACAACAAGTAGCAAAACTACTTGGCTTATAATATACATATACATTTATATATGGTTAGGGTCCCGGGGGGTCGAAGCTATGAGTCATTTGTCCATAGAGGTCAAATAAAACAGCATTATTGAATAAATATATAAGGTGTAGTTGTCAAATGCTATGCCATTTTACAGCTGTTTTGGATGAATAATGTTGAATATGGACTTGAGGAGTAAGGACCACATGGAGGTTCATCTAATCAATCATTTTTTCATTTTTGATTTGTAAGGGTACCCAAATTCTGGCCCAACTACTTGATGTAGGATTGATTTAGAATTTTATTCTTTTCCTAGAATTAGAATTTAGTTAGTAATATTTCATTTTATTACTATAGATTTGATTAGGCGTATAAAAATGGCAATTTTTTTTTAAAATTTCAAATGACATGACTTTCGTATAATTACATATTCTATTTGTGTTTTTAGAAAGCGCCGGGTTTTAAGCATTCCAATAAATTATTTCTCTGTGTACTACTAATTTTATTTTTCGGATAAAAGAAAATGGTGATTTTTTTGTACTCCGTCATTGCTAATTCAATATATATATATATATATATATATATAGTCAAGGTTTTCGTCTACTTCTAAAACATTAATTAACCTAAGAAAAAAAATACAAAAGAGACAATTTCCCTTCCTTTCGTCTACTTCTAAAACATTAATTAACCTAAGAAAAAAAATACAAAAGAGACAATTTCCCTTCCCTTTCATAGATTGTTAATGTCGTTGATTGGGTGATAAGGCACGTCCACCCCCACATTGTTCACCAATGAACACGGAAGATGCATGATAGCAATCTCTCTTTCTCTCTATTTCTCTTAATTCACAACAACTATACACTTCAATCTCGTATCTCTTTCGACAGCATAGTCAAATCTACACACATATATGTGTGAATATGTGTGCGATTGCTCTCTATCATGAATTGATAATAAATAAAAGAAAATGATGATTGTATAGTTAGGCCCATATGCGTTGAAGATGCCATGCAAAGATTGAGAGGTGAATAAAATAAAACGACATGTGGGACAAGTAGATGGACCAGACAGTTTTTTTTTTTTTTTCTTTTTCATAAAGTAAAGTAGTGAGTGAGTGATTAAGAATCTCTATAGTTTATCACATTCAATCAGAAATAGTTCGCTGGAAAAGTAATTACTGCTAATTGCTGATTGATTAGATAGATAGCATTTGCAATGAGGTGGTACTTAGGGTAGTTTGATAAGGTTCTAAGTAGAACACCACACCACCCATATTGAGTACTGCTTGAAGCAAGGGTATGGTGTTTAATATGACTGCCGACACACCCCACGTGTACAATAAGAAATTTAAGAATAATAAATTACTCGGATTAGTGTTCGATAACCCATTTCTAGAAAATGGGCTATCTGAAAATAATACAAACACAAAACAACAAAAATACTATCACAAAATAACACAATTCAAATATAACACGGCATGAACAATGAGAAGATACAATTGAATTGACATCCTTGATATTGAACTCTATGGGTGTGTTTGGGTAGTGGGTTAGGATAGGATTTCTTTTTTTATATCCTAACCCATCCAATCCAAACCCACTTACCCACTTTAAATCCAAAGTTTGGGGGATATATCCAATCCAAACCTTTATTTGGGAACAAATGTGTAACTGTGTAGGCCATAAATTATACCAAAATTTTTATATTAATTTATTATTTTACCCATGACTCTATCTGATCCAATTCAATCCCATCGTTTGTTCGGATATATGCAGGAGACCCTCAAAACACTCGGCTGAAGCAAGCACACAGAAAGGGGCAAATACACAAAGGCAAAGTTGAAGCTTAATTTTCTTCTTTGCACACACACACACACAAATACATATACATATATATATATATTGTCTGTGTATCTACAAAGATTTTGAAAGATGGATATTGAACAAAAGCAAGAAAATTCTTTGATCGAGTACTTCATCAAGCAAGCTTTGGTACACAAAGGCTCTTCACTTTCCGTCTTCTTCGTCGCCTCTGTGCCACAGTCCTTTGGACGAGCTCCCACAGTGATACTTGGACGAGAGTGACAGGAGAAAAAGAGGGGCAAATAGATTTGGATCTCCATCGGCTATGAGATCGAAGCAGATTTGGATCTCCACAGTGAGCCAAATCTGCTTCCATCTTGGTCCAAAGAAAGATAGACTTACTAGAGACCGACGTCTTCGTCGCCTTCACAGCCTTGAAACGAAGAAAGAAGAGAGGGGTAGACAAGTAATTACCCCGCTTATCTAGTCGGTTGAGATTTAAACTCAGGGGGGAGGTGGGTTAATTTCAACTCTGTAGGAGGGTTAATTTGTATTGTAGCAACTGGGTCAAGGTTTGACCCAAGATTGTTATCCAGCCTCAAAAAATGTTTCCCAAACAAAGGATTTGTGGGACCCACTATCTTAATAACCTATCCTTATGAGTGTTAATCCACCTTAACCCACTATCCAAACACACCTTATGTGACCGACAAAAAGGGGATGTTTCTTACTAAGCCTACTTGTCCAATAGAAAAAGGGATGTTTCTTACTAAGCCTCGAATATTGGCCCGTGACCCATGGGACTGGTTTGAAATCTTGACGGGCCATGTGATGCTGAGGCCCACTATGTAATTGACGGACCAGTTAGTCAGACAAGAGGGGTCGTCGGTCTTCTTCTTTCTCAACGGGTAGACCATTTTTGTCCAAGAAGGTGGGCCTAACAACATCTAAAAAGTGAAAAGATGAATAAAACAGATGTGCTCATTAGGGTTGACCCAGCCTGTAATCTGCTAAAAGCCCACATGGCTTTCCTTATGGTATATCTTGGGCTGTATCATCTTGGCCCCGATAACCCAGTCCATGGGCCACCACAAGCTAAAGCTTAGTGACTAAAAGTCCTGATTCTTGTAGTGTTCATTGACACAACAATCGGAAAGGTTTCTAACAACTAATCAAAGGGAACAACATAATTATGTTGGACAATGTTTATGAAGCAAAACATGGGAAGAAGCTACAAATCTAGAACAGGAACAACCTTGTTTTCATGTGTTTGCGGCTAATCAATTGAAAGTGTCCAATCTGAGCCAACCACTAATGATGACACCACCACTGTTTACAAATAATAATACTCTTCTTGTACTTGAGCAACAAGTTTAATTCGCTTTACAACAACTATAATCAATAATGCTAGCCTAATGGTCCTATAGATTGCATTATAATCATACTCAATCAAATAAAAAGAAAAAAAAAGTTCATGACAAGAACAAAGCAACCATGGAGCACAGGTCCACAGTGCTCGGACTTGGACGAATTTCGATTCGTTCAATTTAAGAAATCCTCGCTTTCGCCAATTTCAATCATCTACTACTCGATCAATGAGTCACATTTGGGACTATGACTTGCGAGCTTCACTATCGTCTTATATTTCTATCATAGCCACAAACATGAAGGACACCTTGTGTATGAAGCATCGAAGTTAAGACAATAGACCACAAAGGAACAAAGGTGCTGGTATCAATGTGTTGAAGGTAATACATTTTGCATCAAATTGGGACAAAGTTCAAAATTTGTAGATTGTTTCCCAGTGTCATTGGATTGCTAAGCTTTTTTCTATAATGTTACATTAGGGGAACCCGTTCAAAGCACATTTTTTTAAGTGTGGTTAAAGTATAAGTTAATGATTGACATGTTTATCGTAGTTAAAATATTTATTGTGGTTCCAAGGTTAAAATAAATAGAAAGAGTTATTGTGGTTAAAAAGTTAAAATATAAGTAATAAGATAAGCCATTAAATCTAAATGATTTTTGTCGTGCCTAGTTCAAAACAGACCCAAATCACAGATACAGATCAACAAAAGTTTAGTTACAACTTTGGTTAGGCCTAACCCACCTTCCTGATAGATTCTAACCCATCATCAGAGCAAGTGAGAATCTCTATCCAATGAGAGGAAATCCATGGAGATGTAGTCATCAAGGGCACATCGTCAATCTTGCGAGATCACCTCGCACATTACTAGATAAAGCAGGCTTCAAAAAATCACCTCGCCAGTTACAAAAATAAGGCTAGTTTCATGAAATCAATTACGAGGATAGCACCTCAATCAGAGAGTCTAGGAGTCAACTTCATTTGCCTATAAATTACTAACAAAAAAGTTCAAGTCAATCATACACCTAGTTTTAAAAAGAAAGGGCAATGTATTAAATGAAATATAAATATTATCCTTTCTCAATACATAGATTAGAGCATTTACATATGTTGTACTTAGGGGTTATATTGTACTTAGGGGTGACAATTTTTGACACGACACGATAATTCGATATGAAACAGGATACGAATAAATGGGTTTGGGTTGACTAATTTTTTGACACGACCCGCCAACACGAAGTGTTAATGGGTTGTGTTCGGGTTCAACTCGTTTAACACGAATTGACCCGTTAACACGAAGTTTTTAAGTCGAAGGAGATTGACTTAACCTTTTCGTTGCATGTATGAGTTTTCATGTTTTGATGACTTGTTTTTTCCATTATTTCTGATGTTTAATTTGGTTGTATGATCTACAATTAACATATTTAATTAGTATTATATAAAAAAAATATTAATTATTTGTAACTGTTTATCAAGTATTGACATAATTATTATATAAAAAAGATACTATTACTCATTATTGTTGTTATTATTATTATTATTAAGTTAATTTTTAGTTTGTATAAAAAGTATGAGGAGAGATTCAATTAAGTGAAAATAAAATCCTAGTGTTAAATTTTTTATTCAAAGTTTATGTAGGTCAACAGGAATATGAACACGAACACGACACGAAAATAAACAGGTCAACTCGACACAACACGAATAGTTAAATGGGTTGGGTATGGATTGACTAATGTTCGACACGACACGAACCCGACACAACACGACTCGATTGCCACCCCTGGCTGTACTCAATCCAAAACTGACATTTTTTTTATTAGAGTAGGGGCAGTGGATCATAAACTTATTGGAAAGAAAAAACAATTTAAGGTCATTGTATAAATTTTCAAAAAATTAAGGGGGCAAGAACTCAAACTAAGGCCGGTGGATAAGAATTCGAATTTTCTCGCTCTATACTTGAATTCGAATCTTCATAGATACGACAATTCTGTGGTGCTAAACCTACTCTTCAACTCGCAGAACACACTGTGAGACCTTCACTTCGGCTTTGAGGCCAAGCGGTGGCAATGGACACTGTGTAAAATAAAATTTTAGTACGTAAAAAAATTAATCTCTCTATATCAATTAATAATTTTTTTTTATTTTTTTAATTACTTAATTTAAAATTAATTTTTATCCATTATTTTTAAAACACAAATCGATAAAACAAATTCAAAATACATGATCTCAAAAAAATATTAACATGTATACACTATCATATATGAACAATGTTCAAAATAAAAATTATATTGAATCACAAATTAATAAAAAAACATGTGACGACAGAATTCACATGTCTATCTCTCTTATTTTATAAATATATAGATAGATTGAGTATTTGCTAAAAACAAAATAGGCAATTAGCGATAGAATTTAGTAGTTACTTTTTTTTTTAATTTTTTAATTTTTTTTTGGGAGGGGAAGGATAAAAAGTAGGGAGACTTGAACCCTTAATTTCAAAAAGGTAAAATTTTTATGAGACAATGAGTATCATTAGACCAAAAATTTATTAATAGTAATTACTATCTCGAGCTCATAACTTCGAGTCTCGCTATGTTTTGCATAAGATTATATCCATCTTGAATTTACGTTATACTCATAAATCTTGCACCGTTAGAAATGGTTTTTGGAAATTCAAAAAAAAAATAAAAAAACACAAATTGTGCAAATTAAGATGTAAATGCACAAGAATATATTGTGGCCCCATAAATTTACCACAACCCATTGGCCGACCACACACTGCTGCGTAGTGTCATAACATGAGACCCCTTCAAACTTCTAAATTTGTCTTCTTGCCCCTAAAATTAGCTTTTGGAAGCATTCTCGTTAGATTTCTCTTCCCCTTTATTTTTTGCTCATCATCTTTTGTCTGGTTTGCACTTGAATTTAAGTGTCTCACTCCACACAACTTTTGCCCCTCGCAATCATAACATAAACCCATAAGTCGGCTTTCAAGTTGGAGATTATAGGAGACATATAATGATTGCTATCATTACATTATAAGTACATTCAATCACCAACTTGTATGTCTCAAGATGAAAATATTGACCACCGCATTCTCATATATATGCCATAATTACATTATCACCCCATTTTTTTAATAAACTACGACAAAAGTGAGTGATTATTTGATGAAATGGGTTCGTATTAATATATAGTTTAAGCTTCAACTCTCATTAAGATATTTATATTAGAGTGGATTTTCATGTTGAATTTTTAATTTTTAACTGATTCAAATATGGATTTTATTTGAAATTGAATTTTGATTCATCTCGGTAGAAATTAGATCTGGATTCAATTTGATGAGCCCAGATCCAATTGGATCCAAGGCCAATTCATGGGGTAATCCTAAATCAATTAGAAGACAAGTCCAACTCATGACCTTAGCCCAATCCAACTTTCAAGAGTCCCGAGGTGGTTAACTCACGTGGGGAAGAAACATCAGAATAACCACTACTCGAAGGTCAAACCTATTCTTAGTAATAGTTATTCTCTCCGAAAGACTAGAAAACCTATCCTTCATGCCACCGCCTCAATTAGAACTTTGTTCCTATAAATTGTAAGTTCTCTACACATGAGAGACACACATCTATCACAGAGACATCTTTCTCAAAGCTATCTCTCTTGTATAGTTATCTCACCTAGAGCTTACTCTTGCTCTTTCTCTCTCCCACCTATTACTTTATTAATAAAGTTCTTAAGCCACCGTTGCTGACTTCAATGGTTAGGTCACCTCGGCCCAATCACCGAATCTCTGTCTTTTGCTATTAATTGCTTTATTAATTACTCTGTATCATATACTTGACTGTTTGATTGTGCATAACATATTTTGTACATCATCAGTTTGACGTTGTATGTGAGAACGACTAAATTTTCTACTACCTTTCTATTTTTTTTCAAATCCATGGTAATCACAACTAGATTGATTGATCAACANTTTTCAAATCCACGGTAATCACAACTAGATTGATTGATCAACAACTGGAGGATAACGACCCACCTCGTCGGGAGGAGGTTCCACCTCCACCTCCACCTCCACCTGTAGAACCCTCCACTACGGCAAATCCTATGGTCGAGCAATAGCTCTTGGAAACCATTCAACTGCTGGTGAGTCAAAACCAGCAAATCCTCCAGCTAATGCTCTTCTCAAGAGGCATCACCCTAAACTTGTAGGAGCAGCACTCCCTACAGTAAGGGACGTCCCACAACCTCTCTATTCAGGGCACCAAGGTGTCCCCCCAGCATGGCACCCAACACCAAGGCACTCCCATGCAACGCCTTGGCACCCCTCGCCTAGGAGTCCATTCTCAGCACCTAGGTGCCTCATATGCTCCTTTGCCTCATATACCTGCTCCACCTCCACAAGCAGTCAACCTTCCTGGGCAGTAAGGGTGTTCACCCTATCCTACGGGTAGAAAATATAATCTTCTGTCTTTCAACCCAATACTTTGCGGAAGAATTTTTTCTTGGCCTACCCTACCCAATCAGGTGTGGTATTCCTACCCGATTAATCGGGTAGGAAGTCGGGTAAACACTTTTGTAGCTATTAATTTTTGGATCATTTTAATGATTCAATTAAATAACATGAATCAATTTAACAACACAATAAATCAATAAAACTAAAACCTAAAATAACTATAATAACAATTACAATAAAACATAAGAAAGTATGAACATCAATCCATCATAATTGTTACACAAATATAATAACAATTATCTTAAGTTTAAATCATATGAAACACATTAAAATCATAATTGCTCCAATAGATCATTAGTTCACTACAAATCATGTAACCTACACAAAAAATAAGTCTATATTTTCGTAAATCAAATATTCACAACAATAACAATGTTATAATATAAATTATACTACACAAATACTCTTATAATTACTAAAAAAATTAAATATATTTTTTTCGGGTAGTGTAGGGTAAGAATGCGAAAATTGATGAGTATTCTGTATTCCTACCCGATTTAATCGGAAGACCAAAAACTCTTTCGTATTCCTACCCAATTTTTGTGGCTAGTCATTCAATAAGGTAGGGTTAGATCGGATAGGGTAGAAAATTGCGGCCAATTGAAAATTTGAACACCCTTACTAGGCAGAAGGATGAGGGGAAGAACTAGTATGATGATCATGAAAGCTACTATAATGATCCANCTGCTCCAATAGATCATTAGTTCACTACAAATCATGTAACCTACACAAAAAATAAGTCTATATTTTCGCAAATCAAATATTCACAACAATAATAATGTTATAATATAAATTATACCACACAAATACTCTTATAATTACTAAAAAAATTAAATATATTTTTTCCGGGTAGGGTAGGGTAAGAATGCGAAAATTGATGAGTATTCTGCATTCCTACCCGATTTAATCGGAAGACCAAAAACTCTTTCGCATTCCTACCCAATTTTTGTGGCTAGTCATTCAATAAGGTAGGGTTAGATCGGATAGGGTAGAAAATTGTGGCCAATTGAAAATTTGAACACCCTTACTAGACAGAAGGATGAGGGGAAGAACTAGTATGATGATCATGAAAGCTACTATAATGATCCAACAAAGGGTGTCCCTAACCAATGAGATGAAGATATTAAGGAGGTACAAAATCAGTTTGGTGATGCCCTCAACGCCATCAAGGCACAGGCGCCAGAAATGGTGGACTACCTGGTAAGGTGTACTGAAACTACGTTTGTGGTAGATGTTGTCAACTACCCTCTACCCTCAAAATTCAAGATGTCTATCGTGGAGATTTTTTATGATACAAAAGATCCTCTTGACCATCTTGACACATATAAGTCTCTTATGCAACTCCATAATGTATCTGACGAGATCATGTGCAAAATCTTCCCTACCATCCTTAAATGATCTGCACGACAGTGGTTCGCCAAGCTCAAGCCTTCTTTCATCCATTCATTTGCTGAGTTAAGCAAATCTTTCATCTCCCACTTCATTGGGGGATGCCCACACCAGAAGCCAGTTACCCATCTGCTCACTATTAAGTAAGATCAGGATGAGAGTCTACGGAGTTACCTCACTTGTTTTAATGAAAAGGCTCTCCAAATCGAGGAGCTAGACGACAAGGTGAATATGTCAATGACACAAAAGTACATGAATGTCAAGGATGTCACCAAAGGCAAACGTGATGAGTTCTCCTGCGAGGTTGAGAAAAAAAAAAGGACACCCATTAGGACAAGCGGGAAGAAGAGAACAAGAGAAAGAGGACAGAGAGAGTCTCTATCAAGGACCGCCTTGGTCATGCACCTCTGAGATAATGACGAGCCTTTACGCCTCTCAATACTTTGGTGGAGCATATCCTGTTCTAAATATAAGACGATTCTACGATATGTTGGCTAGGAAAGATGAAGTCCACCTCAAACTGTAGGAATTCAAACAAGTATTTTTGTTTCCACCTTGACCATGGCCATGATACAAATGACTAATTTGAGCTTAAAAGGAAGACCGAGGAGCTCATTCAGCATGGCCNCGGCCATGACACAAATGACTGATTTGAGCTTAAAAGGAAGATCGAGGAGCTCATTCAACATGGCCAATTGCGGTAGTATGTTGCTGACAGAGGACAAACCCCGTCGTCTGATAGGAATCAGGATGACAGAGAACTTTTGCAACCCCTCAAAGAAATCCAGATGATCTCTGGAGGATTAAGAGGATGAGGTGACTCCAACTCCTCCAAGAAGGCGCATGCTATGAGAGCCAGATAAGTAGAGTCAAATGGATCTCGCCTAATGAAGACACCCCAGCACAAGAAAAAAGAGGTCATATCCTTCTCAAACAGGGACCTCGAGGGGATCCAAGTGCCCCATGATGACCTTCTGGTCCTAACCATAATGGTAGTCAACTACCTAGTTAAGAGAATTCAAGAAGACAACGGCAACTCCGCCGACATCTTGTTCGCACCAGCCTATGGCAACCTCCACCTTGGTAAGGAGAGATTGTAACCCATCAGGACACTCCTCATTAGATTCTCAGAGAGAAGGTTTTATCACCCCTGCCAGTCACAGTAGGGACAGTACCAAGAAGCTCCACCATCATGGTGAACTTCATAGTGCTAGACTGTCCCTCTATCTACAACATCATTCTTGGACGTCCTGCACTCAACACCTTAAGGGCAGTGTCATCCATCTACCATCTTCTCCTCTGTTTCCTAACCCCCAGTGGAATCAAAGAAGTTAAAGGAGACCAAGTTTCTTCTAGAGAATGCTATGTGGCCTCCATGAGGGCTAGAAGGCCTTAAAAGACCCTCCAAGTGGAAGTGTTTGACCCCTAGGATGATAGCACATTGGAGAGAGGAAAACCAGCAGAAGAACTTGAGCTAATAGAGCTAGACGAAAGTCTTCTAGAAAGAAGAATTTATATTGGCTCTTTACTCTCCTAGGAGTGGGCCACCCACCTTATAGACTTCCTTAGGCATATTCGTCTGGTCCCACGAAGATCTGAAGGGCATCAACCCTGAGGTGGCCACCCACCAGCTCAACGTAGATCCCAAGTACAAATCTGTTTGTCAAAAATTGAGGAATATAAGTGTCAAGAGAGCCTAGGCCATGGAAAAGGAGGTGAAAAAGCTATTGGCAAAAGGATCAGTAAGGGAGGTAGCCTATCTAGTTTGGCTATCAAACGTAGTGATGGTAACAAAAGCCAACGAGAAGTGGCGTCTCTGCATAGACTTCACTAAGCTCAAAAAATTCTATCCCAACGACAGTTATCCCCTGCCACGCATCAACATCACTATTGATATAACAGTAGGACACAAGCTTTTGAATTTTCTTGATGCTTTTTCTGGATACAACTAGATTAATATGTTTCCTCCAGACCAAGAAAAACCCTTATTCATCACCCCGAAAGGAACTTACTACTATAGGGTTATGCCTTTTGGACTCAAAAACGTCGGAGCCACATACCAGTGCCTTGTGATAAAGATGTTAAAGACACAGATCGAAAAAATCATGGAGGTCTATGTGGACGATATGTTGGTGAAGAGCTTGGCTGCAGCAGACCACATGACACACCTACATTAGACTTTTGACATTTTGAGAGCCTACCGGATAAAGTTAAACTCTGAAAAGTGCACATTCGGCATTAGTTCAAGAAAATTCCTAGGCTTCATGGTCAACAAAAGGAGCATTGAGCCCAATCCAGACAAAATCAGAACTATCCTGGTTATAAGGTCCCTAGCTTCCGTAAATGAGGTACAATGCCTTAGTAGAAGGATAGCATCCCTCAACAAGTTTGTCTCAAAATCAACAGACAAATGTCTACCCTTCTTTAAAATTCTTTGCAAATCTATTCAGTACCGACCAGATGTAGAGGAGGTACCAAAAGTTAAAAGCCAATATTGTCACACCCCCTTACTCTCCCATGTCATACCCGGAGAGACCCTATATCTCTATTTCTCCTCGTCGTTATCTATTGTGAGCTCCGTCCTTGTTAGGGAGGATGGAGGAGTCCAATGCCAATATACAATGTAAGCAGGGCATATCGAGGAACGGAGGTGAGATACTCTGAGTTGGAAAAGTTGGCCCTTGCACTTGTCACCACTGCCAGGTGCCTACGCCACTATTTTCAGAGTCACACCATCATGGTTGTCACAGATCAACCACTTAAGGAAATCCTAGGAAAGCTAGATGTGTCTGGCAGACTCCTCAAATGGTATGTCAAGTTGAGCGAGTTTGATGTGCAGCATCAGCCGAGGGAGGCTATAAAAATGCAAGCAATTATAGATTGTGTGGCCGAATCTACACCACCAAAAGAAAGAGATTCCCATGAAGGGGTATCGAGCGCCCCTGCACCCACCTACCCCGTACATAGCGCCTTAATCCATAATGAGGCAAGCCCAAACACCATCCCTAGAAAACCTAGCGCCTTGGAGATACCCCTAGGCCCCTGAAGTCCAGACTCCTAAGCCAGAGGCACCCAAGTCCCTTGCCTCTACTCTTCTAGAGTCCTCAGCATCCTCGTTTGCCCATAACCCAGCCTGTTGCGCTCCTCACTAAGTCTTATGCTCCTCCAAAGCAAACACCCCCCACTGGCATAGTATCATGTTTAAGATTGTACATAGATAGATCCTCCACTAGCAAGGGCAGAGGTGTAGGGTTAGTGCTGATTAGTCCCCATGGCACCCCACTCAAGTATACTATCTCGCTCCATTTCGCGGCATCAAACAACCAAGCAAAATATGAGGCCCCCATATCAAGTTTGAAGCTCGCGATTAAGATGGAGGCCCTCTGTCTGACGTCTTATAGCGATTCTCAACCGATAGTCAACTAGGCAAAAGGAGACTTTGATGGGAATGAGGAAGAGATACAAGAATACCTGTCAGTGGTCCAAGCTCTATTGAAAAAGTTTAACCATTTTCAAATACACCATGTGCCCAGGAAGGAGAATGTCATGGCAAATTCGCTCACCCAATTCGCATCTGCAATTATACAAATGGCCCAGCATTGACAGGCCACCAGTTTGAGCCAAACAAGCTCAAGACAGAGGAGGATGATGTCAACTATGTATCCTCTAAAGCCAATTGGATGACACCTATCTGAGCCTATGTAGAGGAAGACGTTTTCTCTGAGAATTCAATGGAAGCCAAAAACTTGAGGATAAGAGCATCTGCGTATGTCATCTTGTGTAACACCCTTAACAAGAGAAGTTACTCGCTGCCCCTAATCCGTTGCCTCTCTCTCTCGAGGAAATCGATTAAGCCATGACGAAAATCTACTAGAGAATATGCAAAAATCACTCAGGAGGGCGTGCACTAGCTCACAGGGCAGTGAGACAAGGCTACTACTAGCCTACCATGATCAAAGGCGCCCGTGAATCTGTAAGAAAGTGCTACAAATGCCAACGCTTTTGTAATAGTGCTAAGACAACCACCAGAAGAGCTCATAACCATCTTGAGCCCATGACCCTTCTCCATGTGGGGGATCGACATCTTAGGTCCCCTACTTATGAGTCAGGGCCAATGTAAATTTGTGATAGTAGCCATTAACTACTTCACCAAATGGGCAGAAGCTGAGTATTTAGCCAAAATAATGGACCAGAAAGTGAAGGACTTCATCTAGAAGAGCATAGCATGTAGTTTCAGAGTACCTCATGTAATAGTAAGTGATAATGCTAAGTCGTTTGACAACAAACTCCTTAATAGCTTATGTGCTAACCTACAGATTAAGCAACCCCACTCTAGCCCAGCCCATCCATAGGTGAACAGGCAGGCAAAGGTCACCATCAAAACGATCCTCCATAATCTGAAGACCAGATTGGAAAGCGCTGAGGGGCGACAGGTGGACGAGCTCCTATGAGTATTATGGGCTTACCGGACAATGTCAGGAAGCCCTACGGGTGAGACCCCTTTCTCTTTAACCTATGGTACAAAGACTTTTATACTAGTTAAGATTAGGGTACACTCCCTTAGGGTCCAAAACCATAACCCTACCACTAACGAAAAAGGCCTCTGCATCAAACTTGACATGATAGAGGAGGAGTGAGAGATGGTTATGCTTAGGAATACGAAGTACAAATGTCACATAACCAAGTACAATAACTTGAGGGTGAAGCCTCTCTTCTTCTTGCCTGGGGACTTGATACTGAAAGAAGTCATCCTATCTACCAAAGACTCTCGGGAAGGGAAATTAGGCCCTAATTAGGAAGGACCCTACATGGTGACAGAAGTTGTAAAATCGGGCACCTACAGAATTCAGAACTTTTAAGGGAAAGTCCTGTCCCATCCATGGGACGCAGAACACCTGAAGATGTATTATCAATAGTGGGGTACAAGTTAGTGGGGGTACAAGTCAGTGAGGGTACAAGTCAGTGACTATTATCTTTTTGTTGTTTCAGACAATTCTTTTTGTTATCTATTACTTCAAATTATGAAATAAAACTTTGCAAGAATTATTTTGTATAAAACTATCTCTCATTCAATAGAAGTTTGTAAACTATTTACAAAAGTTAGAACATGACCTAGCAATAAAAAGAGAGACAAAAAGATAAAATTTGTCATACTCCTAACATCACTCACTACTCCCCGAACCACTTTCATCAAAGCTCTCCCCATCACTATCAGTTCTTGGTGCCTCATAAGGGATGAATCCAAAAAAGTCAATGGCATGGAAGGCTACTGAGGTCTTTCCCCTAACCTCCTCATAACCATCAATAAAAGAGCCTACAATGGCCCTCTCAGTTGCCTCCTTCCTCCTCTCCATCTCAATGGAGTGAGCCTATACCCTGGTAACTCTCTTACGAGCTGCTTGCAGGTTAACCTTTGTCATAGCAGCCCTCTCCCGAGCTATCCATATCTCGACCTTAGCTCTAGTGGCCCCTCGCAGGACGCCCATAGCTCTGTCTCTGTTCTCGCGCAGACAGCCTCTCTGTAAGTCTCCAAATGGGTGGCCCTCTCGTAGGACGCCAAAAGCTCGACCTTGAGAGGTGCAACTTTCTCGTAAGCTAGCCTCAACTGCTCCTTGGTAGCCTCTTATGCTTACCTCTCTAGCCTTAACTGCTCTTCAGCAGCCTTTTATGCATGCCTCTCTTTTGGCAGATCTCTTGATGCCTCATCCAACTTGAATGACCTTGAAAAGAGACATGGAAAAGTAGTAGCCACTTGCAGGTATCCAAAAGGCATAACATGAAAAAGAAAGAAATGTTGAAATCGAAATTAAAAAGGAGAAAGATGTACCATAGCAAAGCCTTTCATCGCAGTATCAATGATGCCCTCTAGACCTTAAGAGCTGACCTCTTTAATATTTGTGGTCATCACAAACCTCTAAAGTCTCTTCTTGGCTAGATTCATATCCCGCAGCATGGACACTGAGCCACTACTAGAAGCAGGACAACTACATGGAGCTTCGGACCCAGAAGATGGCAGCAAAGAAGTCTCGATCCCCGAAGTAGTGGTAGAACTAACCCCAGAACTCGAGGGAGCCATGCGATGAGAAAGAGTGGGGGCATCCTCTAATCTAGCCTTCTAGGATGTAACATTGTCGTCAAACCGTCGAGAGACACTAGAGGCATCGGCCTTTGCCCTATTGGGGGGAGGGGAAGACACCACCCTAGAAGCATAGAGAGCCTCCACCATCGTTCTATGAATAGTGGTACCTATGAAACTGGTATAAAGAAAAGAATCTACCATATTGCAATCATCAAAACTTATTGGAATGATCAAATATCTTTCATCTTTTGCCTAGGTGAGGCTTTAGGATGACCCGTCGCGGACATGATGGTCCTAAACTCCTTGATAGGATGATCCCAAATGGCATGAAGCTTACTCTCTTACTCTACAGATAATGTGGGTGGAGCTGCAAAGGAACCAAATATGTAGTGAATACGAGGGATATGATAGTAAGTTGTAAAAGCAAAGGTAAAACCTTTACCTAGCTTGGTCCTTAGAATAGTGTCCCATTCACAATCTTCCTCAAAGACCTACTCACCTCCAACAAAGAAAAATCTAGATTTCTAGTTGTGGCAATTTGAAGGTAGCCCAGTAATAAACTTGTCAGATCTCAGAGCAAAGCGGTACAATCCTTGATAAGGAGTAGGATTACCCNGAATTTAGATTTCTAGTTGTGGCAATTTGAAGGTAGCCCAGTAATGAACTTGTCAGATCTCAGAGCAAAGCGATACAATCCTTGATAAGGAGTAGGATTACCCAGAAATACATATGAGACCAAGAATTCCTTGAAAGGGGGAGAAACGTCCTCGCTGTGAACCAATCGCCAAAGTGAGAAGAACGTCAGAATTACCCTCCAATCTCCCTGGGATAAGTGACAAGTGGCCCAGGATCCGACATATAGGTCTAGGAATAAGAAATCTCAATCCTACCTTCAAAACATCCTCGTAGAATATGATCTCTCCAGAGGAGTCTTAACACGTCGATTCGTTTTTCTCGGCTCAGCGGCACATAACAATAGGAGGAATGTGAAGGACAACACAATGCGAGCAATGTCATCATCACAATCTATGGAGCTTTTTTTTTTTTTTTTTTTTATGGAGCTATAGTTAGAGGTTACCTTTGAACTGTCACTATCAATGGTACCCTTGCCTCGCAAAAAATCTGTTGTGTTGTTCCTCATCGTGCCTCTATTAGAATGAGTACCTGCCAAGATCAGACCCCGTGTCAAACAAATATCAAAATGAAGAAAGGATAGATAAGTAAATGGATTCGTTTTACCTAATCGAGAGGTTTAGCATGCTCCCTCTTTGGCAAACCGTAGGACATTGCCATCACTACTCAACACGCCTGCTTGTTATTCCTCGCAGCTGGACAACTGCTCGCCAGGGCCCAGTATCCTAGAATTACAGCCCAACACTTTGCCAGAGCCAAAGCCCTTGCCCACACCAGTCTGATCTGTGCCGAAGGCACTGCTTTCACTTCCGTCATGCTCGGCGTCGCCTGTATGCCTAGTGACCACTATTACACTCCCATGCCTAATCTCACTATCTGGGCCTCCATCTCCAGCGTGAAGGGCATTGCCCCGGCTTCCATCGATGTTGCCCAGACTAGCGCAAAGGGCACCACCTAGACTAGCACGAAAAGCACCGCCCAAACCAAGGCCCCTACACCTAGCGCCATGGGTGTCGCTTGCCTGCACACAATGGGAGGCATTTGTCGCAACGTCGCACTCCTCTCCTCTGTTGGCGTCCCTTAGTGCCTGTTGCCTGGTGCTGCCTAGCCGTCTGGTGTGCCCTCTCCCAATGTCGTCTCCTTCCACGACAATGTCTCCTACTCCCTTGGTGTTGTTACCTTCTCCATTGCTGCCTTCGTCACCCACTAAACCACCTTTTGGCTCCCCTTTCCTTTTCTTTGTTGTGTTTTCACCCAAAACACCATCCATAAAGCTACTCTTCTCCATCCTCTTCCAACCTTCGATGAAGACTCATAATTTTTAAAGAGGAGATCATTTGATTGAAAAAGGGGATGGGGTGGTTCAAGGTATAAATGTTGACCATTAAAGCCCTAGGTTTATCCCCTAAAAAGAAAAAATTGGATTTTTATTGCCAAGGGATGGGGTTTCTTGAAGCCTGAAAGAAGATGCCTAAATGAAGGAAGGGGGTTTTAAAGTGAAATCCCATAATCGATGATAGTACAGTTCAACAACAAAATAGGAGGAATGAAAAGTGAGCTCTTGAGGTGTATACAGAGCAAGAAGATGAGGAAGCTACCACCGTGCAGAACAAGAAACCTTTTGCCTATCCAGATGAAGGGGCTCACTCATTCCCTCAACCCCCTTTGTCACAACTGGGGCTTGGGGCATAAGGGCAAATGATGAGCCCAGATTAATTAGAAGACAGGTCAAGCCCAGCTCATGGCCTTAGCCCAATCCAACTTTCAAGAGTCCCAAAATAGTCAACGTATCCTTAGTAATAGCTCAGTCCAACAATAGGGTAGCCGCTACTCGAAGGCCGCACCTATCCTTAATAATAACTCTCCTCCCCAAGAGACTAGTAACCTATCCTTCACTCCACCGCTTCAATTAGGATTTTATGCCTATAAATTGTAAGCCCTCTACACATGAGGGACACACATCTCTTTCAGAGCTATCTCTCTCGTATAACTATCTCACATAGAGCTTGTTCTTGCTCTCTCTTTCTCTCCTACCTACTACTTTATTAATAAAGTCTTCGGCCACTGTTGCCGCGTTCAATGGTTAAGTCACCCTAGCCCAACCTCCCAATCTTTGTCTTTTGTTATTAATTACTTCATTAATTACTCTGNTGGTTAAGTCACCCTAGCCCAACCTCCCAATCTTTGTCTTTTGTTATTAATTACTTCATTAATTACTCTGCATCATATATTTGATTGTTTGATTATACCTAACCTATTTTGTGCATCATCACAATTCATTGACAGACTTACCCATTGCCTTAGTCCATTATTGTTAAGGTTAAAATTTCATCTTAGAAATATTCTATCTTATATGTAATGCAAAATAGCATAAATTTATCTAATTATCACCTGGCATCAATTTTTCTTAATTAGTTGATGATGATAAAAGTCAAACTCTAACTCTATCACTCTTTAATAATCCTGTATTTACTACTAAACAAATAAGAAACTAATTATCGTATTGGGTTTATATTGGCCAATTTTTCACTCTCTATAAAATGGGCTTAGATTGGATCAAGTAATTATTGTTATTTTAACTAGAGAAGTAGATGAAAATAGTGAAAATTGGAACTTAATATAATTTGAGAAACTCTTTTGTCAATAAAAATATGTGCAATCTCTTTGAATTATTAAGCACACATGTTATGTATTTTTTTATAAGTAGGTCCAATAGTCCTTTATTTTTTTAAAAAAATTCCTATTTTAACCTTCAGTGGATCACATATATTTTCAAACAAAAAAGAAGCAACAAAAGAGAAATATATATCTATATAATAAAGTACGACATAAAAAATGACTTTTTTATTATTCACGGTTGAGATCGTTTTGAATTTTATTTTAAAATTAATCCGNAAAAAAAATTCCTATTTTAACCTTCAGTGGATCACATATATTTTCAAACGAAAAAGAAGCAACAAAAGAGAAATATATATCTATATAATAAAGTACGACATAAAAAATGACTTTTTTATTATTCACGGTTGAGATCGTTTTGAATTTTATTTTAAAATTAATCCGACAACTAATATTAAGCCCCCAAATTTAATAGAAAAAATAAGTCTCTAAGAATGTGTTTTGGGGTAACTTTTCAAAAGTGTTTTTAAGACTTATAACTTCTCATAAGTACTTTTAAAAAAATAAGTAGTGTTTAGAACAAATTATTTTAATTACTTCCAANGACTAAAATTAAGCCCCCAAATTTAATAGGAAAAATAAGTCTCTAAGGATGTGTTTGGGGTAACTTTTCAAAAGTGTTTTTAAGACTTATGACTTCTCATAAGTACTTTTAAAAAAATAAGTAGTGTTTAGAACAAATTATTTTAATTACTTCCAAATAAGTCAAAAGTAATTTTACTACTTAAATAAGTAAGTAAAAATAAAAAATAAAAATAACTTCTAGTTCTACTTCTTTAAAATCATTTTTCTACAAAAATACTTCACCACCACCACCGTTGTTGCTGCCATAACCGCTGCCCCCACCACTCCACCACCACCGCCATCTCCATCGTCACCACCCCACTACCATCACCATCGTCATCGCCACCGCCGACACCATCATTGTCGTTACCCCACCACCACCATCGCCATTGTCATCGCTACCACCGTCATCACCCACCAACAATTGATATCACTGTCAATACTCACCACCATCACTATCTTATTCTTATATTTATTATCACCACCACCATTATCCCACTGTCATCTACTACCACAACCCACCACCATTTGGTGTCGCCTATCATCGTCGTCACCCACTGTCACCCACCCCAACCACTAACCACCACCATTTGTCATCGCCCATCACTACTGTCACCCCATTGTCACCCGCTCCCACTATACCTACCATTACTCATAAACTCTCGTCGTCGCCCACCACCGCCATTACTATCATCGTCGCCCCCCCCCCCACCACTACCAATCACCATCACCGTCATCCACCACTAACATCGTCGTCACACATGGTTTCCACTATTACCATCATCACCCAAAATCCACCATCGCTCACCATTGCCACCCACGTCTATCACCATCACGACGGTTGCAGTCACCCACCACAACCATTACTGTCTCACACCACCACTACTGCCACCCCACCACTATTACCTCTGCTCACTCTTATTACATTCGGTGCTAAAATTCTTTTCTCTATTTTTTATGTTTATAATTTGATTTTCAATGTGAATATAATATATGTTTATAATTTATAATTTATTTTATTATTTTATATCTTCATATACGGAACAATAAATAGTGTATATATATAATGCAATAACAACGGTGGTTGAAAAGTAAGTTCCATTGGATTGTTATAGATTTATCTAGGCGACATAAAGTACTAGAAGGTTGGAAGTACGCGGCCAACATCCTCACCATCTTTTGCAAAAGTAAATGGTGACCAAAAGTTTAACATTTTTTTTAAAAAAAAAAAATTTGTTATCATGAGTCATTAATCCAACATATAGTGGCACAAAATTTTTAGTATAGATTATTCTTATGTTCCGTTTGATATGATAGAAAAATAGAAGGATAAAAAGTTTGAAGAATGAAAAATTTGAGGGATAAATAAAATATCATGTTTGGTAAGGAAGGAAAATAAGAAGAATGAAAAAAGTAGTTGGATTAACTTTCCTTCTAACTCATCAAAATCAATCCCTCTAAAATCAAAAGGAAAGTGGATGAAAATTAATTATTTGTGTTGAAATGTATTTTATTTGTCTATATATTATGTATATATTAATTTTATATAAAAATACAATGATAAAAAAATAAAAAAATATTTTTTTCATCTTGGATAAAAATTTTCAATTCAATACGATGACACAACTCGAACTCGACACAAATTTTATGACACAAATTTGAAAAAGACTTGACGTGCAAACAAGAAATATAAAAGGTTCATAATTTTATAACTCAATACGAATCTGACACGACACGACTCGATTGTCACCCCTAATCTTAGCAAGCACAAAAAAAAATAGTTATTTTTATTTTTCATCCATCCAACCAAACACAAAAGAAAGAAAGTGTATCATTCTTACTTTCCATCCTTTAAAGATAAAAAATATATTCCTCTTACTTTTCATTCTTCCTATTTTATATCATTCATACCAAACGGAGCATTAATATATTTGAATAAACTGCTTTTGATTTGTTTAATAATTAAATTGATACGAACTCGGTTATTTATCATAAACTCAATACGATACGAATTAAATTATATAAATATAAATAAATTGAATAAATTTAANGCTTTTGATTTGTTTAATAATTAAATTGATACGAACTCGGTTATTTATCATAAACTCAATTCGATACGAATTAAATTATATAAATATAAATAAATTGAATAAATTTAACATAACACAATTTAAATACAAAGGGAACTCATCGCGGAAAATGACATTTTTCAATTCCTGGTTGGTTTCTAATCTGTTTTTCTTATCATTTCTTTCTAATCTGTTTTTCTTAGAATATGACTGGGTATTGAAAATTCCCAGCAGCATTGAACAGTATAATTACGTACATTTTTTAATCATAGATTTTTTTTTTTCAACAGTCAAGAACGTTCAAATCAATTTACACACATTTCGACTAATTTTCTTTCTAATCCAGTTAAATACAAGTTATCCATCTCGGAACTAGGATATTAATCATAGATCAATCTTATGATTTAACTCTAAAAAATTATAAAAAATCGAGCTCAAAAAACCTAAATTTATAACTTGTTTTTATTATTATTTAGAGTTTCACCATAATTGCTCATTGGCTTAAACATTTTTTTTTTTTGAAGCATTGGCTTAAACATTAATCACACATTTAATCGGACTCAGGCCAATTCAATCCATAGCTGGTCTTACCCTTGATTAAAAATTTCTGATTTGTATAGAATTAAGAAAAATTTGCAAGAAATAAATATTTTTTTTATCCAAAAACTAGAGAAAGAAAAAAGGAAAAAAATGTTTAGTGTAAGAACAGGTGTCACGTTATTGAATAGGGTGATAAAAAATGTGGTGTGGCAATCAAACTCAAAATTTTGATTTTTTTTTTGGTCCGACACTACTACATAGAAATGAGACAACAAGGTTTGAATCAGGGACGACTCAGGAATATGTGAGGCCTAAAACCATAAACATCATAGAAGTTTTTTTTTTAAAAATTATTATTATTTTTTTTGAGATTCAAAATTAATAATTAAAATTTTTTATCCAAATTATGCTAACATATTTTTTTAAAATTGATAGATGAGTTTTGATCATAAATATTTCTATAGGATTGTAATCTATTGCTTCATTCATGTTCGTCTTATTTATTTTGTATATTTTTCACCAAAATTGTGGTTTTACATGATCAATTATTATTATAAATATATATTCATTGCTATCTTTCTGTTCAATTATTTCATTATCATTTAATTTTCAGGATTTTTTATTGTTTATGTTTGTAACTTTCAACTAAATATTTTATTTGTTACAAGTAATAATTTTATTAAAAGAGTTTTTTGAAATTAAATTCGTTTGTTTTTTTAGATCCTTTATGAGAATGAATAGTTTGTTTGATGTTTTATGCTTAAATGATAACAAAATCAAATTCAAAAAAAAGTATTAAATGTATTGGGTTTGTTTTTTTTTTTTTGGTATGAGAGAAAGACAAGGAGATTGATACTAATTATTATTTTGATAGGCGAAAATTAAAAAAAAAAAAAAAAAGATTAATGAGATCACACTTTTTTATTAACTTTATTTGTCCTTCGATGAATGTGATTTGCTGACATAATGATGTGACTTTAGTGAAATTATTGGATCAATATTAAGTTCTAATATTTGATGGAGCTCACAATCAATTCAAAGTTTATAGTGAATTAGGTTAGCAAATTATGTATTTAATTAAGTCACAATAACATTGCTCATTTCTAACTGACCTCTCAATTTTACATGTGGGCCCTAAAACTCNGAAATTATTGGATCAATATCAAGTTCTAATATTTGATAGAGCCCACAATCAATTCAAAATTTATAGTGAATTAGGTTAGCAAATTATGTATTTAATTAAGTCACAATAACATTGCTCATTTCTAACTGACCTCTCAATTTTACATGTGGGCCCTAAAACTCGTTTTTTTTACTCTATTTTTAATCGGCAGTGTTTCAAATTTATGATCTTAAAGTCCAATAATAGAGATAGAATGATGATNATTTTTTTTACTCTACTTTTATTCGGCAGTGTTTCAAATTTATGATCTTAAAGTCCAATAATAGAGATAGAATGATGATTATTAAGTCAACCGCTAATTTCAACTCAAAATTTTGTTTAAAAAAATCAAACTTAGAATTTAAATAACATGAGAAAAGTCCAACTTAGACAATTTGGCATTGAAGTAGTTTGGTCATCTACTACTCTTTCTCTCTCCAACTTCCATCGGATCGAGTAACGATTGTTATTTTAACTAGAGAAGTAGATAAAAATAATGAAAAATGGAATCAAATATAATTTGTTGAACTCTTTTATCAATAAGAATATGTGCAATCTCTTTAAATTATTAANATGAGAAAAGTCCAACTTAGACAATTTGGCATTGAAGTAGTTTGGTCATCTACTACTCTTTCTCTCTCCAACTTCCATCTGATCGAGTAACGATTGTTATTTTAACTAGAGAAGTAGATAAAAATAATGAAAAATGGAATCAAATATAATTTGTTGAACTCTTTTATCAATAAGAATATGTGCAATCTCTTTAAATTATTAAGCACACATGTAATGCACTTTTTTGTAAGTAGGTCCAATAGTCCTTTTATTTTTTTATTTTAATTTCCTATTTTAACCTTCATTGGATCACATATATTTTCAAGAGAAAAAGAAGCAAGAAAAGAGAAATATACATTTATATAATAAAGTACAACATAAAAAATAATTTTTATTGTTCAAGGTTGATATCGTTTTTAATTTTACTTTAAAATTAATCTGACAGCTAATATTAAATTTTCAAATTTAATAGAAAAAATAAGCATCCTAAGGATATGTTTGATATGATTTTTTAAAAGTACTTTAAAAAAAAGAAGTAATGTTTGAANCTTTTATTTTTTTATTTTAATTTCCTATTTTAACCTTCATTGGAGCACATATATTTTCAAGAGAAAAAGAAGCAACAAAAGAGAAATATATATTTATATAATAAAGTACAACATAAATAATAATTTTTATTGTTCAAGGTTGATATCGTTTTTAATTTTACTTTAAAATTAATCTGACAGCTAATATTAAGTTCTCAAATTTAATAGGAAAAATAAGCATCCTGAGGATGTGTTTGATATGATTTTTCAAAAATACTTTAAAAAAAAAAAGTAATGTTTGAAATAAATTATTTTAATTATTTCAACACTTCACCCCCACCATTCCACCACTCCACCACCATTATCATCGTCGCCACCCCCACCACCATCACCGTCGTCGTCGCTGCCACCATCACCTTCACTCTCATTGTCCCACCACAACCGTCATTGTCACCACCCAACGACCACCTCTGCCACAAACCACCACTATCGTCACTACCACCACAACCACCGTCATCGCTCACCATTGCCGCCACCCACCCCCCACCACACCTACCATAACCGTCATTCACCACCATCACTCATAAGCACCATTGTCGCCTCTCAGTACCACTGTCAACCACCATCATTGTCATCCATTACTACGATTATCATTATACATGGTTGTCACTACCACCATCGTCACCCAAAACCCACCAGCACCATCACCGNTGCTATCCACCACCACCATCGTCGCCCCTCAGTACCACTGTCAACCACTATCATCGTCATCCATTACTACCATTATCGTTATACATGGTTGTCACTACCACCATCGTCACCCAAAACCCACCAGCACCATCACCGTTGCCACCCACCCCCACGATCGTTGCCGTACACCACGAACATTACTGTCTCCCACCACCACCACTGTCGTCCCACCAGAGCTACCACCACTACCACAGCTCACTCTTATTACAATCGATATGAAATTTTTTTTTCNTACTGTCTCCCACCACCACCACTGTCGTCCCACCAGGGCTACAACCACTACCACAGCTCACTCTTATTACAATCGATATGAAATTTTTTTTTTCTCTTCTTTATATTCGTGATTTAATTTTTGGTGTGAATACAAATATATTTATGATTTATGATTTTTTTATTACTTCGTGCCTTGATGCATGAGACAATAAATCATATATATATATATAATGCAACAACAACGGTGGNGATTTTTTTATTACTTCGTGCCTTGATGCATGAGACAATAAATCATATATATATATATAATGCAACAACAACGGTGGTTGAAATGTAAGTTCCATTGGATGGTTATACATTTATATAGGCGACAAAAAGTACTAGAAGGTTGGAAGTATGTGGCCAACATCCTCACTATATTTCGCAAAATCAAATGGTGGCCAAAAGTTTAGGATTTTAAAAAATAAAAAATAAAAATTGTTATCATGAGTCATTAAACCAACATAAAAGTGGCACAAAATTATTAAGTATAGATTAGTCTTACTATATTTGAGTAAACTGCTTGAGACTTGTTTAATAATTAAATTGACACAAACTCGATTATTTATCACTCGAATATGTCATAAACTCAACACGATACGAATTAAATTATATTAGTAATTATAAATTATTATAAATAAGTTGAATAAATTTAACATTACACGATTTAACTACAAGTGGGACTCATAGGGGAAAATGAACTTTTTCAATTCCTTGTTGGTATATCTCGATTAATCTTTTTTTTGATTTGGTCAAAGATAGGTTATTCANGGGGAAAATGAACTTTTTCAATTCCTTGTTGGTATATCTCGATTAATCTTTTTTTTGATTTGGTCAAAGATAGGTTATTCACGTCAGAATTAAAGTATTAATTATAGAGCAATTCCTCTTAGTTTGATCTCAAAAAATTACCAAAATTTAAACTCAAAATATTTAAATTTATAATTCGTCATTATTATTATTTGAATTTTACCATAATTACTCATTGCCTTAAACATCAATCACACGTTAACAGCACAATTGATGACACATTTAATCCAATCGGAGTCGGCCCAATTCAATCCATAGCTGGTCTTACCCTTGATTAAGAATTTCTGATTTGTATAAAATTAAGAAAAAATTTGCAAGAAATAAATATTTCCTTTTGATCCAAAAAAGTAGAGAAAAAAAAGGAAAAAAATGTTTAGTGCAAGAACACGTGTCACGTTGTCGAATAGGGTGATAAAAAATGTAGTGTAGCAATCAAACTCAAAGGAACAATGCTACACGAACTTAAAACGTAAAAATAAAAAGTAGACTTGATAATTATTACCATTGATTTCACTATAGATCCCAACATTTATTGAATGCACTGCTTATTCAGTAGTTGTGATTATCAAGTCCAATTTTTAAGTTCATGTTGTAGTAATACTCAACTCAAAATTTTGATTTTTTTGGGGTCTCACATTATTACATGTGTGAGAGACAACAAGGTTCGAATCGGGGCGACTCAAGTATATGTGAGGCCTAAAGGAATAAACGTAACTAAAGTTTTTTATTTTTTTAATAATATTCTAAAATTTTAATTTAAAGTTTATTATTATTTTTTTTGAGATTCAAAATTAATAATTAAAATTTTTTTATCCAAATTATGCTAACATATTTTTTTAATTGATAGTATGACTTTTAATTATAAATATTTCTATAGGATTACAATCTATTACTTCATTCATGCTCTTCTTATTTGTATTGTATATTCTTCACCGAAATTATGGTGTTACATGATTGACTGTTATTATAAATACATATTCATTGCTATATTTTTGTTGAATTATTCCATTATCTTTTAATTTTTAGGATTTTTTATTTGTTTATGTTTGCAACTTTCAACTAAATATTTTATTTGTTACAGACAATAACTTTATTAAAAGTGTTTGTTTGAAATTAAATTAGTTTGTATTTTAGATCCTTTATGAGAATGAATAGTTTGGTTGATATTTTATGCTTAANTTTTGAAATTAAATTAGTTTGTATTTTAGATCCTTTATGAGAATGAATAGTTTGGTTGATATTTTATGCTTAAATGACAATAAAATCAAATTTGAGAAAAGTATAAAATGTATTGGTTTATTTTTTTTGTATGAGAGAAAGCCAGAGAGATTGATACTTACTATTATTATTTTGATAGGAGAAAATTAAAAAAAGATTGATGATATCGCACTTTCTTATTAGTTCTATTTGTCTTTCAACAAATGTGATTGTTTGTAATTGACCACTCAAATTTTGGGTCTTATTTACATGTGTGGCCTAAAACTCATATATTTTTTGCTCCACTTGTAATCGGCGCTGAACAATAGCAAGAGACCCGATTTAAGTGAAAAATAGAATTTCATACTCTATGATACTTCATAATCATACCTTATTATTAAAGAAAAGGAAAAGATTTAAATCTACAACCTTATAATCCAATAAATATAGGCGTTATGGTCATATATTTTTGCTCTACTTTTAATCGGCGCTGAACAATAGCAAAAGACCCGATATAGCCGAAAAACAAAATTTCATTTCCTAAAATGGTTCATAATCTTACCTTATTATTAAAGAAAAGAAGAAGATTTAAATCTACGACCTTACAGTCCAATAATAGAGGCGTAACGGTGACTATTAAGCTAACTGCTACTCTCAACTCAAAATTCAGCTTAAAAAATCAAACTTAGAATTTGAATAAAATGAAGAAAAGTCTAACTTTAGATAATTTGGCATCGAAGGAGTTTGGTCATCTACTACTACTTCTCTGTCCAACCTCCTTAACGGATTCCCACTGATTAAACGGTGGGTCCTGGTGGATGACCATCAAGAAACCATGGTTGCTCACCCACCAATTCCCAATGGCTCGGTCCTTTAATAAAGTTGTCCATTCGTAGAGGTAACTTTTGTCTCTCAGTTCCAATAAAGCTGCTCAAAAGCAAAGAAAGATCCCAGTAATAATTCACTTTATTTTTTATATTACTTCAATTATATTAATCACTGATCTTAACAACCTTTTCCTAAATTTCTGTGGAGTTGGTATATTAATCCCAACATTTGTGGTGCAACTTAAATGGGTTGGACAAGTTGACTAGTCTACTCAAGATCCATCAAGTAACATTTAACCTAGAATTTATTATTTTTTTTTTAACATCAAGGCGTAGGGTGTTAATCAAAATAAGTTATTCGAGTTTAGTTCAAATAAAACTCGGCTCGAGTTTAGTTCGTGCTTTAAACGAGTTAAGTTTGAAGAATTTTTTAGGCTTATTTAGAAAAACAAGCCTAAAAGATTTAGATTAAATTCGCAAAACTCGACTTGTTTATATATAAAATAATTGAATTACTCGTGCTCGGTTTGGATTTAGCTATGACTTGGCTTGACTCGAGCTTTAAACTAATCGAGCTTGAACAATTTNTTTTAAACGAATCGAGCTTGAACAATTTTTTAGATTTATTTAAAAAAGTAAGTTTGTTAGGCGGACTTAAGTTCGTAAAGTTTGACTCGATTAACACCCCCTACCNCTTTAAACTAATCGAGCTTGAACAATTTTTTAGATTTATATAAAAAAATAAGTTTGTTAGGCGGACTTAAGTTCGTAAAGTTTGACTCGATTAACACCCCCTACCAAGGAGTAGTTCAAGTAGTAACAGAGACGAACTGTAAATTCAGACCATCTACAATGTAAATTTAAAACCTTTACCCAAATTTGAGTTTAAAAAAAGGGGTAAAAAACTTAATTTGATATATACGTTTCCAATAAACAAACTCAAATTTAAAAGAACAAAAACTTAAATTTAAATGAGAATAAATCCAAATTTAAAAGAGAGTAAAATATAAACATTGGATTTTTAAAATAGGGTGAAATCTCATAATAAAAAATTTAGATATAAATTTGAGTCTTTCTTAATTTGAATAAAACCCAAATTTAAATTTAANCAAATCCAAATTTAAAAGAGAGTAAAATATAAACATTGGATTTTTAAAATAGGGTGAAATCTCATAATAAAAGATTTAGATATAAATTTGAGTCTTTCTTAATTTGAATAAAACCCAAATTTAAATTTAAGTTTAAAAAGATTAAGGATTGAAGATGTTCTAAATTTGAATTTTGACAACCTCTTAATGTTAGACCTATGAGGAATTTATCTCTCACAAATATCATAGTCTAGATGTGAATGATCTATTTTTGACTGGACCGAGAAAGAAATTAATCGAGGTGTGCGTAAGCTGATTCTGACATCTTTAACCATTGAATCCAATGTGTATATATATATTGTGGAATTAAGTTGAGTTAATTTAATTTAAATAAATTAAATTTACTGTATTAAGTTCCTGCGGAAAAGCTCAAAAAAAAAAAGGGAAAATGTAGACCATTGTGCATTCTTCTAAGCGAAGTGAGTTATTTCGTTTCCGTGTGGGGTATTAGTTAAACTCTCAAGAAGAAAATATCATGCCAACATATCAATAAAGTCACTCTTTTTAGGAAAGATTCAGACTTGATCACAATTCAACACGGTGAATGCTTATAGNAAGAAGAAAATATCATGCCAACATATCAATAAAGTCACTCTTTTTAGGAAAGATTCAGACTTGATCACAATTCAACACGGTGAATGCTTATAGTTGAACGTATTGCATTAGAGATCTTCGATACGATTAGTTGAGATGTGTAAATGAAAATAATTTTTGTATAATTTTTGAGAAATTCAAAAAAGTGTAACACGGTCAAAAATATTAGAAATTTTATTTTAAAAAAATAGATGAATGGAGGAAAAAATAAAAAAATCTTGCCTTAGGATTCATCAACAGATATTCCAAAAGGCATCCAAGTTGGGGTTCTCCTATAAACTACATTCCTCGACATTTCCATCTACATAGACGAGGCAAAGAGATTTCCGAGGAATTACATAGGAAAGATCTACATGTGTAGTGCTTCAGCACACGTGGCGTCATGCTAGGCGTTCAATTTTTTAGTCCCTCGTCTCCCGAGAAGTACCAGACCTCACCCCCTCCTCGTCGACATAAATGACAAGTACGAGTCAATCTAGAACAAAAGGGTATTTCCGGAATTTAGGATTATTAATATGACAAATTACCGAAACACACTCGTCCCGTCCATGCGCGAGTATATAGAAAATATTCCAGAAAATATTAATACTTACAAATATATTTTTCCTATTTTAAAATTAAGGGTAAAATGATTCTTTATACCCCCAAAATATTTAAGTTTTTAATTTATGACCCCAAAAATAAGGATATTCATATCATATTCTCAATCAAATAAAAGATAGTAATACAACCTATTTAAATAAAATTGAGCACAAATTTATTGGCTAATAATTAAAATTAAGTAACATATAAATAATTATATATATAAATAAATAATATTAAAAGCATGATAAAATATACATAATAGACCCCTCTCTCTCTCTAGCTAGCATTTCATTTATCGGTAATATCACTGATACAACAAAAATATATATTCTTTCTTTGGCAAGTATTGATTGAAGAATTGAACCAACTAGACAAGATCGAAAAAACCTGTTGTTATGGATGAAGACGTGCGTGCTCTTATAGCATTAATAGTCATTTTTGTTTTGGGTTGATATTCTTTTATCTAATCAAGTGATAAATTATTATAAAATACTTAACAACCAGTAAAATATAAATACAAAAAACAAAAAAAAAACAACAAAACAAATTATTATCTGACAAAATAAATAATATTTAATTTTGGACCACATAATAAACCTTTTTTTTATTTAATTAAGAGTACAATATGGAGATTTTAATCTTCCATGATCTGTTAGGGGGTAGAAGTGTCATTCATCTTAAATTAATTCAATGGTTTTTGGGGGGTTAAAAAAAGAAAAGAAAAAGGAGGCTTCGGAAATGGCTTCTCATTACTTTTCTGAGTTCTTCTCCCCAGACGATTTCGGGCCTTTTTTGCTCGTCTTTGACTGTTATTTCTAAAGCGGACGCTACCACCCAGACACCTTGAATCCGCTTTTCTCTCTGTCTCTGCTCCGTATTAGCGGCTAATTCTGGTTCCCCGACGCCGGAGCCACAGCTCCACAGTCTGAACTACGCCTTCACCTCTTTTCCTGAAACAGACTTTTTACCAACTTCAAGACGACTATTTAGCCTAGTCAAAGGAAAGACTCGAGCATTTGCTGACTTTGGGGGCTCAGAGGAAGTGAAGAGTCTGTGGTTCGATCGGTTTTGTTTTGTGTTTGCAGATCTGAGAGGAGGATTGTGAGTTCTCTAGGGTCCGATACGGTTGGTTTTTTGTGCGAGTATTTTTGTTGTTGAACCGTGTTTGTTTTTTTTCTGTTATTATTTTTGTTTGGGGGGTGGAGGCAAATGTGAAGGTTGTTGATGGTAGTGTACGGACAAGGAAGAGCCGTTGTGGTCGGCGATGACCGGAATTCTTGAGAGAGATCGGAAGGGGAGGAGGTGGTGTTGGTGTGCCAGTGAAACTCTCACATGGAATGGCAGATCTTGTTAGCTACGGAAATGCCCACCGTGACATCGAGCAGGTATAGAAATATGTTTGTAGAAATGCAATTAGATGTTTATGTGGAAATTTTTAATTTTGTTTAATTTTGGTCCAGACGTTGATCATTTAATTTAAACTTGTGGTAACTCTCACCTTTTTACCTTGATTTTTTATTTTAGTATTAAAAGATTTGATAGGATTAGTGTGTAGTAAACTACATTGATACTCAAGTGTTAAAAAAGAGAGAACTTTTTTGAGGGTTTAATTTTTTGGGTTTTCTTCTAATTGGTTACAATGAACTCATGGCAATTGGATAAATTCATCCATTTCATGACTGTGCAAAAATTTACTAAGTACACAATCGACGAGAAGAAAATGCTGGTCGGCTGTAGGGAAGCTTATGAGTGTTCACGATTTAACTGATTGGTACAACAATCAGTTCTATTGGTCGGAAAAGAAATGTCCATTTGGTCAACCATTTGTAGCGTTGTCTTTACCCTCTAGTTGATCTGAGAAAATAAGAGGAACACTATTGGAAAGAAACGAGAAAATAAGAGTAGCACATCGGAGTGTGGCCGTGTCTCATGATTAATTATTATGCAAAGATGTCTCCCAGTAATTGGACAATATACTCTGATGCCATCTTTGCTACAAGTGATATTTTAAGTGACCACGTCTCAGATATTATAGTTTTTCGCTCTTAAAATGGACCAGGCTCGTGCTTGAGACCTGGATTCCTAGTCTTTTCAGACATGCATGTGTTTCTTAGACGCAAATGTATGTAAGTGAGACATAGTTTATCTTCTTTGGAAAGGTGTGAGTGATTAATCCGTAACTATAAGAATCATTTTTCNACGTGCTTGAGACGTGGATTCCTAGTCTTTTCAGACATGCATGTGTTTCTTAGACGCAAATGTATGTAAGTGAGACATATTTTATCTTCTTTGGAAAGGTGTGAGTGATTAATCCGTAACTATAAGAATCATTTTTCAAAAGTCTGATGTGTGTCAAACCCCATGCCTTTGTTTGTAATTGAGTTTTTTTACATTTTGCAGGCACTAATTGCTTTGAAGAAGGGTGCTCAATTATTAAAATATGGTCGTAAGGGAAAGCCTAAGTTTTGCCCATTTAGACTTTCTCAAGTAAGTTGGTGCTCAACTTCTTTTCTTTAACCATATCTGTTATAGAAATTTTACTTATACTGCACGGGTAAAATTTTGTTTTTTTTGTCCCTTTATTTTTTCATATTTTAAATTTGGGGTTTTTTGGAGGGTGGGGGTGGGGAGAGTACACCCAAATTGAAGCTCCTGGAAACTCTTGGCTAAGCAGTTGGTGAATTAATATAATCATGATGTATAAAATAATACTTGTTATAATATGCATCATCCGTATCTTTGATTTTGGTACTGTTTACTCTATAATCTTGTGAAGTTGTAAGATGGTTGTGTGTGATTTACTGAAATTTGTGGACGTTTTTGATACTTGATATAACATTCCAATTTCTACATGCATTTAAGCTTTACACAATTCTTTTTTAATGGGAGCAAATTGTTGTTGAATGGATCATATAATTTTTTGCATGGACATGGGAAGGGACACATTCGTTATTACATGGAAACATCACCATGGAAAAATTCAAGTTTAGGACTTTAGAGGGAGATGTATTACCGGACACCTGACCTCATCTCTTTGTAAAAATGGTTCCCCTTTGTTTTGTTGCCCTTCATCTTCTGCAAACTAATGTTCCTTTGTTTCCTCTCCGCCTTCTCTCTCTCTCTCTCTCTCTCTCTCTCTCTCGTGTGTGTCTGTGTGTGTGTGTGTGATATATTCTCCATTAGAGCTCTTGTTATTTTCTGTCCAAATGTATTCGTATTTTAGTCTAAAAGGCCACATGATGTTGCCAACGAACTACGTTTGGAGATTTCTTAATATCTGGCCTATGTTGGACGAATGTTGTGTCTAATGTGGTGCCTGTTTCTGCTATGGCTTCATTTTAGAAATGTCATACAGCAGTAATTGTAATTGAAGTCATAGGTTGACTTCTATAGTTCAATTTCTAGTGTTCTCATTCACCAAACAACTCTTAAACTGCTAAAATTTTAGGTGTGGATGCAAACAGATCGACCAGTTTGTGAAAGGCTTGAGATAGATCCCAGTTTTAAGGCTACTTAATGAGCTGAGTCAAAACAACCCCAAACTTGGTTTTTTAGTTTCTTGTGCATATCTTAAATTTTTAGTGAAAGGTGGTGAGGAAGGCCGTTTGCTTTGGTTGAAAGTGAACCCCAAATGGTAGGTAAGATCGATGTGTTCCCACTTTAGAAAGTAAGTTTGAGTCACTGCCTGGTTGTTTTCTAGGAATTCATCACGCTTACTGCCCCATGTCAGCGGGATCGAGCATTGAGCATGCTAGTTGAATATGATGCTTGAATGTTCTAGACTTGTACTTGAATGGTCATGAGGATAACAGATCCAATATTTTTTGTTTTAAGCCAAGCTTGCGTCTTTATGTGAGGTTTGTTTGCACATTTTTTTTTGGTTTGCTGACACAATCGTTTTGATTGTTGATATATATCACCTATTGTATTTCAGCTTTCAATTTTTTGAACTTTCTTGTATTCAAGGTTTGAAAAAGTGTTTTGTTGTCAGTGAGAATACATGTTTCTGAATAATGGAGTAGACAAGCCCAACCAGTGTGAGCTGATGAGTTGCTTCCATTATTCAAGCACAAATTGTGAGTTTGACTTGATCTTAAGCAGCCGGGTACTTGGCTTGGCTCGGTTTGTTTGTGGCCCTGGTTTTAGGACATTTGAATAAGGTAGAGTCAGCTTATTTTTCAGCAGACGGTGATTTCTCACACCAACCCTGACATTCTAGTGCTTTTTTTCCTTATTTTTTTTCCGGGTCATTGTGCTCTCTGTCCTTCAACCTTTCTGAAATTGGTCGTTCAAAATTTGGTTGAAGAATGAGCTCCGGAGAAACTTCTTTACATTAATGATGAGCATATATCTGTCCTTTGTATTTTGAAGGTCCATAATAGAATAAACCTTCCTTTCGACATCTTGATTAAACCATCAGCTGTTGCTCTTCATGATGGAAAAATCTTAACATCCAGCATTTTAAGTAATTCTCTTTGGTAGTTTTGGGTGTATCTCTCTGTGGTAGTTAGTTGCCATGTTTACCGGTGTGCTGGTTGTGTTTTATCTGTGGTGTGAAATATTTGCAATAGATGACAATTTCTGTGCTAGATTCACGAGTGTTTGAGTGAAATACGAATTAAAGGCTTCTCTGTTTGTGCGAATAATTGACTTGACTCAACCTTGAGGGAACAGACACCCTCCTCACAACTGCATAAGTGAATGGGTTTAGGGGAGACCATTAAACCAGCCAGTTTTCTGGACTTCAAGATGTTAGGACTTATTCGGGTCAGCATGTGTATTGCACTGCCTTGACAGAAGGACGGAGAATTTCAAATTCAAATGGCTATCTTATCAGTCTGAATGAAATATGTGTATATGTGATGGTTGCTGGATTTATTCTAAATTCTAGCTAATGATTTTGTATCCAAAAAAACAGGATGAATCATCTTTAATCTGGATTTCTCGTAGTGGAGAAAGAAGTTTGAAGTTAGCTTCAGCTTCAAGAATTCTTCCTGGACAAAGAACCGTAAGTCTTTCATATTCTTTTTTATTTTTTATTTTTTAAATCTCTCTTTTGCTTTGTCGCGATATTTTTATTTTGATTGCTGAATGACATTGATATAACTGCTTTTGTACATGTTAAAACACAACTTCCAACTAAAGTTGTTCTACTCATAAAAAAAGATGAAATGAATCTTATTCTAACTTGTCCTTTTATCTTACATCAGGCTGTTTTCCAACGATATCTGCGTCCCGAAAAGGACTACTTGTCCTTTTCTCTTATATACAACAACGGAAAACGATCTCTTGACCTGGTTGGTGATGGATTTTCAGTTTCTCCTTAAATTACATGTCATTGGCTTTTCCTCTGGGTTCTAAATGAAATTATAAAATTCTTCCTGTTTTTATTTTCAGATTTGTAAAGACAAATGTGAAGCAGAGGTGTGGATTACTGGCCTTAAAGCATTAATATCCTCAGGGCAAGGTGGGCGCTCAAAAATTGATGGATGGAGTGATGGAGGCCTCTGTTTTGAGGTAACTTGCCCTGACTTGAAAGTTGTTTTGTATTTTTATATTGGGGTGTCATCTTTTTTGTGTGGTAAGGATCAACAAACATAAAAATACTAGACTTGCAACTGCTAACCCTAAGAAAAAAGTTGAGTTAGTTTTTCCAACCTGTTTCAAGTTTCAACAGGATCACTCCACTTGGTTCATTGTCTCATGAGTCTCATCTGCTAAATTTGTCGAAGAGGAAGTTTTTGAAACCTTATTGCAACTAATGACATTGTATTGCTTTCCATTCCGGTTGTGGATCTCTCAACTCAGAAGACTGGGTTGTTACAAACTGGTTGTTCTCCAATGCTATCCTGCAGTTTGTCCATGCTAATATGCAATACTTATCTGACCTATTATCATATGTCTCGTGCATTTGGATGTTAGATGTAGATTGATGAGAGAAGTAGTAATTGGATACATTATTAAATATCAAAATAATACCTTCATATGGAACAAACTGTGAAACCATGGCTATAGGACAGACTTCTGAAAAAATATGAAATTGCAGTGCTTAACTAGTAATAGAGTTAGGTTTCTATTAATTTGGAGGATTACGCAAGAAATTCAGCCCGCGTGTTGTTTTCTCCCATCCTGACAGCTGTGCTTGATGTCTGATACATAAGTTTCTGGTCAATTGATTTCAGGATAACAGAGACTTGACATCAAATAGTCCAAGTGACAGTTCAGTCAGTACTACAAGAGATAATAGCTATTCAGAAGTTTCTGTCAGTTCCAACACAAATACTTCTCCCCAGGATCATAGGCCTGAGAATCCTGTGCATTGTGAAAGATCATATGTAGCTTTGGACCAAACAATTATGCAAGTAAAAGGATCTGGTTCAGATGCTTTTCGGGTTAGTGTTTCTAGTGCCCACAGCACCTCTAGTCATGGTTCTGCACCTGATGACTGTGATGCTTTTGGGGATGTATATATATGGGGCGAGGTGATATCTGATAATCTTGTCAGGGCTGGGGCCGATAAAAATGGTAGTTCTTTGAGCAGAAGAGCTGATGTGCTTCTTCCCAGGCTGTTAGAGTCCAATGTAGTTTTGGATGTACATCGTATAGCCTGTGGGGTTCGGCATGCTGCTTTAGTCACTAAACAAGGTGAAGTTTTCACATGGGGTGAAGAATCTGGAGGACGACTGGGCCATGGTTTTGGGAAAGATGTTGCTCAACCTCGCTTAGTTGAATCATTAGCATTTTGCAGTGTTGATTTTGTTGCATGTGGAGAATTTCATACTTGTGCTGTTACTGCTTCTGGTGAACTTTATACATGGGGAGATGGGACACATAATGCTGGGCTTCTTGGTCATGGTACTGATGTCAGTCACTGGATGCCCAAGAGAATTGCTGGTCCCTTTGAGGGACTTCGAGTTGATATGGTTACTTGCGGGCCATGGCATACGGCCTTGATAACATCAACAGGGCAGCTCTTTACATTTGGTGATGGAACCTTTGGTGTTTTGGGCCATGGAGACAGGGAAACTGTTTCATACCCAAGGGAGGTTGAATCTCTGTCAGGGTTGAGGACAATTGCTGTTGCATGTGGTGTATGGCACACTGCTGCCATAGTGGAGGTTATTGTCACACAGTCTAGTTCAAGTGTTTCATCTGGAAAATTGTTCACTTGGGGTGATGGAGATAAAAATCGTCTTGGACATGGAGACAAGGAACCTCGGCTTAAACCTACATGTGTTTCAGCGCTTATTGATTATGATTTTGACGAAATTGCTTGTGGGCACAGTATAACTGTTGGCTTGACCACATTAGGACATGTCTTCACAATGGGGAGGACTGTTTATGGTCAACTTGGCAATCCCCAATCTGATGGGAAGCTACCTTGCTTGGTAGAAGATAAGCTTGTTGGGGAATCTGTTGAAGAAATTGTGTGTGGTTCCTATCATGTGGCAGTATTGACATCCAGAAATGAAGTCTATACATGGGGAAAGGGAGCTAATGGGAGACTGGGTCATGGAGATGTTGAAGATCGGAAGACACCAACCTTAGTTGAAGCTTTGAAGGATAGACACGTTAAATATATTGCTTGTGGATCAAACTACACAGCAGCTATATGTCTTCACAAATGGGTTTCTGGTGCTGAGCAGTCTCAGTGTTCAGCTTGTAGACAGGCTTTTGGCTTTACAAGGAAGAGGCACAACTGCTATAACTGTGGGCTTGTGCACTGCCACTCATGCAGTTCCAGAAAAGCACTAAGAGCTGCACTAGCTCCTAATCCCAGCAAGCCGTATCGCGTGTGTGATTCTTGTTTTGCAAAACTGAGCAAGATGGCAGAAGCTGGTGTCAACAGCAGGAGAAATGCTGTACCACGCCTCTCTGGTGAAAACAAAGAAAGGTTAGACAAGGCTGATATACGATTGGCCAAGTTGGCAATACCGTCCAATCTTGATTTTATTAAACAGTTAGATAACAAAGTAGTCAAACAAGGAAAGAAGGCTGATATGTATGTTTTGTCCACTGCTGTTGACATGCGTCGAACAGTTCCCAAACCAGTTCTTACACCATCTGGTGTTAGTTCCAGGTCAGTGTCACCTTTCTCAAGGAAACCCAGCCCCCCACGTTCAGCAACACCTGTTCCTACCACATCAGGGCTTTCTTTTTCTAAAAGCATCACTGATAGTATGAAGAAGAGTAATGAACTGCTGAATCAAGAAGTTCTCAGATTACGTGCTCAGGTACATTCAGGACTTTTTGGAATGCCTTACGTTTTTTTCATTTGAATACATTCCTCATCATGCTTGATTCAGGTCGAGAGCCTGAGACNGCTTTTTTTTTCATTTGAATACATTCCTCATCATGCTTGATTCAGGTCGAGAGCCTGAGACAACGATGTGAACTACAAGAATTGGAGCTTCAGAAATCAACGGAGGACGCAGCTGGAAACAAGGAAACTAACTCATTCAATCATACCCAGGGGATTTTGACCTCGAATGGCGAGGATTACCATTCAGATGTCAGACTTCCTAATGGCAGTGGAGGTGTTCAAGCAGGAATCATTGGTGAGGCTGTTGACAACAGGGAATCTGGGCCTTTCCAAGATGGTGAGAATGGTAAGAAATCTAGCAATTCTGATGTGACTGGCAATGCTAATCAAGTTGAGGCTGAATGGATCGAACAGTACGAGCCTGGTGTGTATATAACACTTGTAGCATGCCGGGATGGAACTAGAGATCTTAAACGAGTGCGCTTCAGGTACTTGAGCCTAATTGTCTCCCAATTATATCAGCTGAGCATATATGATTGTCACTGTCAAATAGAGGAAACAACATTGCTTATTAATTGACCAAATATTGGTAACCTATGTCGTATAGGATTGAATATTTATATAAAATATCAATACTTAGTGTCAACATTTGATTGAAAACTTGCCGGAGTTTACGTGTCAAAATGTTCCAAAATCATCCACTTAGGTTTATTGTTTGTTTTCAATCTGCATTTTGATGTAAAACATTATCTAAATAAATTTTCCGTTTGAATCAAAGGAAACCTGATGTTGTCTTGTATCTACAGCCGGAGAAGATTTGGAGAGCACCAAGCTGAGACTTGGTGGTCAGAGAACCGGGAGAAGGTTTATGAGAGGTACAATGTTCGTGGGTCGGACAAGTCATCGGTTGCTAGCCAGACTGCCAGCAGATCTGAAGGAGCTGTATCACCATCTAGCCAACTTCAACTAATCTAATGGAGGAAATTCTCCGTTACCCCTTCTTTTGCATTATACATTTATTATGATAATATATATATATAAGGGCTGAGCAGACTCATGAAAAGCAGTAAACACCATTTTCTCCCCTTGTTTTTTCTTCATATTTTCCTCTCTTTTGTTGTGCCTTCCTGTTTCCATTATTTATTTTCTAGTTTAAAATTCAATTTTTGGGACTCTGCCCTTTTTACCTCTGTTCTAGTGTGGTGTATATAAATCATCGATAATTATAATCTAAGTCGAATTTTTTTTTTTTCCGTATTTCTTCGATCTTTTTCTCTGTCCCACGCATATAAAATCCTTGGGTTGACATATTCATTTAAGTACATCTGTTATTTTTCTTTTTCCAGTGTTGGGTGAAATCACTGGTGAGCAATATTAGTGCCTGGAACCAGATTTTATGATTACATATGTGATACCCTACCGAAGAGAGGAAAAAAAAACCCCAAAAAGAGAGAATTGAGAGAGGTATGGTTACAGTAGTGAGTTCCGTACTGGAATTTTGTAACAAGAAAATTAAGACTTCAAAAAAGGTTGGGATTGATATAAAAATATTATGCTTAATTTTATTTTGTCATACTCTTATTATTAAGTTGGGTTAATTGTAAATTGCACTTCGAAAGATCGTTTGAATCTCAATTTATATCTTCAAAGATCAAAAATTTTAATTTGTACCCTCAAAGATAGAGATTTATATCAATGTGCACCCCTAAAGATTAGAAATCTCAATTTGTACCCTCAAAGATAGAAATTTATATCAATGTGCATTTTCAAAGATAAAAAATTTTAATTTGCACACTTAAAGATAGAAATTTGTATCAATGTACACCTAAAATTAAATTGATAAATTATACTTAGAATCTCTTATGCTTGTCACTTAATCATTTGAACCCCGTCACATTTAAAATATTACTCATACATCTCATGACGTTTGTGCACGTGTAACATGTAACTCATTTTCGTTGATATCTGTCAATATAAAATTTTAAAAATATGATTTTGTCATAATAAAAAATTATAATTTCATATTACCCTTTATTTTGTGGATTCGATATACTCTAAACTTTAAAATCAAGCTTATATAAATATTTACATTCTATTAGACATTCAAATGATAAACTTGATTTTGAATTTTAAAGTATATCAAACCCACAAAATAAAAGAAAATACGAAATTATAATTTTTTATTAGAATAAAATCATATTTTTTAACGCTTATATTAACAAATATCGACGAAAAAGGGTTACGTGTTACACGTACACAAACGTCATGAGATGTAAGAGTAATATTCTATATGTGAAGGGATTCAAATGATTAAATGACAAACATAAGAGAATCTAGGTATAATTTATCAATTTAATTTTATGTACACATTAATACAAATTTTTATCTTTGAAGGTAAAAATTAAAATTTTTGATATTTAAAGGTACACATTGATACAAATTTATATTTTTAAAGTTACAAATTGAAATTTTTAATCTTTGGAGGTACAAATTAAAATTTGAACTACTTTTCAGGGTACAACTTACAATTACATTTCCACACTTATTTGTCAAATTATTGTTTTCGGTAGAAAAAGTTAAAAAAATAAACGTTGACTAGTAAGAAACTCCGGAAGATCGCATGATTACTAATTTTTCAAACATAATACTCGTGCAGTCAAATTCTGAAGCAGCAAATTGATAACTACCATCAAGTAGAAAGCCAAGAAAAACAACTTTAAGAATGCACACAGACAAGTAACAGATGCAACAGACATTGATAGCAAATTGTCTGAGATGCATAGTTTTCATTAAATTGTGTACTAGATATCAGGCAGGAACATGAATCAGTTCACTTACTGTCAACTNCTATTTAGATAGCAAATTGTCTGAGATGCATAGTTTTCATTAAATTGTGTACTAGATATCAGGCAGGAACATGAATCAGTTCACTTACTGTCAACTACATGAGAAGGAATGAAAGCAAATAGCCATTCTCTAACTGAAGCCATCAGAGAGTACAATATTTTGATTATTTATTGTTCCAAGAGACAAGACCAAGTTTAACTAATATCGGCAGACAAAGACGGAACAACAAACCTGGTGGGGTTCCAGAATAACAGGATACCATAACAGAGAAGCAAGGTTAGCCAAAAAGTATTGCCATCAATAACTAGAACTATGTCAATCAATGAGGACTCAGTAAGGGATTAAACGAAACAGGGTATCAATTCACAGGAAGATATCTAGAATGGGACTCAATCCTCGGTGTGAAACTTTGAATGCAAATAAAGACGCCAATTTTTTATGCAAGCAAAAGGCAAACATTGCCACCAGCCTGATCCTAGCCTCCAAACCCCGGGTGATGCACCACAAGTAGGGTAAGCAAAAAAAAGCCATGCAGAGCCACAACCTTTCCCAATATAGGAACAAGGCAAGGATGGATCATATCAATGACAACCAACCACAGTTGCTACCAGGTCAATGACCAAGAAAATGCAACAGAACTCCTTCCATCAATGTCCCATGTCAGTAAAAGTGGCTTTCGGCAAGTTAAAATTGCAGAAAGTCTGTTGACGTAGCAAAAATCCCATTCCCATTTTTTAAAATGCTATAACTATTACTGAGCCATGACTAGCAGCAACAACGAAACCCAAACAAGAACCGCGAAGACAAGGAAAGGTCAAATAGCCTGCCAAATGTCGAACATATTAATATCATATGAGATGACAAGTAAGAATTTGTAGGGGAAGCAGAGAAATACGTACTGGAAATTTAACCTGTTCAAATTCAGTCAATGGTTGCTTTGAACTGAGTTTCAGTGAAGAATATTGAAGTAAAAGCCATTAGTCTAGAATTCCAGCTTCCATCACAAGGATGAGAAGCAAACTCTTACAGCGAACACCTTTATCGGCAGTAATACACTGATACCACTCATTTTCTCAGCAATATCGAAACCACATTGATAATCCAGAACATCCACATGGAAGCAATCATACTTAATCCACCAGCAGCAACAATTGAAATTCAAACAGCAAAAGGAACCAAACAGCAACTATAGCAACTTAAGCAACTGGAACAAGTTGAACAAAACATATGCATGCCAAGTCTGAAACTGGCAGGAAAAGAGATGGAAAAAGAGATGAAATTGATCTGGAGACTATCGCATGCTGTCACACAGTTTCCAACAGTGCTAGCTTCATTGACACAGCTGAAAAAGAAAGCATTATGATGCCATTAATCCAACTGTAGTGATAAATAAAAAGTTAGCACAAAACAGCAATAGTTGCATACCATTAATGTAGCCATCTCTTCATCAAGAACGGTAACCTCCAGGCCCACGGCGCTCATATGGACCTGAACGATCACGATTGTATCTGTCATTTCCAGGTCCTCCACGACTACCACCATCCCTGTTGCGCCCACCAGAGCGATCCCCATTTCGATCAGGTCCGTACCGACTGCCACCTCCGTATTTGTCATCCCTCCCACCATATCTACTTCCTCTTGACCCTTCTCCAGATGGACATTCCCTGGCAAAATGCCCAGGCTTGCCACACTTGAAGCAGTCCCCGCCAGATCCTCGTCCAGTTCCATAATCACGATCACGATCACGACCACGGTCACGGTCACGATCACGATCACGGCCACCATCCCGGTCTCTACCAGAGCCCTGGTTTGGCTGAGATCTGTCTACAGTAATAGCCCGCCCATCTAAGTCCATTCCATTCATTTCCTCAATAGCATCTTCCATTTCTTTCTCACTCTCAAAGGAGACAAACCCAAATCCACGAGAACGTCCGGAAGACTTGTCAATGACAACCTGAAATAAAGATGTGAAAACTCTACGTCTTAGTTTGCCCCAACCAAAACTGAAACCCAAATAGGAGGAGAAAAAAACCACAATAGCATAGCTCACGTATTGGACAGATCATAGAGATTTAACCAAATCCTAACACTAAAAGTCATTCTACATTGAATTCATTACTTTAAAACGGAATCCTTACTTTGTCAATAAGAGCCTATTAAACTCAAAATTATAATCAAATGTAAAATTCATTTTTGTACGAGTGTTCACTGCCATCACCCCTTGTGGGCCTTCTGCCTCTCAATCATGAGGGAAACATTTGAATCCCTTTACCCTTGCCTGCACCCACCCAAAAGAATTAAAAAATAGCTATGAAGATCTGGAATTTGTAGTCAAATCCAACCCTGGGCACCACTAAAAAAATATACCCAAGTTTCATTTATCTATTAATAATAATTGGAGTATATGTAGGAAGAACTCAAATATTTGTCAATCAATATCAGGAAAAATTTTAAATCCTTCAAAACCAAACAAAAATGTCAAAGTTGAGCATCACCACAATAAAGAATTTCTAACAGCTTCAAAACAAACCAAGNGTGTAGGAAGAACTCAAATATTTGTCAATCAATATCAGAAAAAATTTTAAATCCTTCAAAACCAAACAAAAAGGTCAAAGTTGAGCATCACCACAATAAAGAATTTCTAACAGCTTCAAAACAAACCAAGTTCCTGGCATAGCCACGCACCTGAAAAATAGGAATGTGTATAGCCAAACAAATAAATAAGGAAGGATGAAGACACTGTCTGCCTTCATGAAGAACATAACGCCAAATTTAAGGGATACAAAGAAAGAAAACCTATTTTGAATCATTGGATACCTTAGCATCAAGAACATGGCCAAACTTTTCAAATGCTTGTTTCAAACCTCTGTCAGTTGTTGACCATGAAAGGTTCCCAATAAAACAACGGTGCTCTTCCTCTTCCATCGTGTGATACTGAAAAGGAAATGCTAAAAAATGAAAAGGCTGACAAGGACCACCACATGAAAAAATATGCATTCAAGCTCTTCAGACCGTAAGAAACTACTAACTTGAAAAAGAAAAAGGGGAAAGATACAGCTAAACAACAATTATGTTTTGGCAGAGATGATAAAAGTCAAACTCCTAACCCAACCCCACCCCCAAGCAAGGATGCCAAGCAGTTAAAAAAACCTCCATACTAAAAAGAATAGCACCATTATACTTACTTTTTCCAGTTTGTTATTAAGAATATAATAAAAGCAGCTTCATAATTTGGATAGTTTCCTCAGCTCATCTAAGTGATGCACAAGATATAGAACTTTATTGACTTTGTTGTATAAAAATAAACCATAAATAACACACATTCAAGAAACAAATTAACAGCGCTGGCCCATGTGATGATGATATGAACAACTGTCAATTTCTGCCCCATAGAGGTACCGTTCAACTGGAAATTTCCAACGACTACTCAATATGACTGATGCATTGGTAATGTATCATCTTCTTTTTCTTTTTTCCTTTCCATAAAAACTAAATAAAAGAAATAACAATGAGATGTTCAACTCCCTAACTTGTAAGTCTCTGGCAAATTTTCTGGAACTGATTGTCCACAATTCAAGTAAAACCCATAAGGGAATGGCGTGCAAGGGAAGTGCCATGAAAGCATTAGCTTGGAAATCCTGGCGCCACCCATGTGGGTAAGCTGAAAGTATCATGAAAGCTCTGCCGATATCTAGATCTACTAGAACACAAAACAGTAAGGCTTACCCGAATATGGTAAAGTCGTAAGGAACAATATTGTCACCTATGACAGACCCACAAGCAGGAACTTTGTTCGCATCAATGTAAGAGTGGATAGATTGCAAATAATGAGAAGAGCTCGTAAAAAGAGTAGTTCTCCATCTATAAACAAGACTGATCACAATCATATCCTCAATTTACTTTGTGCCCCAGGGGGGCATAACTGCTTGTAATTAGGTTTCCCTTCTCCCAAGATGATTTATCATGTTACAATTACTGAAACCTCTGATGCCTAAGACTTGATCCCAAACCAATCCAATCACCCAGTAGCTAACATAGGTTTGTGCAAACAAATCTTTCATTTCAAATGAAAAAACAAAACTTTATGGTGGCACGCTTCACACCATCCTTGCACAAGTTTTCAACCATTAAAGTAACATAAAGTATATCAAATACTGGCAAAAAATGAAAATCTTGACCTTTATATTTCCAATATGAAGATCATTCTCCATATAAACCCTCATGAATATTTTTTCGCAAACAAAATCTTAAAATGATTTGGGCAAATACATCAAAGGCATAGCCAGGCTTACTTGGAAAAAATTTTTTACCAACCCGGTGGCAGTTGTGTAAAACGAAGTGGACAAAATCATCTTCAAATCCNTGCCAGGCTTACTTGGAAAAAAAAATTTACCAACCCGGTGGCAGTTGTGTAAAACGAAGTGGACAAAATCATCTTCAAATCCTAATCATTCTTTTCTACAAAACAGTCCATTTTCCTTCCACAAGAGAACCAACCATATGGAAATCCCCAAAAGCTAAACATCAATTTCATAAAATACAGACATCAATTTCATCAATTTTACTGAGTAACTATCTCAAGTCCAGATTCCAGGCTGATCCATCAAATTGAAGAAGAAGAAAAAGAGTCGGCAATAAGAAATAAATAAACGGTTATAAAAGAAAATCTCCAGCCAATACTATCTCTACCACCATAATTGCTCACACTATCAATCATATGCTTAAAAGTGATACATGAAAGGTAACAAAAAACCCAAATCCGAAATCTTCTTAACGNACTGATCCATCAAATTGAAGAAGAAGAAAAAGAGTCGGCAATAAGAAATAAATAAACGGTTGTAAAAGAAAATCTCCAGCCAATACTATCTCTACCACCATAATTGCTCACACTATCAATCATACGCTTAAAAGTGATACATGAAAGGTAACAAAAAACCCAAATCCGAAATCTTCTTAACGAACAACAGCAACCATGAATACGTTCAGGGATCTGATAATAGAAACGTATTAGGTGTATATGTGTGTGTGCGCGTATACATGTAAATGAAGCTTATTACCGATAGACGAGAGATTTGGATGCTTGTATGCGAACTGTTGGTTACAGAGTGAGAGCTTCTCTGATTTTGCTTCGCAAGGAAAACCCTAACCCTAGTCAGACTCCTGAGTGATATTCTATTCCGTCAAAAGAAAATAATATCACTCACGCGCCCTGAGGTATAATGTTATACACACCTCTTTCAAACCGGTGACTTTGTTTTCAGGGTTTTTTACACTTTACACAATGGGAAATTTTAAATATTTCACTTTCCATCTTTAAAGATAAATTTTTTTATATTGTACTATTAATATATCAAAAATATTATAATATAATTTTTTTGTTAGTTTCTATTATTTTTTTCGTCAAAAGTCAACCCATTGACATTGATTAAAAAACTAACAGAAAGCTAACATTGTAATATTTTTTATACATTAAAAATATAATATAAAAGATTTAATTTTTTAAGATATAAAGTGAGAAAATTAAAATCTTTTTGACTATAAAGTGCAATTCACCTTTATTTTCACAAGTGAATGATGATTGGTCAAAATTCGTACTTTTTGGACCGACTCGTCAAAAATGACAACTGATGAGTTCAAAATTAATTGGATCAGACCCAATAAATCAACTAAGCCTAAATTAGCTAAACGATAGTCTAAGTCCACTTTATCGATTCAACCCAGTCCAAAATCCAAGGAGCCCGAGACGATAGGAGTACGTGAGAGAGAGATTATCGGGATATAAATTCATAAAGATCAATTATACCATAATTATACTTACTAAAAAAGTAGTGCCCTTTCACTCATGTCACTGTTTCACAAAACCTATTTACTGTAAGCTCTCTCCACATAGAGAGGCATCTCACAACATCTATTCCAACACACCTTTCTACACCTATATACATAGCTTCTCTCTCCTAGTCATTGTAACTCGCTCGGAGCTCTCCACTGGTTACTTTATTCATCAATAAAGACCTCTAGTCACTGTTGTCGCTTCCCAAGAGTGGAGTAGGTCACCCAGACCGAACTATTATATATCTGTGTGTTTGCTTATATTTACTATTTTGTCATCGATTGCTTTATTTATTGTCTAATAATTACACCTCTTCATATATTCGATTGTTGATCATGCACGAGATCAATTTGTGCATCATCAGTTTGGCGTCTTCTGTGGAAAACGACCAGGTTTTCTACTCTTTAATCCATGGTAATTACAACTAGATCGATGAGTCAACAACCGGGAGACAACANCCTTCATATATTCGATTGTTGATCATGCACGAGATCAATTTGTGCATCATCAGTTTGACGTCTTCTGTGGAAAACGACCAGGTTTTCTACTCTTTAATCCATGGTAATTACAACTAGATCGATGAGTCAACAACCGGGAGACAACAACCTGGGAGGAGGCTCCGCCTCCTTTCGCACATTTGGAACTATCTGCTACGGCGACTCCCGTCATCGGGCAACAACTCCTACAGACCATGTAGCTGTTGGTAAACCAAAACCAATAGATCATTCAATTGATGCTCGTTTATGGAGGCGTCGCCCCTCACCTCGTGGGAGGATCCCCACTCTCTCCAACGAGAGAGAAGCAGCAACCTAACCCTTCTGGGTGCCAAGTAGCCCACCACCATGGAGTCCCTCATTAGAATGCCTCGAGGCCATGCCAGGGCGCCCCTCGCCCAACAGTCTCTCCTCAGTGCACAGGAAGCTCATGTGTTCCCCTTCCTCATGAACCTGCATAGAAAGACGAATGAGAAAGTCAGTATGACGATTATAGACGCTAGTACAACAACCCAACGGAGGATGTCCCCAACCAATGGGACGAGAAGATCAGAGATGTGCAAAACCAATTCAGTGATGCTCTCAACGCCATCAAGGTGCAGGCGCCCGAGACGGTGGATTACCTGATAAGATGCATTGATACCCCGTTTACTGCAAAAATAGACAATTACCCCTTACCCTTGAAGTTCAAGATGCCCGTCATCGAGATATTCGACTGTATCAAAGACCCATTGGATCATTTGGACACCTACAAAATCTATCATACAACTCTACAACGTACTTGATGAGATTATGTGCGGAGGTTTCCCTACCACCCTCAAGGGATCCTCACGCCAATGGTTTGCCAAGCTCAAGCCTTCTTCCATCCACTCTTTTGCGGAGTTAAGCAAGTTTTTCGTCTCCCACTTCATTGGGGGACATCGTCACCAGAAACTCGTTACCCACTTGCTCACAATCAAGTAGAATATGGATGAAAGTCTTAGAAGCTACCTCACTCATTTCAGTGAGAAAGCTCTCCAGATTGAGGAGTCAAACAATAAGGTAACCTTGGCCACCTTTATCGCGGGTCTGTGCTTCTCCAACTTTATGTTCTCCGTCCTCAAGAAGCCATCATCCAGCATGCTCGAGTTGCTGTCAAGGGCACAAAAGTATATGAAAAATGAGGATATCACCAAGGCTAGATGAGGTGAGTCTTCCCATGGGGATGAGAAGAGGAAGGACACCTGTGAGGACAAGCAAAAAGTAGAGAACAAAAGGAATAAGACAGAAAGAATCTCTGTTAAGGACCACCTTGGTCCCCCACCTCTAAGAGAACGACAAGCCTTCACGCCGCTCAACGCTTCCATGGAGCATATCCTATTCCAAATATAGGATAATCCTACAGTAAGCTGGCCAGAGAAGATTAAGACTGTCCCAAATTGGAGGAGCCCGAACAAGTACTGTCGTTTCCATCGAGACCATGACCATGATACTGACGACTACTTTGATCTTAAAAGGTAGATCACAAAGCTCATACAATGTGGCTAGTTAAGGCAGTACGTTGCTGGAAGAGGACAAGCCCCGCCACTTGGACGGGACCAGAACGACAGAGAACACCAACAACCCCTCGGAGAAATTCAGACAATCTTCTGAGGGTTAGGAGGAGGAAGCGACTTGAACTCCGCCAGGAAAGCCTTGGCCCACCTAAGAGATGTCAAACACCTGAAGAGTTGTTATCAATAACGAATACAAGCTAGTGTCTCTCATTTTATCTATCTTTTATTGTTTCAGTTAATTTATTCTGTTATTTATTATTTATGAAATAAAATTCTGCGAAGGTGGGCATCAAACCTCATCCTCTTGAGACGAGGGGAAGACACCACCCTAAAAGCATAGAGAGCCTCCACCATCGCCTTATCAACCGGGCACCTATAATTAGACACAAGGTTAGTATAAATAACCAATATCGAGAAAATATTAAGAAGAGAACAGGATTGGAGAAAGAGGATTCGCCTCTTATCCAGTCGAAAGCCATCATAGTCTCCCTCTTTGGCAAAAACCCAGAATGACAATCCGTCGTCCATGAGTGCCTAATAGAAGGTTGCTAGAATACAGTATTCCACCACCGTTAGTTTCACTAATTTGCGGTCAAAACTCAAATTCAGAGAGATGGAAGCATTTTTTGGGAAAATTTGTTGACCAAACTGCCTTTGACTATTTGTATGTCGTAGATCTCAAAAAAATACCTAGATTCAGAAAAAAAAAATTGCCTCAAACTGACAACTGTGTGCAAAGTTATGACCGTTCAAAGTTTTGTCCTTTTTTTTATGATTTTCTAATACTCCGGCTGACTCCCTAGGCCTCCCAGGTGTTGCCCAGACCACAAACATCCTTTGGCGTCACCCCTTTGGGTGCCTCCAGTAGCCCCTTGGGTGCCTCCCAGTAGCCCCTTGGGCGTCTGCCTCAGCGCCTTGGGCACCTCCCATCTCTCTCTATCTCCATGGGCGTCGTCTGCCTTAGTGTCTTGGGCACTTACCTCAGCACCTTGGGCGCCTCCCATCTCTCTCTCTCTCCATGAGCACCGCCCAGAAGCCCACTGTTGCAGCCTACCTACTTAGAGCCCGCCAGTCCTCTTGGTGGCCCTCTCATGAGCCAATTACAGATCTGCCTCAGATTGGAAAATCCTCTCGCGAGCTACCTTTACCTTTGTTTTCGCTCTCAAGTGGGTAGCTTCACCATCTGCCTCGAGCTTAGTAGCCCTATTGCGGGTCACCACAAGCTTTGCTTTAGCCCTTGTGTAAGTAGCCTCTCTGAGCGTGGCTCTTTTGAGGGTCGCCGCAAGCTCAGGCTAGGAAGCCTTACCATCAGCCTCAAGGTTAGCAATCCTCTTCTAAGTTGCAAAAAACTCTCTTTTCACAACTTCATAAGCAAGCCTCTCCTCCCTAACAGTTGAGCTCAGGTGACTAAACTAAAAAGCCCTTGAAAAAAGGCATACAAAAGTAGCTGAAACCTGAAGAAGATGAAATAATGTTAGTACCTAAGGGAGAGACAAGAGTAAGGGAGAAAGCAAACCTTTACCTGGGCCAAGCTTTCCAAAGTAGTGTAGATGATACCCTCAATACCTCGAGCACTAACCTGACTGATGTCGTTTAACATGGAGACAGTCTAAGTGGCTACCCCCTGCAGAAGTCCCTGTAGGAGGAGTTGATGAATTGGGTGTAGGAGGTGTAGCTGCCTGAGGAGTCTCTGGAGGGGCGATCACCACAGTAACCTCTAAAGGAGTCGCTAACTAGGAAGGTGCCATTGGAGGGGTCATTTGAGAAGGGTTTACCAGAGCATCACTCACCCTAGCCATCTTAGGTGGAGGAGTACTCCTAGAGGAATAACGGGACTCCACCACTGCCCTATCTACTGTAGAGTGGTAAAGTGTTAGCTCGTAGAAAAACCAAGTAAAGGAAGAGAATCCTAAGGGAATCAACATACCTTTTCTCTTCAAGGAAGAGTCGCCAAGGCTAGAAGAGGGTGCACCAACCCTAGCACTTACAGTTGAGAGTCTCCAGTTCCATCCTCTTTGAGCATGAGGGTTCTGAAGTCCTTCACAGGATGGGGCTTCACAACTTGAAATTTTCATTGTTGTTCCTTTGAGAGCATCGGGGAGCCTGAAGAAATGTGATGAATACACGTTCGTAAAAAACAAAATAAAAAGAATAAGAGTAGGCATACAAATTCTCTTGGGAGTGTCCCATCTTGTTGGTACCAAAGTCCTGTTTGCATCTGAAGCCCACTCTTCTCCAACAGATATAAAGCGAGCTTTCTAGCAATGGCAATTAGAGCGCAATTCAATAATCAATTTATCTCCCCTCAGAGTGAAGTAGTACCAACCACGGTTAGGAGCAGGAGTCTCATTCAAAGTGTAGGCCACACAAAACTCCTTAGGAGAAGCGTTCTCATGATGCTCCTTCCTCCACAGTGCAAGGAATCCTAGCAGGACTCTCTAATCATTGGGCGCCAAGTGCCCTGGCGCAAGTGAAAAATAATGGAGAATGTGACAAATAAAAGAAGGCATGAGAAACCTCAGCCCAACCTCAAGTACCTCCTCATAAATAGCAATATCTCCAGAGGATTCTTCACAAGCAGGCTCCCCTACTTCAGCTCGACGACATAGGACCATAGGATAAATTCCATAAGTAGAAACAATCTGTAAAATATCAACATCAGTGTTGAGAGTTCTAGAAATGGTACTTACTTTGGATCCGTCGTCATCAAGAGCTACATTTCCTCAGTGTTTTCTGTTGTGAGGATGAAGAGAAACACTGCTTGGACTTATATCAAGTGGGCCTTGAGAAGTCGGGGTCCGAGGGGTTCCACCTAAATGAATCATACCATCCACTGTCTGCCTAGAGTCGTTGCCATTGAAAACACTAGCGTTTTCTGGCATACCCTCCTCCATAGGTCCACACCCAAGCTATATAGCTCCGTGCTCAAGCTCAACCACCTTGCTTGGCTGACCCCACATCAAGACCACCACCAGTGCCGTTTATTCGCATCCAGCGATCAGCGACGCCGTCAGCGAGCTCTACTGGTCATCCCCTAGCGACGCTTCCCTCTCCCGCGTGCTCCCCTGGCAACGCCTCCCTCATTTGCACGCTTACTCTATCACACCTCTGGCGTAGCCACCCTCATCCATCCTAGCCTAACTGGCGTCGACCCTCCTCTATGATCAGTGGGCTCGCCCTTCCTCGGCGCCTTGCCTTTGGTGACCTGGGTCCCTACCTCACCAATGCCCTCTTCAGTCACCACCATGCCAGCGACCACTTGACCACTTCCTTCAATCGTGCCATTGCCACTGGTATCCTTGTCGATGGTCCCTCGCATTAGTTCTCCTTCACTCGACATCAATTTCTGAGCACACATCTCAAGAACAAAGTTTGTAGCCTCACTCATCTTGCCTCTTATCTTGGTTCTTGGGTGTCTCACAAAGAAACCCTCTCTCAAGTTGTGTGAAATGAAAAGAAAAGGAAAATACTCCAACTTTTAGCCTAGGGCTTTTGAAATCTTGATAGGAGATAAAATGAGGGGAGTTTACATAGCGATAGATGTCCTACTGAGATGAGCCATATCAAGAAAAAAAAAAGGAGTCATCAGTCTAGAGGGGTTTTGTTAGTCAGTGCCTGAGTCTAGCTAAATGCCATATTCCCCAAGTTTTATTGGACTCGTGGCATTGGGTGAAAAATGATGGGCTCAGCCCAGAGCCCAACTTGAATGAAGGATCAGCTTGGACAAAGTCCTATGGGTCCAGCCCCATAGAGGTCCATGTTTAGTTAGCCTCATCAAAGCTCCAAAAGCCACTTCGTTAGGAAATGGACAACGTCATCCCAAGAGCCTCATCCACGCTGCCTTGAAAGGAGTCAACCACGTCTTCCTTAGACCTAGTCTTGGGGAGAGCTCTGTAACTGCCTCAGCCATTGCGAGGAAGACCCCAGCTCCACCAAGTTAGCTACTTAGTTATCAAAAAGGCGCCTTAGTTTGTTAGGAGGCACTACAAATTGTATGCCCCGCTAATGCATAGGGGCATCGATCACATCTTGTATCACTCTCACAGCTTGTACCTCTTTTTGCTCTCGCCCTGATCTCCTTACACCCCTGCAGTAATAAAATACCCAGGCCATCCTAGCCCCTCATAGTGGAGTAGGTCACGTTGATCGAACCATTCTATATCTGTGTCTTGATCGTGTTATCTTTCTCTCCTTAATTATTGCATTAATTACTAATATGTGGTGCATAATACCAATTTGTGCATTATCATATACAATAATTAACGAAAATAAAACAGTAACAAAATACAAAATTTTGTTTTAGACTTATAAAACATGAATTTTGTCTTAAGATTGTTATAGAAAACATGTATATAATTAGATTATAAAACATAAATCTGTCTTAAGATTGCAATAGAAAATGTGTATATAATTAGATTACAGAATGTATAGAAATTAAAACCGGTGCACTTACATTGATGCAGAACAATATAAATAGTAAAATTCAGAAAACTAGAAATCAAAAAATCTAATAATAAAAACAATAATCCGTGCCCTGTGTAATTACAGTTTTTTTAAGACATATTTGTTCCCTCTTGATGCTTAAGGTTGATAGCAACTGTCTCCCAAGATAAAACCAATTTCGTTCTTGAAGATGCGACTCTTCAATCTCCAAGATTCTAATGAACACAATTCTATGTTTATACTTGAATCGAACTTGAAATAATAATGCATCAATATGCAGAGAGAGAGAGAGAAGAAATACTGAATACTTAATTTAGTATTTTGGATAATTGAGAGAACTACAATGAGAGAGCAAATATTGAATTATTCAATGGTATGTTTTGGGAGTGCAAATAATCACCTATTTATAGACTCCCTAGTGACTTTTCATAAATGGTGTAACCATATGTAATGGTATCTTTTAATCTAAAATGTATCAATATTTACTTTATAAAAATGTACAACCATTTGAAATGATGTTTTTTAGTCCAAGAGATATCAATGATGACTTTATGAAAAATTGTGACTATTTGTAATGGTGTCTTTTAACTAAAATGTGTTAATAGTGACTTTATGTAAAGATATAACTATTTGGATTGGTGTCTTTAATCAAAAATCACTAATTTTGAATTAGTAGCCTTTCATATCATATTCACTTCACACATTTTTAATTGCTCCCAAAAGTCACAAAGACTTTAACAACTTTTTCACTTGCTCCCAAAAGTCGCAAAGACTTTAATAATTTCTCATTCACCACTTCATGATTTTTAAAAAAAAAAATAAATATACCCTTATTTCCAACACTTATCTCATATGATTTAATTATTTTCTTGTCAATGATGAATGTTTGTCCATCCTCAACACCAAGACCATATAACACACTAGTTGCATTAGAGAATATCTTTTAACTTAATTAATGTACAAAAATTGTCTGAACCAGCTAGGTGACAATTACCAATCCTCTAAACTTCCACAGCATCGCAAGCTTCTTCAACCTACAATGAAGCCTGTTGAGATGTCTCAACACCTCATCAGATACTTAATATCATAGACGGTAGAAAAATACATCATGACGAAATCGAAAAACCAATCGTTTATATTAGGGAGATTTTGACAAGTCAATAGCTTTTGGCCAAGTACCCAAAACACATTATCATTGACCCCAATGCCACATGAAATATGTACCTCAATGAACCAATTAGCGTCAATACCCTTTTCATTAAGCGTCTTAAAAACATGCCACTTTGACTTGGAAGCATGATGGAGTCATTGTGTTACGTTGAAGTCCTGTGTGCAGGGTTGTTGCAAGTCATTAGGCACTAGAGGAGGTCTTAGTTAGTGGTAAGAGATAAAATAGGGATTGCAGGTGATGTTTTCTATGTCTACCGAGTCTTATTGGAGTCGTTTCTATTTTCTAAGAGTATTGCTCAGTTGGTTTGATCTTTTTTTTTTTTTTTGTAGGAGCATTGCTAATTTGTAGGAAAAGAGTTCTGTTGAGTCCATTGTAATGGGTCTATAAATATGAGTTTTATGGAAATAAAGAGGCATGATGAATTTCATCTAATTGTTCTCTTGTGGAGGTTGGTTTCCCTTGAAGCAAACCAAAATTCTATTTCCTTTATCAACCAATTGTCTATTCCCTTTATCAACCAATTGTATTCTTTTTGTTTTTCCTGATCAAAATAGGTAGACACAAGAAGAAGGACTCTTGTCTCACTCCCAACCCGGCTGAAATTAGACCCATCATCCGTTCTTTAACCAAAAAATGTAACAATTTGGTATCAGAGTAGGTCATGGAGGATCAACGAATTACTCGTCTCAAAGTAGAGGTTGGATCATTAGCTTCTGGGCAAGAGAAATTGCTAAAGGAAGTACATGATATGTTCCTAGCTATGAGCTCTCGATTTGATCAACTTGAATCGAACCATGTTCGTGAGTCTGGGGATAACTCCATTAATCGAAATGGGGTAGGAAAAATTAATGGACAACCTGGTTTTGGCCAAACAAGTTCAACCAATTTGGCCATACCAGAGCTCGCTAAGCTCGATTTCCCCCTATGGTGGAAGTGAAGACCCAACCAGTTGGATTTTTAGGGTGGAGCTGTTCTTCGAATTCCAACATACACTAGTCGAAGAGAAGGTGTCATTAGCTACATACCACTTAGAAGGAGAAGCCCAATTATGGTACCAACTATTCAAGGATGATGGAGTGGAGATCACTTGGAATTCAATCAAGGACGAACTGCATGCACGTTATGGAGCTACTCAGTTTGAAGACTTTTTTGGGGATCTTACCAAGCTTAAACAAGTTGGCTCTATTAGAGATTATCAAAGCCAATTTAAAAGGCTGCTTGTGTGAGCAGGAAAAATTACTCCTTCGCAACAAGTGAACTGCTTTATCAGTGGCCTCAAAGACGGGATCCGAGTTGATGTCCAAGCTGCGCGACTAGCAAACCTCTCTGCAGCAGTGGGATTGGCTCATCTCTATGAGGCAAAACTTCAGTCTCAACGAAAGATTCCTTAATATGAAGGAAAGAATTCGATTGTTGACTACTGTCAGTCTAACCTTCAGCATAACCAATTGCCTATTATTAAGAAGTTCACTCCTGCGGAAATTAATGATAGACGTGCTAAGAGACTGTGTTTTCACAGCGATTAAAAGTTTGGTCTAGGTCATCGCTACAAGAGACTTTTCCTTATAGAAGGATGTTGGCTCGAAGATGTTTGTGAGCAAGAAGTGGATGAGCAAGCTGACCAAGAAGGAGATGAAGGGAGTGATAACACTCCTGAAATCTCGTTCCATGACCTCTCTGGTGTGCAAACACCCCAAACTATGTGTGTGAAGGGACGAGTTGGCTTCCAAACTATCATGGAGTTGGTGGATTCGAGTAGCACCCATATCTTTTTAAGCAACAAAATTGCTAAAAAGATTGGGTTGCAACCTCAAGAAGATGGGCATTTCGAAGTCATCGTGGCTAATGGAGAGAAGTTGACGAGCATAGGAAAATGCAATGGAATAAATATGCTACTGCAAGGTATTCCAATCTCAATTGACCTTTGTCTCTTACCTTTAGAAGGTTCCGATGTTGTTTTAGGCTCTCACTGGTTGCAGACCTTGGGACCCATAGTTTGGGACTTCTCCAAGCTATTGATGAAGTTTAAAGTGAATGGATAGGAGGTGTGTCTTCAAGGATTGGCATCTCCATATAACAAGTGGACCAATGATGATGAGATTGTAGATAAATTAAAAAAAAGAACAAGGAGTCTTACTGCAGCTTTATTCCATGACAAAAGAACCATTCATGTGTCAGCACACTCTTCTTGTTGATGCCAAATTAAGATCAATTCTATCCCAGTATGCTGATGTGTTTGCCGAACCAAGCGACCTACCACCTCCAAGGTCTCATGACCACAAAATTCCTTTGGTTCAAGGCAGCGGACCTGGATGCGTGCGACCTTATCGTTATCCTCACTACCAAAAGGTGAAGATTGAAAAATTAGTTGCAGAACTACTCTCTATCGGTGCTATTCAACTCAGCAACAACCAATATTCATCTCCCATCTTGCTTGTCAAAAAACATGATGGGTCCTGGAGGTTTTGTATCGATTATCAAGCACTCAATGGAATCACAATCAAGGACAAATTCCCTATACCGATTATTGATGAGTTGCTTGACGAGGTACATGCAACAAATTTCTTTTCCAAGTTGGACCTACGTAAGGGCTATTACCAAATCCGAATGCACCCAAGGGACATTCCAAAGATGGCTTTTCGAACTCATCAAGGCCATTACGAGTTCCTTGTGATGATGTTTGGGCTTACCAATGCGCCTTCAACATTTCAATCACTCATGAATGAGATTTTTAAGGCACACTTGCACAAGTTTATATTGGTTTTCTTTGATGACATTTTAATTTATAGCAAATCTTGGGAGGACTATTTACTTCATATTGAGATCACTATGTCGATATTAAGAGCTCACCAACTTTTTGTGAAAAAAGAAAAGTGAAATTTGGGCAGAGGAAATTAGTTATCTTGGGCATGTGATATCAAGGGATGGGGTTAACGTGGACCTAGATAAGGTGGTTGCGATGCTAAAATGGCCAAAGCCCACAACTATCGTGGCTCTTTGTGGTTTCCATGGATCGACGGGTTACTATCGAAAATTCGTTCAAAATTATGGAAAGATGGTGAGCCCTCTCACTTCCTTGTTAAAGAAGGATTCTTTTTCATGGAATTTTGCAGCGGAAGAAGCTTTTGAACTGCTAAAAAGGGCCATGACCAAATCACCTATTCTAGCACTTCCCGATTTTTCCCAGCCATTTGTGGTGGAGTGTGACACATCGGGATCAGGAGTAGGGGCCGTTCTATTACAATCTCAGCTTCCAATTGCATATTTCAGCAAAGCCTTACATGGTAAGAACCTAGCACTGTCAACTTATGAAAAAGAAATGCTAGCGCTGGTATTGGCAGTCAAGAAATGGAGACCATATCTCTTGGGTCATCGATTCATTGTGAGGACTGACCAACGTAGCTTGAAATACTTATGGGAGCAACGAATTACTACTGAAGCACAACAACGGTGGCTCCCAAAATTAATGGGATATAACTTTGCTATCGAATACAAGCATGGGAAGGAAAATGTGGTGGCAGATGCTTTATCAAGAAAAGAAGAGCTAGGTGAGCTCTCAACCATTTCCCAACCATTGCCTAGTTGGCTCGAGATCATCAAAAAAGAGACCCAAACCCATCCATTAACACAACAATTGATCAAGTTGTGTGAACAGGGGGGGGGGTGTGGGTCCTTGGGAATACAGAGAAGGCATTCTATTTTTCAAGAATAGAATCTACTTAAGAGAAGATTCTTCGCTAATTCCCACCATTATTTAGGTGATTCACTCCAACACTCATAAAGGATTTCACAATGCTTTGCATCGAGTGCGTAACAATTTTTATTGGAAGAGAATACGTCACAACATCATGGAGTTTGTTAAGCAGTGTGATGTATGTCAACAAAACAAGGCAGAGAATGTGTTTCCAGCCGGTTCACTTCAACCGTTGCGGATTCCGACACAAATTTGGGCCGATATATCCATGGATTTTATAGATTGTCATCCAATGTCCAAGGGAAAATCGACCATTTTGGTTGTAGTGGACAAGTTGTCTAAGTACGCACATTTCATTCCACCATCACATCCATATACAGTAGCAAGTGTTGCTCAAGTGTTCTTTGATCAAATATTTAAGTTGCATGGCATGCCACAGTCTATCATTTGTGAGCGGGATCCAATATTTACTAGTGCTTTTTGGAAAGCATTGTTTCAATTAAATGGGACTGATTTCAACTTTAGCTCTTCCTACCATCCTCAAACTAATAGACAAACGAAAGTGGTCAATCGTATTCTTGAAATGTACTTGTGATGTTTCACTAGCTCCAAACCATCTGATTGGGTGCGATGGATTCCTTGGGCAGAAATTTGTTACAACACTAGCCTCTATTCGTCCACTAAAAGAACTCCATTTGAAATTGTTTATGGTCAGACCCCTCTTACTTTGTTATCTTCTGTGTCCGGAACAACAAAATTGGAATCTGTGGACAAGGAGCTAAAGGATTGAGACCAAGCCGTCTATGAGCTGCGAGAAAGACTCGAGGAATCTCAATCTCACATGAAGAGAATATATGACCAACATCATGTTGACAGAGAATTTAAAGAACGAGATTGGGTTTATTTAACGTTTCAACCATACCATCAATCAATGGTTTCTTTTCGGAAGAAAGTCAAGCTCTCGCCCAAGTTCTATGGTCCATTTAAAGTGGTTTAAAGGATAGGACAAGTAGCGTATAAGCTGGAACTACGAGAAAAGTCTCATATTCATCCTATCATTCATGTCTCCGCCCTCAAGAGAAAACTTGGATCAATTCAAGAACAGAGTAACTCGTTATTTCCAATCCCTCGAGCTGTTTTGGACCATCGAGTGAGGAGGAAATCAGAAGAGTTATTGATCCATTGGGAGGTCTTTTGCCTGCCGAAGCTACTTGGGATGATGCCAAAGAAATGAAAGTTCGGGTACCCGACAGTGGACCTCGAGGACAAGGTCAAAACTGGAGGGGGGGAGTTGTTATGTTGAAGTCCTGTGTGCAGGGTGCCTAGAGGAGGTCTTGGTTAGTGGTGAGAGATTAAATAGGGATTGCAGGTGATGTTTTTTATGTTTACCGAGTCTTGTTAGAGTTGTTTCTATTTTCTAGGAGTCTTGCTCAGTTTGTTTGATCTTGTTTCTATTTTATAGGAGCATTGCTAAATTGTAGGAAAGGAGCTCTGCTGAGTCAATTGTAATGAGTCTATAAATATGAGTTTTATGGGAATAAATAGGCATGCTGAATTTCAGAGCTTTTGACCCAACCCAAGCGGTTTTGAAAAAAAATATCCAAAAAAGGATTGGTTTGAAAGTATTTTTCAAACCCAGACCGTTTTAAAAACGTTAGTTGGTCTGAAGTTTTCAGGCCAAAAAATGTTAGTTGGTTTGAATACTGCTTGAGTTGTTCAAGCCAACTCTCCTTTGGATATTTTTTTTCAAAACTGCTTGAGTTGGGTCAAAAGCTCCTGAATTTCATCTACTTGTTCTCTTGTTGAGGCTGGCTTCCCTCGAAGCAAACCAAAATTCTATTTCCTTTATTAACCAATTGTCCATTCCCTTTATCAACCAATTGTATTCTTCTTGTTTTTCCTGATCAAAATAGGTAGACACAAGAAGAACTCTTGTCCCATTCCCAACCCAGCTAAAATTAGACCCATCACCCGTTCTTTAACCAAAGAACGTAACACATTGGCATCACACTGGCAACCTCTTCCAAATTAAAATCAGAAAAATAAAATTGTCAAACACATTACTCTTCAGTCCAGACGTGGATGTGTCCATTCTCATCATGAAATTTGAATACCCAATTAACAGGTCGACATTGGCCTTCAGAATACATAAATTATACTCACCGATGCTTTTGATTTCCATGTGAAACGAAGAATGTTGCCAGAAAAACCGGTGTGCATAGTTATAAATGGATAAGCATTTAGGATATTCCAGATTAATGTAAACCCATCATCAAGTTTACCATTCTAGACAAAATTGACATTTTTTCATCAAATTAAAAAAGCAACCGATAAAAAAAAAATTACAGGCCAAAACAAGAATCAAAAAATCAAAAACCAACAAAACTCAATTCAATTCGTATCAATATCCTTCAACCTTCTCATTCTGTTTTTTCAACCAAAATTTGGTGAGAACATTCCATCAGACCAATCCAAAAATGAGACTGTAGAATAGGATGTATAGTTTCTGCTACCTTGGGTCGCATGTTGTTGGGCTGTTAAGGTCAAAAAATGTTTCATGATCAACAATATGCCTTAGCCCATAAACCTTCTAATGATTAAAATTTGATCTCCTAGCACAAATCTGATTGATGCACAGAGCGAGCGTATGCAATTTAAAGTATGAAAATTGGCCATTCAAGAGACGAATGTAGCATTGACATGTGATATTATTGGGTATACAAAAGGGGTGAGATTATTAAATTGCTAGATAATGTATTAATTGATGATCTCACTACAAACCATTAATGGTAAAGCATAAAACTGAGATTAAAATAGCAGGTAAGTAAGGGATTATAGAGAATTGGTATAGAATTTTTTTAAACAAATGTGTACAAAAATTGAATACCAATATTCACATTTCAATAATTGAGAATTTTATATTAAACATTTAGTAAAATGAATAGGAAGTGATTCCACTTCCAATTGATAACCGGCTGCAACTTCATGTTTATGCTTAGAATTTGCAAAGTCTCACTTTTCTCTTAATTTGTTGTCCTTCTCATTGTCAATTCCATTATATGGTATAAAGGAGGAGGTTGACAAAAATGACTTTGTAGGATTGTGTAATGGTAAAAATGGTAATTAAAAATTTTTCACTTATAGTGATATTTAGAAGTAACTAGTAATGAATACGTGCGTTACACGTAAAAAAAATTTAGATCATAAAATTTAGATTATATTTTTTAGAAATACGAAGTGTATGAAGATGACGAAACAAAAGACTATTGCTATATGCATTTAATGGCTTCTTGAATCCAATAAGATTTTCTAGCATTAAAACACAAGACTAAGAAAATTCCTAAATATAATTTACTAATTCAAAACTATCCCACCACCACAAGAAGTCTAGTAACAAAACTAATTCTATTCATAATATAATAACAACTCCTCAAACACAATAAGTATACTAATAATAAACAATTAAAAATTAGGAGATTAGTTTAATATCTAACACAGATTAAGCTCTTCATTCTATGAAAGTACCTTTTTTTGGGCGTTCATTATCACTTTGATGGGAACACCAATTCAATCAAACACAAACTAATTTTGGTTTCAATTCAAAAATTTTTACTGTAGAGATACAAGATCAAATACGTTAATGGAGTTACTGGAGAGATAATAATCTATTTACGTATATATACTTCTAATAAAGGAGTTCAAAATATTTTGGAAGTCTAACATGTATGAAAAAAAAATGGTTTGACACTTTACTCTTATAATATTTTATTATATACCAATGAAAAATGAATTTTTGATGCTTGTGTTTATCACTTAAANAGAAGTCTAACATGTATGAAAAAAAATGGTTTGACTCTTTACTCTTATAATATTTTATTATATACCACTGAAAAATGAATTTTTGATGCTTGTGTTTATCACTTAAAAAATAACAATTTTTTTCCCATGATATTAGAATTATAGTTGAGTTTACCGAATTGAATGAAAAAGAATAATGTACTGGCAAGTCATAGTAATAAGTTTATCTAGCAAAAATTTTAGAAGTCATAGAGATAAAATTTATCTAGCTAATATATAGTTATAAAGTTTATTGAGCAAAAATTTTAGAATATTGGTGATCATAAAGTTTATCTAGAAACTTTTTTTGGAAGTTATAGAGATAAATTTACCTAGCTATTATTTTGTGGGAATAATTGCTTTTAAGGTAACGGGGTGAAATAAGAAATTAAAAGTTTTTCGCAGATGCTGACATTTATAAGTAGTATATAGATATATATATAGATTTTGGATTGATCATTTATCATGCATTTAAGTGAGACTCATTATATACAGATGAGTTTGTCATATATTAATTTAAAAGAAAATGTGTCAAAGAAAATTCAAATATATTTTAATATGGCTTCTACCTTTACTTTAGCTTATTTAAATGGTATAACATATCTATACTACTTTAAAATATCAAGATCATGGAAAAACTTTTGACTACCTAAAATTTCCCTATAATATATGAAAATGACATTAACATCCTTTAAATCAATTAAATGTTCAAGACTNTTGGCTTCTACCTTTACTTTAGCTTATTTAAATGGTATAACATATGTATACTACTTTAAAATATCAAGATCATGGAAAAACTTGACTACCTAAAATTTTCCTATAATATATGAAAATGACATTAACATCCTTTAAATCAATTAAATGTTCAAGACTGACTTAAAACTCTCCAGCTTCCATTTTCTCAGTCAATTGTTACCCTTGAAAAAGTAACCACTTTTGTGACCGACTGCCTTTCCATTTTCTAATTTGTAATCAATTTCCCCTTTATCATACAATCAATTAATTGTTAATTAATGCAATTATTAATATTCAGCCAAATAGTTCCTTCTCTTTCTATGCTTTTAAGTTCAATAGTGTTTCTCTAGAAAACGTCTTCACTGTTAGTCTTCAGACACTTCATTCCTAATACTAGCTACTACATCTCTACCTCTATATAATAAATATATACATACATACAGACATGATACATTAATGTGCTGCTAATGTAGGTATGTTTTTGTCCTTGGGTGAGCAAAATGATCTACATAATACTCAATTTTAGATTGCATGTCCTGGTCCCCTAGTTAANTACAGACATGGTACATTAATGTGCTGCTAATGTAGGTATGTTTTTGTCCTTGGGTGAGCAAAATGATCNGACATGATACATTAATGTGCTGCTAATGTAGGTATGTTTTTGTCCTTGGGTGAGCAAAATGATCTACATAATACTCAATTTTAGATTGCATGTCCTGGTCCCCTAGTTAATGTTCCTTGCGATAGGATAATGCTCCGACACCAATGCTTGAAGGTAAGAACTTTTTTCAAATTTTCAAGTAAATTTGTTGTTTGCTGTACATGTATCTGTGTTACAATTTGAAATTTGGAGTTATTTTTGTATAGATATGAAACACAATAGGTGATGCGGTATTGGAGAAATGTTTGACAAGGCAACCCAACAAAGTCGATGAAGCGCAGCCAATGTTTATGCTCTCGGTGGACTTGGAAGTTGTTGAGGTTTTCCTGGTATGTGTTGTTTTAACTATGAATAGTGCTTTTTAAAATGAAATTCGGTACGAAAATCAAGTGACTGTGTTCAATAAATGTAGTTTGTTTATGCTTGTAGCAACTGAATGGTGCTAAAACCAATAGAGGAGCTTACCAATGGACCATTTCTCCATCAGTTGGCTCGACATTATATACTCAATACTCACTTCTTTCTTTATTTCTTCTATGTGAGATTGTAATAGACTGGTATGTTGCTTTCTATATTCATTATATAATAGTAATTTATGTATAGATCGATAGTTTTCACTAAGTAACAGACATTGTGAATTCTCCAATTCATATATGCTTAAATTAAATATATGAAAAGTTGGATTAGGATCAATATTATGAAAATATGATTTAGATGAACTTGTACTTTTAGGAAGAGTTCCTTACAAAGGCAACCCTGATAAAGGCCTGATCAAGTTGGTCATGTGCATGGTAGAGGCATTAACAACCATATTCTTTAAAGTGAAAACTATTTCATTATGTGAATATTTTGGAGATGGACGCAGTTCTTCACACGCTCACTAACAAGTATTGTTTTGAAGTTAGACTTCAACTTACGAATCTATCTTTCAAATAAAAAGGCAAAGTACTTATCTGGAACTCTTAACAACACCTTGGAGGAACTTTTGCTTCCATGAATTCATTTAAATCATGTTGATTATGTGCTTTCAAGTGGGCTAAAGAAGTATAAAAGTGAGACATTGTAACCTTAAAACGATGTCAAATAATCTATTTTCATATTTTTCATAAAAAACATGGTCTACAAACTTCAATGAGCAATCTACAGTTGTGACACATTTGCTAAAATCTATAATGCATCATTAATCCTTTATTTTGATAAAAAAATAAAAATAAAAAGTAAGTCTTCATTAGATGCCCCTTACAATAATTTAAATACACTGCATAACTGGGACTTTAATTGACTACTTTATATGGCTCCAATATGACCATTTCTTTTTGGAATATGCAAATCATTGTCAAAGAGGAAAGTATCTACCTAGATGTGATTTCCCCATCTTCTAAACCCAAGCTAAGACTATTATTTGAGGTTGCTTTTTCAGGATTTTTTGATTGAGAAAATTGGGGAACTCAAGTAGGTAATATCCAAGAACGAGATTATTCGATTATGAGGAAACACTATANATATCTACCTAGATGTGATTTCCCCATCTTCTAAACCCAAGCTAAGACAATTATTTGAGGTTGCTTTTTCAGGATTTTTTGATTGAGAAAATTGGGGTCTACCATAGCAATGGCAAACGGCGTGTGTTGGATATTGTGATTAATGAACTTTATAGAACTCAAGTAGGTAATATCCAAGAACGAGATTATTCGATTATGAGGAAACACTATATGGCTCTTCCAGGCTCAAGACATGCTTAAGTTATAAATCAATGTAATCATGACCATCAATGTGCTATATAAATGTTAAAATTACATGGACCGTTAGGCTATATTTATAGAAGTTGAATTTGTCTTCAGCCCTTTTTGTATTAAAATGAAAATATCATCTATTATGTGTTCATATTTATAAGAAAGTTTGGGTTAGGAGAGTATAAGAATGTTTAGGGGTGTTTATGAGACAGGTTACCCACGGGTCCCGTTACCCGACCCAAAAAAATAGGTCCGAAACTAGATATGCCCGATTATTGGCTGTCCGAGCCCAATATCCTTAAAAAAAGGGTTTCNTTATAAGAAAGTTTGGGTTAGGAGAGTATAAGAATGTTTAGGGGTGTTTATGAGACAGGTTACCCACGGGTCCCATTACCCGACCCAAAAAAATAGGTCCGAAACTAGATATGCCCGATTATTGGCTGTCCGAGCCCAATATCCTTAAAAAAAGGGTTTCAGTTTACCCCCAAACTCATTACCTGACCTGAAAGCCTGGCCTAATAGCTCGCACACTATTTCTTTGAAAACAAATAATACTTTTAGACCATTAAATATAAAACTTTGAAATAAGTTTCTCAATGTTGGAATTTGAAGTTTTAAAAATTTAGATACTATAAATAATGTATTATTTTCTTTTCCATGTATTAAGCATACAAGTTTTAAAGGGTAGAGTAATGCAAATGATAGNTCGCACACTATTTCTTTGAAAACAAATAATACTTTTAGACCATTAAATATAAAACTTTGAAATAAGTCTCTCAATGTTGGAATTTGAAGTTTTAAAAATTTAGATACTATAAATAATGTATTATTTTCTTTTCCATGTATTAAGCATACAAGTTTTAAAGGGTAGAGTAATGCAAATGATAGATAAGTGAGTAGGTATCAACCTAGTTGAGATGTATTAATTCTATTGGATGTAGTTCATCATCTAATCAAAAATAAAATTATTTATTATTTTATTTTTATCCATTTTAACTCTACTTTTGATTCAAAAATATAATTTACAAAAATATTAAGTTACAAAAATATTTATTATTTTTAAATGAAGTTGCATATAAAAAAGCCTGCTCAATAGGCTTGCGGGTAGCCTACCCTATCAGAAGCCCGGCCCGGCCCAGCCCAGCCGATAACTTACTTGGGTAAGAGCTTGAGCCTACACTACTCAGGCTCAGCCCGAAAAAAAATTCGTAAGCCTAGCCTGGCCCTGCCCATAGACACCCCTAAGAATGTTCATACACCATTAGTCAATATTCTACTTAAGAAACTAATAAATTTAACTAGGAAAGAGTCAGAAAACAGATTTCACTATCAAGATGCAACTAAGCAGTCTATGCTCCTCCGCTTTTCATGACAAACNTCTGCTCAATAGGCTTGTGGGTAGCCTACCCTATCAGAAGCCCGGCCCGGCCCAGCCCAGCCGATAACTTACTTGGGAAAGAGCTTGAGCATACACTACTCCGGGTCAGCCCGAAAAAAAATTCGTAAGCCTAGCCTGGCCCTGCCCATAGACACCCCTAAGAATGTTCATACATCATTAGTCAATATTCTACTTAAGAAACTAATAAATTTAACTAGGAAAGAGTCAGAAAACAAATTTCACTATCAAGATGCAACTAAGCAGTCTATGCTCCTCCGCTTTTCATGACAAACATGCCAAAATTTACATTACTAATGCTTGGGTTACCATCACATTTCAATAAGCATGCTTCTTATAAGCAACAATCATGTTTGCTAGAGTAAAATCATGGGTGAAGTTGCGAGTAACTCATTAGGTGTAAAAGAAAAATGGGTTTATCATTCAATCTTAGACAGTGTGTACCATTTGATTCAAATAAGAAAACCTGCAAGTTTATGTAAGCCATGATTTCATTAATTTTATCTAGGAACTGTCATGACCAAATAACGAATTAGACTATGGTACAACTAAACACAACGTTACACATATAAAATTTTATTATTTTATTTTTACACTTTGTTTAATTATTTTCAAGATCATTATTTACAAATTTACAAATAACTCAAAAACAAGATCTATAAGTGGGGAATCATTATTCGGTATGACACTGAAAAAGTTAAATTTTGGCACGGCCCCAAATAACTCAAAGACAAACATGATATAAATGTTTCACATCTACATTTGTTTATGGTGGTTGAAGCTATTTTCAGGCTATATACCGTTTCAGAGTCTTTTATGTATTCATTTATATGATGATATGAGGTTTTTCCACTGTGTACAATTTTGAGCATAAATTATTTTTTTTTAACTCTTATCCATTCATGTACTAAACAGTTTAATTAGAAAAACTAATAAAGAAAAATATCATCTTTTTGTTGATTTTTTTTTCATGCTTTAGCAAAGAGTTCCTTTGCAGAGATAATGTGACCACCCAACAGAGTTGGGCTTTCAGGCAATGCTTAAAGTTTGTGTTGGCTCATTGCCAATTGTTTTACTATATCAACATATGAATGAAAAATAAGTAAACAAATTAAAGTTCTGAGACTTAAATAAAAGGAAGGTTGTGCATTGTTTGGTTTTCTTTAATCTTTGGAAATGCTTTAGGTAAACAATAAGTTTGTAGAATTTGCATAATGTTGAGGCAACAGAAGGACATATTAAGTTGCACTCTACATGCACGGTGTAAAATGTCAGAATAAATTTACAGGGAACTAGCCAAGGGATTAACAATGTTTGATCATTGGCTAAAATGTCATCGTAGTGTATACTAGGGGTGTCAATCGTGTCGGGTTAAACAGGTAACGAGTAAAAAACATACAAACTCATACACGACACGTTTAATAAATGGTTTAACACGAACACGAACCGTTTAATAAAATAGTAACACGACACGACTCGTTTAATCCATTTAAAAATAACAAAAAAAGCAACAAAATTATTATCTTAACAAATTTTTACACTCTATTTTTTTTGCTTCCAACTGTACTTTCCTCGATTAGAAGAGTTCCAACCAACAATCCACATGATAAGCCATACCAAAAGGAGGAGGTCCACTACGTCTTTTATAGGCAACTAAAGCCCCTCTCTCCACTCCCCTATGAATGTGGGATTCAAAGAAAAGGTAATTCAATGCCTCAAATGCTCAANCACAAAGGTCAACTAAAAGGAGGAGGTCCACTACCTCTTTTATAGGCAACTAAAGCCCCTCTCTCCACTCCCCTATGAATGTGAGATTCAAAGAAAAGGTAATTCAATGCCTCAAATGCTCAAAGCTTGTTTCTTATTTTTTTTGAACTGATTTTTTTACTTTTTTTTTGAGTTGTTTTCTTTATTGTTTTTTCTTTACTCATTCATTATTATATATATATATATATATATATATATATATATATATATATATATTTATTTATTTAAACGGATAAATTGGTTGACAGGTCTCACCCGAACACGACTCGTTTATTAAACGTGTCTAGCGGATCAACCCGTTTACCACTCAAACCCGCTTAATTCGTGTCGATTCGTGTCGGTTAATTGTGTCGTGTCAGATTTTGACAGGTCTAGTATATATATATATATATATGTCTAAAAAAAAACTATAAAAAATAATACACGTACAACGCACGTGTGCATCAACTAGTTAAAAGAAAAAGAAAAAATATATTAAATTTTAGATATCATACCAAAAAATAACTTAAATTGTACATCTTCATTTTTGAGTTATTTATAATCACTGTTTATGAAAATACAAAGAGCAATGCAATTGGACCTACCTTATTGACTCAAATCATTAATGATCATTGAATTGATTGTGAACTTCAATATTTGTTGGACTCGCAATCATTTCAATGGTGTTGAATAATTAGGTTAATAAATTATATTCAAATAACATTATTAAAATATAAATAAAATAATAAAATAAAATGATAAACTTTAAAAATTTTCAAGTATCATAAAAATATTGTGATTACGTGAAAGCGAGATAATGTTATTGGAACATAATTTATTAATGAACGACACTATTTAGACTTAATTTACTGACCTAATAATTTATAACTATTAAATTCACAATTGACTCTAATATTTATCTAGTCCCATAACCAATGCAATGATTTAATTGAATTAAATCAACAAACCAAATCCAAATTACATTATTGATACCAAAAACTAGGAGTGCAACTTGGGCGAGCCAACTCGAATTCAACCCGAAAAAACAGGGTTGGGTTAAAATTTTTAATACTTGGGTTGGGTCTAGGCAAAAAAACTCTAACCCGAATTGAATTTCGGCAAACCTCGGGTTGTCAAGTTCAACCCAAATATTAAATCAGGTTGAACCCGAATATACATAAATATATTTAACTAGGATTAATATTTATCTTCACTCTTTAGGGCCTGTTTGGTATGTTTTTTGAGAAGGGTTTGGATTAGATTGTCCAAACCCGGGTTTGACCAAAGATGAAATTTAAAGAAGGGATTTAATATTCAATGCTATCCATACCCATGTTTGATATGCGTAGAAATATATGACTATTATGATAATATATTTGTATTTAAATGAATATTGTACCCCTTAACTAATTTAATTCAAACATGAGTATGAATATATGAGAGTATAAATGTCATTTGAATGTGAAACTCCTAAACCCACATATGAAACCCCCTCATGGGTTTCATGACCGGGCTGAATTTTAAACCCTAGGCTAAATCCATAGTTATCAAACATGGGTTTAAAGTGGTTCAGTCTTCCCCGGCCCATGTTCAAAAACCCCCCCAAACCCACATACCAAATAGCCCCTTAGAATCCAGACTTTCACTTCCCTTCAAGTCTTCACCCTTACTCCTCACTCTTATATCCCTCTCTCAATCATCACTCCTCCCTCTCTCAATCGTCACTCGTCTGAGTCGTCTTAGACTTTCAGCCTCCCTATCTCACTCGTCACTCCTCATTCTCTCACTCCCTTTCTCTACATTTGCGTCTCGCCCTTAATTTCAGATCAGTTGAAAAAAATCAGATCTACACTTGAAAAAATTAAATCTACACTTCAAAAAGTCAATCCAACTTAAGTAATTCAAACCGAACCTGATTTTTAACCCAAAAATTAAGTAATCCGATTTCAACTCGAGCCCGATCAAATTAAACTCGGACAGTATTTTGTTTGAATACTTCGGGTTGAGGTAGAGTTAATATTAGAATTATGATTGAAGATTATATATTAAGATTGGACTAAGATTTACATCTCATTCTGCCGGAGTTGCACCCTGCCAAAAACTAATTTTCAGTACCAGTCTCTCTCTCGGTTTTCTGCTCTGTTCTCATGATTTTCGTTTCGGAATCCCCAGACGCAAATCTTCAACTCCGTTCGAGAATCATAGCCAAACCATTCAAGAAAAGGATGATCAAACACGCAATATAATTCTCATCGCTTCTCTCTCCAACTTCTCTTCAAGAAATCTCTGCCAAAATTTCATTTCGCACCAGACGCATCTCTACCCAGTAATGAAAATCTTCATATTGTAACAACTGCAATGCGTTCATCATCTATTCATCTTCTCTCACTCCTTTTCTTCTTGTTCTGTACCTTCTTTTCAACATCTTTTTCTGTCCCTTTCTTGCCTGAAAACAATGTCACTCTATTTGGTGATGCGTTCTTCAGAAACAACTCCATTAGTCTCACCAAAGAACTCAACTGTCTCTCTCCTCCTCCATCTTCTTCTTCTTCTTCACTTTCTTCTGGGATTGGAAGAGCTTTCTATGTGTACCCAATTCGATTTCTTGATTCTTCAGCCAACACCACAGCTTCTTTCTCCTGCAGTTTCTCTTTCAAGATCATTCCTTCTCCTTCATGTCCTTTCGGGGACGGTTTCGCCTTTCTGATCACTTCTAATGAGGGTTCTTTAAGTCTCTCTGATGGGTACATGGGTCTCCCAGAACAGGCCTCAAATTCCCAAGATGCATTTGTTGCAGTCGAATTCGATACTAGTTTCGATCCATCTCTCAATGATATCAATGGCAATCACATTGGCATTGATATTAACTCGGCCGTGTCTTTGGCTTCTGTTGATGTCTTATCGAGAGGTATTGATCTCAAGAGTGTGAGGGACATGACAGCTTGGATTGAATACAGAGATTTCGAGAAGACAATATGGGTCTGGGTTGGATACTCAATGATCAGACCTTCAAGCCCCATTCTTGTTACCCAAATTGATCTTTCCAAGCAATTCAAAGAATTTATGCATGTTGGTTTCTCTGCTTCTAATGGAAAAGGCTCAGCAATTCACATCGTTGATCGTTGGCGATTCAAAACTTTTAGTGGATACATTCCTTCTACAATGCCAATGAATACGGTTGAAGAAGGGGACTGTTTGATCTGCTTCCCTGGTGATTCAAGTGTCGAGAATGATCCCTCCAATCGTGATAGCTCGAACAAAAAGTTACTCCAATGGGCGCTTGGAATTGGGGGCATTGCTGCAATTATCATCTCTGTACTTGCAATTCTAGTTATAGTCTTTTGGTGTTTGATTAGGAGGAAAAGGCCTAGTAGCCAAATTCGACGTTTCCAAGGGAATCGAGTGCCTATAAGATTGTCACTTACTCAGATTAGATCGGCTACAAAGGGGTTCAATCAAAACAGAATCATTGGTGAGGGAGCTTCAGCAATTGTATATGAAGGGTCTCTTCCCAATTGTGGATCTGTGGCAGTTAAAAGGTTCAGTCAGGTAAAACAGACTAATTCTATGCAAACTCCATTTAATACTGAATTTGCAACAATGGTGGGGTGCTTAAGGCACAAGAATTTAGTTCAACTCCAAGGATGGTGCTGCGAGAGGGAAGAGCTCGTGCTCGTTTACGAGTACATGCCCAATGGAAGCCTTGACAAAATCCTCCACAAACGCAGCAGTGCCACAAAATTTCTCACTTGGGAGCGACGACTAAATATAGTTCTTGGAGTTTCTTCAGCCCTTATTTATCTCCATGAAGAATGTGAGAGACAGATAATTCACAGGGATGTTAAGACTTGCAACATAATGCTTGATGCTGAGTTCAATGCCAAGCTTGGAGATTTCGGCTTGGCAGAAGTTTATGAGCATAATTCCAGAACAAGAGACGCGACTCTGCCCGCTGGCACAATGGGATATCTTGCTCCTGAGTATGTCTACACCGGCGTTCCAACTGTGAAAACAGATGTTTACAGCTTTGGGGTGGTAGTGCTGGAGGTGGCATCAGGGAGGCGACCCGTGGAAGAGGATGGGACTGTGATTACAGATTGGGTGTGGGATTTGTGGGAAAAGGGGGTATTAATTGAGGCCATTGATCCTAAGCTGCTCGGGCAGTTCAATAGGGTGGGGATGGAGAGGATGCTCATTGTGGGACTTTGTTGTGTGCACCCAAACCATGAGAAGAGGCCAATGATCAAAGAAGCAGCAAGAATGCTTAGAGGTGAGGCATCACTACCTGTTTTGCCAGCAAGAAAACCAACTGTTAGGATTCAGTCTGTTTTGCCTGAAGAGTCTGAAGAAATACTGAGATTTGGTGAAGACTTGGATGACACACCATGGTCAACACCTAGGACACATTTTAGCAAAAACTAGCATTGGACAAACTTCTGATTTTATTGTGTAAAAGTGTTCAACATTCAATTGATTTGTCACTAGGCATGCTTGTGCCTTGTTTTTTGGTGGGAGTTTTTGGAGATTCTTCAATTTATCCCTTTCCGAATTAAAATGATAATGTTCGAATATTAATCACAAGAGTAATCCTCATTTGTGGAATGTTATACGGAAATAAAATCATACAATTAGGGGTTGTTTGGTTCACGGGAAATGGGGGGATAAGGGGCTGAAATTGGAGAAAAATAAGTCATGAGCTTTCCTTGTTTCCCAGGTTTCGATGACGTTTTCTAGAATAGGATTATAATCCGATCCCACATTGAATAGTGAAAAAAAATACCTTGTTTTCAATGTTATTTAAACACACCCGATACGGATTTAACAAGATGTATTAAATACTAGTTATTGCCTATTCTTAAAGGCACGGAGTATTAAAAAATAGTAAATAATAAACATATTTATATTCATATCTAAAATTAAATCACAAATATAGAGAAGAGATAAAAAAATTTAAGCATTTGTTTGCAGTAGGGGCGAAAGGTGATGAACAACAATAGTGGTGGTAGGAGACGGTGATGGTTGTGGTGGGTGACAATGACCGTGGTGGCGACGATAGTGGTCGTGGTGGCGGTGGCGGCGGCGACGATGGTGTTGGTTGCAGTGGTGATGGTGACGACGATAGTGGTGGTGGTGGTGGCGATGGTGGCGGCGACAATGATTGTGGTGGCGGCGGTGACAGTGATGGTGGTGGTGGTAAGACGGTTTTAAATTATTTTTTTTAAGGGTTAATTACAAGTTACACTCCGAAAGATAGTTTGAATCTCAATTTAGACCTCCAAAGATTAAAAATTTTAATTTGTACTTTCAAAGATAAAAATTTGTATCAAAGTGCACCCTCAAAGATAAAAAATCTCAATTTGCACTTTTAAAGATAAAAAATCTCAATTTGCACCCTCAAACATAAAAATTTGTATCACTGTGCACCTAAAACTAAATTGATAAATTATACGTAGATCCCCTCATACTTGTCACTTAATCATTTGGATCTCTTCACATTTAGAATATTACTCCTACATCTTATGACGTTTGTGCACGTGCAATACGTAACCTATTTTCGTTGATATATGTTAATATAACCGTTAAAAATATGATTTTATCCTAATAAAAAATTATAATTTTATATTACCTTTTTTTTGTGGGTCTAATATACTCTAAAGATCAAAATCAAGTTTATCATTTAAATGTCTAATAGAATGTAGATATTTATATAATATTTTTTATATCCAATGCAATATATTACTCAATGTGCAACTCTTTATTCTATTAGACATTCAAATGGTAAGCTTGATTTTGAATTTTAGAGTATATTGGACCCATAAAATAAATGGTAATATAAAATTATAATTTTTTTATTAGGATAAAATCATATTTTTTAACTGTTATATTAACATATATCAACAACAAGGGGTTACGTGTTACACGTGCATAAACGTCATGAGATGTAGAAGTAATATTCTAAATGTGAAGGGGTCCAAATGATTAAGTGACAAACATGAAGCGATCTAGGTATAATTTATCAATTTAGTTTTAGGTGCACATTGATACAAATTTCTATATTTCAGGGTGCAAATTAAGATTTTTTTATCTTTGTGGGTGCACATTGATACAAATTTCTATTTTTGAGGGTGCAAATTAATATTTTTGATCTTTGAGGGTGCACATTGATACAAATTTCTATCTTTGAGGGTGTAAATTGAGATTTTTGATTTTTGAGGGTACAAATTAAGATTCGAACGATCTTTCAGGGTATAATTTGTAATTAACCATTTTTTTTAAATATTTATGAGAAATAATTTTTAAAAGTACTCACTCCGAACACACTCTTAGAGACCTATTTTTCCTATTAAATTTAGGGTGTTAATATTAGCCGTTATATTAACTTTAAAATAAAATTTAAAGCGATTTCAATCGCGAATAGTAAAAGTTATTTTATTTATCTTTTAAAATTTGAATTGTAAGTTATTTTATTATATAGATGNTTCAATCGCGAATAACAAAAGTTATTTTATTTATTTTTTAAAATTTGAATTGTAAGTTATTTTATTATATAGATGTTCATGCACATCCATTGTGCTTTAAAAAAAAATATTGTACCAAACAATGAATTAGTTAATCAAAAGTAATGGCCTTGTGAGTAACAAAATGTTGGTGATTCTACTAGAGAAGAGTTCATATAATCACCAGGTGTTGCTCCACCTCTAACCTTCAATCATATTGGAGGGTTTTTGATACTTCTTCTCCATGGAACAAGAGTTCCCTTTCACTACATGTTTGCGTGGCATTTAGGTTTTGATTCTTTATTATTTGAATACTGTCTTTGAGCTATATAAACCTGTGAACTAAATGAAAAGAATGTGTTATGTACGAGATCGTATACTAACATTAAGACAAAACATAACTACAAAGTTTACATCGAAACGAATGCAAGAAAATAACTTCTCCATTTTCTCATCAATTAACAGTATATGTCTACCACCCCCAAAGAACCCAGTATCCTAAGGGGCTGTTTGGTATGTAGGTTTGGAGAGTTTTGGAACATGGGTTGGGGACTAAACCCCCTTAAACCCATATTTAGTAACTATGCATTTAACCAGGGGCGGAGATAGGGTAAGGTTAATTTAAAATTATAATAAAATTAATTTTTGTAATAACTTGCCCCCACTCATTTTTTTAATGCACTAAAAATTTAGACTCAAAGTTCGCTCATAGAGACTTGATCTCACAATTTTTTATTTAATCTCTAGTTATCTTTATTCGGTCTACAATGACTCACTTAAGTTACCGAATCAATCATTCTCTGAATTCGATTACTAAGGCATACATATATATTTTTGACCAATTATCTAAGTTCAAATATACTACATCATTTTCTAAGATTTTAGATTTGGGCACATAAAAAAATTTGATCTAATTATGATTCAATTCAATTCACTTCGATCAAATATACTACATTATTTTCTAAGATTTTAGATTTGGGCGCATAAAAAAATTTGATCTATTTATGATTCAATTCAATTTACTTCAATTCAATTTGATATGCATACACAAATATGTATATGTAAACATTTGATAAAACTAAACTATTAAATTGAATTAAAATTACAATGCGACACACATATAGATATATATGTATATATAAAACATTGGATTTTTGATAAAATTCATAATATTTAATAGATTCAAATATGGATTAAAAAAACGAAATCAGTTGAATAATTAGATTAGATTCAAAATAGGGTTTTCAAGACAAATTGTTATTCGGATGAGTCAAAATCTTATCATTGGCAAGCACACTCACAAAATAATATGTCAAAATAACATTCTCTACGAAAACTGTCTTTATTTTAATGCATTTAAAAAAAATTATATTAGTTTTTCATAGTCAAATATCATTTTTCACGTGTATTTATATGTGAAATCTTTGAAAGTAAAAAAAATAATATGAAGAATTATTTTATAAAAGGTAGGAATTTTTTTTTATAGAGAATAAAATTTTGAGATAATAAATATGTTCACTAGATGTAACGAATTTTGATAATTGTTGAGTAATCATTCTCTTTAACTTGATGGTTGCCTCCGGTACTCTTTAACTTGATAATTGCCCCCACTCAAAAAGAAATTTTGGCTCCGGCCCTGTATTTAACCTAGGCTTTGAAATCCGGCCTGAAACCCATGGAGGGGTGAGTTTCATGTATGGGTTTGGGGGTTTCACATTCAAATGACATTTATACCTCCCATATATCCATATCTATGTTTAAATTAAATTGATTAAGGGGCATAATAATTATTTATATACAAATATATTATCATAATAGTCATATATCCCTGCATATACCAAATATGGGTGTGAACAACATTAAATGTTGAATCTTATCTTTGGGTCAAACCCGGGTTTGGATAAGTCAATCCAAACNCCCTGCATATACCAAATATGGGTGTGAACAACATTAAATGTTGAATCTTATCTTTGGGTCAAACCCGGGTTTGGATAAGTCAATCCAAACCATTCCCAAAAAATATACCAAACAAGCCCTAATTGATTTGGCTTTTTCAAAAAAAAAAATTTTTGGGTTTTAAGGATCAACTCCAGGTTTAGATGTTATAGCCTAATAGGTTACTAATTTGGGGCACTGCCTTTGAACCTCCTTAAAGAGCTTTGTCCACCACAGGCTCGAGACCGGGTCTATCGGCCCAAACCTCCATTTTGTTGTGTTCCATGGACTAAGGTTTTCGACATTTTGCAATTAAAATGCAAAAAGTTTTACCTGGAAGCTATCTTCAATGTTGATTTAAATTCTTACTCAAATTTAAATACAAGTTTAATTTGGTACAGACTATTTTAATAGAAAAATTCAAATATTTATAAAAATTTTCATTACATCCCAAAAACTCATTTTTTAACATTTTTTTTGTTCAAATTTCAAAACCTTGTTCTCTTTTTGGAGTTGTCTATGGTATTAGGGAAAACAATATTTGGTACTGTACAGACTTTTATCATATTTATGAGTATTTTTATTACATGTAAGATTATTTTTATCACTGTTGTGACACCGAAAAAAGTGGTAAAAATAATTACTATAACTGATGATGCACAAAAATGGTTTTGCNGTAAGATTATTTTTATCACTGTTGTGACACCGAAAAAAGTGGTAAAAATAATTACCATAACAGTGATCAAAATATCCACAAATATAATAAATCATTCGTAAAAGTAATAATTTTTTTTGTATCAAAGAAAAGTAATAAAAATAATTATCACAATAATGATAAAAATACTTACAAATGTGATAAATCACTAATAAAAATAATAAAATTTTTGATTGTAAAATAATTCACAAAAATATACATTAAAATAATAAAATTTAGAGGTACGGGACTTGAAAGTTTTCTTTGGTACCGTAGTTAAGTCCTCTCTTTAGTCTATCGGGAAAATTTCCAAACAAAACCCATCTTGCAATTACTTAACTCCAGGGGGGCTCCTCTGTAGTTAAGGTCTAACATCAAAGTTTGCTGTTAAGTGGAATGGTGCCATTTTGGCCAAGAATCCAAGAACCCAGCAACAAGTTCAACGACGTCGTCCAAAGGCAGTGGACTTTCACCAATAATGATGTTGTCCCTCACTCCCTCCTTATGCAAATAGCCAAAACACAGTTCCTCCAAACTCCAGCAAAGTTATTTCTCCCGCCAATAGCAAAAATCTCACAGAGCCAAAATCTTCTTGTTCCACTCGATATCCCGAAAAATTTCTCAACTAATTTTATGCTATATCATATTTATTGCAACAAAATTAATTTTGTTGTATGATCTTTATTGCATCGCCATTAATTTTGTTATATCACCATTATCTTAGGTTTTTTATAAGCGATGGAATTTTTATGTTGGAATTTATCACCATAAATTTTTATATTTTTCGTCCTTCATTATCTTGAACCCTTCGTGTTTCATTATGTTTATTATTCAACTCTTGAGGATAAGAAGGATCCAATCATCTAAATAAGGCGCATTCACCAATGCCATTCTTTTGACACTACCAACAAAAAATAAAAATGTTAGTATTAGTTGGTATCAAAAATCCAAACAATACATTATTTATAACTTGGTACCAAAAATTCCATAAGTTTTTGGAAGGTAAGTTTCATGCCTTTCTATTAGTTGTATATTGAATAGTTAATCACAGTTCAAAAATTACTAAATAAATAACAAGATATTTTTTGGGAACAAGAATATTTTTTTCTGAAATAAATAAAGGCAATGGGTAACGTTGATATTTTTTCATAATTTTTTTTTTATAAAATTTCAGTTCATAAAATTCAGAACTTTTTTTTATTTTTTAAATTTCTTGTAGAATCTTGATAGAATTATGGGACTACCATCATTCTTTCTACTATGTTTTTGTGAGTATATTTGATTGTTTGATATATGGGTATTGATGTTTTAGGCTTTGGTGAAACTAAGTTATATAGGCTTTGATACATAAGATTTTTTTGTTCATAGAGAACATAAAAAATAAGTATTTACTTGTTCCATTTGTAATTGAAATTTTATATGAGCAATTTTTGATCTTATATTTAATTTGTGTAACTGTTTGGTTACTATAGGGGACATCATCAATAGTCAAGATGTAATGTGTTGAGATTGATAAAGCAGACAATACTTCATGTATGAGAATACAATTTGACTCAGAAGAAGATGCTTATAGGTTTTATAACAATTATGATGAAACTGTGAAATTCAATGTGAGAAAAGATTATCACAACAAGAGCTTGAAAGATGGTGTACTAATTTATAGAAAATACATATGTTGTAAACAGGGACAAAGAAGTAAAAATCAAAGGGATTGGAAAACAACAAAGATTTGGGTAGAAACTCAAACAAATTGTCCCGCTCATATGTGCATATCCCTTAAGAAAGATATTGAAAAATTTGTTGTTGTTAAATGGGGAGACCAACACAATCACATTTTGCACTTGATTGAATGTATGCATATGATGTCATCTCAATGGAAAGTTACTGTAGCTCAAGGCATCAATGTTGATGTTGCTGAGGAATGTGGGATATCACTTAAAGGCATCCTACAAGTTTTAGAGTATCCAAGCAGGTGGGAGAGAAAGTTTAGGGTTTACTCATCAAGACCAAAAAAATTATATTCATGAAAAGAGGCAGCAAGACTTAAAATATGGTAAAACAGGTATTTTGTTGCAATATTTCCAAGCAGAAGCAGCTAAGAATCCATCATTTTATTATGTAGTTCAATTGGATGTCGAAGAGCGCATAACAAATATTTTTTGGGCTAATATAGAGATGATTATTGATTATGACCACTTTGGGGATATTGTTACATTTGACACAACATTCTGAACAAACAAAGAGTACCAACCCTTAGACATTTTGATTGGATTCAACCAGTTCAGGAAGACGGTGATATTTGGTGCTGTATTATTGTACGATGAAATTGTAACATCATTTAAGTGGTTGTTTGAGACATTCTTACAAGCAATGTCTGGGAAGAAGTCTGTTAACATTTTTACTGACTAAGATCAAGCAATGACTAAAGCTATATCTATAGTGATGCCAAAGACATATCATGTGTTATGTTGTTGGCACCTTTCCCAAAATGCTTTAAAGCATTTAGGGAACATATATAAGGATGGTTCAAAATTTTCAGCCAAATTTAAATAGTGCATGTATGGATACGAGGAAGAGCATGAGTTAGGTGATGCTTGATAAGTATGATTTGCATGATAACAGTTGGATGAATTCAACTTGGGCACTAAGAGAGAAATGAACACATGTGTATATGAAACGGACTTTCACAGTTGATATGAAGAGCACTCAGCTAAGTGAGAGCTTGAACTCAACATTATAAAAGTACTTAAATTCAGACCATGGTATTGTTTGTTTTTTTACTCATTTTGACAAGGTTTTAAATGATAAGAGATATAAGGAGACAACGAAGGAATATCAAGCTAGAATAAAGTTGCCTAGAATAAAGTTGAGAAAAGCTCCTATGTTGGTGCAAGTAACGCAATGTTACACTCCTCTTGTTTTTGATTTGTTTCAAGATAAATATGATGTATTCCAATGTACTATTGTGAATCATTGAAATGTGTTTGATGGATGTCATCAATTTGTGGTGGAATTGTATGATAAAGAGAGAAAGTACATGGTGTTGATCAATGTCAATGAGCAAACCGTTTTGATCACAAAGCAGCTCCGCCACCTTGTACTCCAACAACCAAGAATCAACCAACATCAAAAACCATTCTAGACTTAGTACACAACATTGGAATCCTCCTTTGATCCTGCAATAGTCTCCACCTAACAGACGCAGGCAGCTGAAGACAAGCACTACTTGACTCCAAAAAATCAACATACATGAACAACAACATGAACAATGACATAAACAATGAAATTATGAAATTTACACGCAGTGGCTTTAATCCTTCAAAAAGCCTTAAAAACGTCTTCATTATTGCCATGGAACTTTGCCCAGAAAATATGCTTGCAGCAATTGGCAACAACAGAGAGTAGACCATTCCTTACAATCGCCAATCTGCACTTCATACAAAACCCAAAACAGCAGCAAAGCATCCCAGACAGTTCTAATAGCCACTATTATTCACCCCTTAATGAGAAAGAACCAAAGAATGTAATCACTCATTTAGGTTATATAATCAAATTTTGGGGAATGATTACTCGAAAATAATCTCGAATTTTAAAACTTACATCAATGTTAGGGCTTCGATTTGGGGGAGTGATTGCTCGAAGATGATCGTAGTCGAAGGATTACTAAAAAACAACATTGGTTTGAGCGAGGATCACAACAAGGAAGATGAAGAAGCCGACTATTCTTGGTTGTCGATTTTGCTATTTTTGCATTTTGTTCTGTAGAGGTGGGAGACGATGTCGTAGCGAGCTGAAATGGGCTGGATATTGACGACATCGTTTGTGTCTTTGTTGGCTACTGGATTCTTGGCCAAAACGACACTGTTCCACTTAACATCAAACTTTGCTGTTAGACCTTAACTGCAGAGGAGCTCCATCGATAAATCCAATTCCAGAAGAATCCAAGAAATTAAAATTTTGAGATAACTTACTAGACAATGAATACAAGATCAAGACAACAAATGCAATGAGGGAAACGAGGCTACCGTTGGCCAACTTGTTAAAACGAGATGTAATAGCAAAAACCGACGACACCAAAGACCAACAGGATTCAAATGTGCAGTAGACATCGATGTGAGCGGAGGGTCAAATCTATGTTGGTCGATGGTGGCAAGTGATGAAGGAAGGGGAGTGAAATATAGCTGTTAAACCAACGAGTTGTTGACTCAATGGGTAAAAACTCGAATTTCCTCGCTCAATACTTGAGTTCAAGTTTATATAGGTACGACAGTTTGTTGTGGCTAAACTTATTCTTCAGCGCNAAGGGTTCTTACTTCAGGAATCCTTGAGCTTATTTTATTGAATCATCGTGGTTCTAGTATGAGTATGAGGTTTTAATCGATTTATGGGGTCTTAACAAGAGAATTCCTATCAATTATAAAAAAATAAATAAGAAAAGCCACATTACACACAAAAATAAATCAAAGAAGAAGAAATAGGGAAATAGAGGATTCAAGAGGCCCATAAGGATCAAGATAAAGACAATTGAGCCAACTTGATATTTTGGTAATGTATATATATATATATATATATTATGGTCTGATTTTAAGGAATTGTCAAGATTTAAATTTAGAACATATGAATTTATAACTCGTTCTTGTTACTTGAGGTACTCTTTTGAATTAAAAATCATCTATATATGTCATATCATGAATTGTCAATTGGAGCGGTTCAACATACATCTGCACATCTTGAGAAAAAGACCATGATTACAGTCATGACCGGAAAAGATGTTGTTGACAGTTAAAAGTTTTGATTTATGTGTAATGTAAGTGTACAACAAATAATATTCAAAATGGCCAGAAAGTCATATGTTGATGTAAGTAGGGGCAGAGGGAGGGTGAAAATTTTTGGGGCAAGTTTAAAATCATAAGAAAATTAAAATTTTTCAATATTTGCCCCAACTGAATTTTTTTTTTTAAAGTTCAGGAGACTTAATTTCACAATTCGTTCTTTACTCTCTAACTATTTTTCTTCTTTCTACAATGACACACTAATAACTCATCCTCCTCTAAATTCAATTATCTATATATGAATTGATATGTTTAATTGATTATCCATGTTTGCATATACTATTATATTTTAAGAATTTAGATTTGGATAAGCCAAAATTTGACCTAATTGTGAATCGTAAACGATTCACAAAAACACATGCACACACGTGTGTGTGTGTATATATATATATATATAATAAGATTTAGTTTTTGATCAAATTTTTAATATTTAATAGACATGTATATTGATATGAATTGTATAGATGAAATTTGGTGGATAATCGGATCATATTCAAAATAGAATTTTCAAATCGAACTTGAATTCAAATTACTCAAAATTTGATGATTGACATGTCTATTTATAGTTTGTTTATAGAATGATATATCAAAATAACATTTTCTATGAAAATCATTCTAATACTAGTACTTTCTATAAAATAAATTTCATATAACTTATCTTAATTAGATTGTATTTTTTTACGTGTAAGTTATGCGTGACAAACTTTTTAAGCAATAAAACAAAAAATTATAATGTAGAATTACTTTATAAATAGTGTAAATAACAAAATACTCATATTTACGAGACACAATAAATTTTGATGATTGTTCTTCAATTATTCTCCTCAATTTAGTGATTGTCCCCACTGAAAATGGACTTTGACTCCCCCCTAGATATAAGGAAATAAAACTGTGCTTTATGCATACTTTGATTCAAACATAGTTTAGTAAAGATAAGATAAAATATAAATTAATTATTACAACTAATATAAATGTGACTAGAATCAATCACCCAATCTCGATATAACCGAACCAAAAACACCAAAAATATGTTCATATCCTTAAAAAAATAATATAGTCTGAGTCACATCCTACACGATATAAAGATTTAAGGATGTAAATGGGTCCCACAGGCACAAATGGACTTACTTGGAGTGTTTATATTCACAGGTTTTATTACTCGGTCCAAAAAACATAGGTCCAAACCTGATAGGTCCGATAATTAGCTTGTCCGAATCTGAGTCAAATATTCTTAAAAAGAGAGTTTGGCTTGCCCCCCAAATTCATTACCTGACCTGAAACATGGCTCAATAGCCCTTTCGCAAAAACCCGGCCCAAGAACATGCCCAGTCCCGTCCACCTTTCATTTAAAAAAAAGTTAGACTGTTAGAGCATTAAATTTAAAACTTTGAAATAAGTCCATCAATGTCAAAATTTGAAATTTTAGAAATTTAAATACTATAAATAATGTATTAATTTTTTTTTTCATGTATTAAGCTAACTCATTTTAAAGGGCAAAGTTGTGCAATTGATAAATTGGTGGGTAGGTGTTAACATAGTTGGGATGTGCTCATTCTATTGTAATGTAGTTCCTCCCCTATTCAAAAATTAAAATTATTCATTATTTATTTTTTGTCCATTTTGACTCTACTTTTGATTCAAAAATAAAAGAATATTTATTATTTTTAAATGAAGTTGAATATAAAAAAAGCCCGTGAGTAAGCTTACCTAACCTGCCCATGACGCTCGCTCAGAAGGCTCGCGCCAATAGACTCGCAGGTAGTTTACTCCTACTCGAAGTTCAGCCTGTTTTATAACTCACCTAGATAAGGGCATAGGCCTACTCTACCTAGACGCAGCCCCAAAAAAAATTTAGTGGGCCTAGTCTGGCCCGACCTATGAACACCCCTAGACCTACTCTATTTTAAGGTACATATAATGATTGTTAGTATTATAAAAGAAAAATGCTATACAACTCAAATGAAATTCAAAATAATTGTAACTCAAATGTATATCATTTTTTTGATATTTGAGTTCCATCAATATTTTTAATGAGATCCACTTATCCAACACTCATCCAATGGATAATTTGCATTTGAGTAGCAATTTATAAATTATATTTGGGTTGTGTAGTATTTTCCATCACAAAATACATGCACCCTAGCAACATTTCTATCAAGAAAAATATTAGTTGAAAATAATTTGGGGACATAATTTAATACAATTATGAGACTGAAAATAAGTTATATGTAATTTTGAAACTCACAACTAATTTAATTATTACATTGAATTAGGTCCTTAATTTAAGTTCAATTAGCATTACTCTTACTATCGATTATAAGTAACACACCCAAACCTCAAAAAGATGGAGCACCCGATTCACGAAGGGGGTTAAGAGAGAATCTATTGGTTAAGATTCTCTTTGTTATACTTTTATTCAATTTCATTTAAAAATTGAATTTAAGTGTGACCCACTTTTATAAGTAGACCACTTATTCATATACAATAAATGATCTACCATTGATTAAAAATTAAGTTAAACTTGGCATCTAGAATGCACATAAAAGGATACAAGAGGAGAAATACGAAAGACCAACTCGTCCTTCATTAGATTTGATCTCGTGATCTCATATAAGACGATGTCATAAGTAGGCTTGCCAATGAATCGAATTTTGATTTAAATCTGAATTGAACCCAAATCTAATTAGTTAGATATTAGTTGATATTTTTTTTTATCGATTATCTAAACCCTAACCCAAATTCGATATTTTGTATTTTACAAATTTGAATTTGGATATACATATATTCGATTTGAAATATTTATATATTTTTGTATAATATTAAATAAACTAAGTAATTATTTGAAGAAATTTAGATGTAATTTATTAAACTTTAGGTAAATTATGTTATTCGTGTCAGATTTTAGAATATTAACAAATTCGGATATGGATCACAAAAATAAAAATTCATCAGATTAGTTCAATTCGAATTCGGATCAATCCAAACTCGATCCATTCACACACCTAATCTCTAGGCTAAAAATAATTCAAAAGAAACTATACTCTATTCCATGCATATGCATGTCCTTTTAATGGCTAAATTTTGCACCAACACATGAAACAAAATAACACACAATAAGTGGAATTCAAAGAGCCATTTCAAGGATTGCAAGAAGACCAAGTAAACATATGTGGAAGAAGCATATAAAACAAAAAATAACAAACAATTGATATGTTATGTTGCAAATTACATGCCACAAAGTATACGACAAGAAATGGTCATAGAAAAAAGGATGAGGAATCACAAACATAAAGAAAGATATTTAAGGCCAAACTGCCTCCATCATTTGTGGGCCCACCATTTTAATTAAAAATAGAAAAGTTCCCAATAAGAAATCCAAATTTCCAATTAGCTCCCTTCTGGCCTGTGTATCCTCTCACCATTTTTTTGGGTTGAACCATGAGGAAATTTTGGGTTAATTTATACGTACTGCAGTTAAAAAAAAAATTCCGGTCTAATAAAAATAGATCATTCACACCCGTCAAAATTAAAATATTAATAAAAGATAAATATCTGAGGACCAGATCTGATTTCAAGAAAGATTATCCTCACCGATGAAGTTACCCAAAACAAAAACTAAACCTTTTTCTCTTTTTTTCTGATTCTAAAGGGTTAAAAATCTAAGAAATTGTTAAAGAAATCTAGAGGCGGTGTTGGGGAAGTTAGGTTAGGAGAGAGAAAATTGGAAGGACTAGGCATGAAACTACCCTCTGTGTAATTCCTATTACCTTGTAACACAGGGCTCAAATCATAAAAAAAGCTTAGAGAATTTGGATCTGTAGATGAAGGAGAGAAAAAGTTTGGTGGGATGGTCGGAAGAGAAGAAGGATTAGGGGACAAAATACCCGGAAACGACGCCGTTCCCTCCACCTCTGTGCTTATCTCTATCCCTTCAACCATGCCCACATCACCATTTTGTGGTCTCTTCCCTTGTGGGGACTTAGTTTTTTCTGTGGAAGCAAACCGAGCCGCCGGCGATATTGCACCATTATTATCTTGAAAATAAGACGATGAAGTGGCCGGAGATGAAGACAAATCCGGCGATGGGCCGGTGAGACGTTGCACCAATGTCATGAACTCACTAGGTTTGGCGTGAATTACCTTGGGAGAGACTGTGTAGATTATCACCGGTGGCCGGTGTTGAGCTTGTGGTTGAGGCTGTTGTGGTGGTGCCAAATGAGGTTTTCTGATCTTGTGTGAGTCTTTACTTACTTTGAGAGGTGCCGGCCGGGGTCCCTGGAGTTGGATCTCTCTCCGCGGTGACCGTCCGCTCGAGAAGTCCGGCATGTCCATGGTGGTGTTGATGAAGAGTCAATGATGAGAAGGAGAGAGAAAGGAAAAGAAGGTGGTGGTGATGAAGATGATGATGGTAAAGGCATTGTTTTTTCAATGCAAAACCAAGAAAATATACGAGCTGACATGAATATTTAAAGAGAATAAGTCAATGGAATATAGGGATTACTATAATACAAGCAAAATAGAAAAATTGGATATAAATATGTACAGTTATTGGCTACGTGTATAAATTGATATTTTTTAAGTGGTTTAGGCCGGTTTCTTAATGTTATGTATGTTTGATCTGGTCTATATTCTAGGATAGAGAAAGATATGGAGAGAAATAGAGAAAAGAGAAACTCACTTGTATCTCGAGTGATAAAAATGACGAGATATAAAAATATAAATGTTTTGAATTCGAATTTTGATAATTTTTTAGGATCAGGTTATAACAGATTTATTTCTTATAAATATCTTAATTTTGACGTGAATGATCTGTTTTTAACTGAATTGAAAAAGAAATTAGTTAAAGTGCACAAAAGTTGCTTAAGACATGACTATTAAAAAAAAAAAAACAGAGGTCATGTGCCACATCAGATTGGTGGATGGTCACGAGGATATATATGAGCCTAAAGTACGAGATGAGAATTTATCTTCGATCCTGACTTAGGTGTAATAGAATTTTTTGTAGATAGTTACGCGGTGTTGAGGTACAATATTTCTTGACCAATATGTGGAGTGATTATATATAAGCTTATTGTATGCTAAGAAATGACTGGATTGTCCATAGACATGGAAGTTAAATTTGATTTGGATTGCTTGACATGTGCTTAACTTAATATATATATATATATATATAAAATAAAGTAGAGTTGAATTTGAATTTTGGAGACAAATAGAGGTCCAGATCGTTTTGAGATAAAACATAAACATATCAATAATGCTATATTAACCAAATTTTTGGACCAAATTTGAAGCTTAAATGACATAACAATATATTATTTAAAATTTTTATTGAAACTCAAATGATATGACACCAAATAAAGAAATTCAAATCAACTGTCATGTCATTTGGGCTCCAAATTTGGTCCGAAAATTTGGTCAATGTAGCATTACTATAAACATATTCAATAGACAACGTAATTACAACATAAAAGACAGTTCAGATCATCTCATAAATATTGATCCGACAGTCATAATTGAACTTAACTCTAACACTCCAATTCTCATATAACTCTCTCTCTCTCTATTTATCTCTTAAACGTTTTAAATACACTATCTTATCTCCTCTCTCTCTCTCTATATAGATATATATATATATATCTATATAATAAAGTAATTAAATTTATTTGTCTTGAGCTTTTCGCTGTTCAAATCATTTCCCAACTTTTGATCCAATAATCAAAGTTGGACTTTTATTCTTTTTACAACTCTAAGACTCTCATCTCTCATATAACTTTCTTATTCTTTATCTCATACACCCAACTGTCATATATATAACTCTCTCTCTCTNGAGACAAATAGAGGTCCAGATCGTTTTGAGATAAAACATAAACATATCAATAATACTATATTAACCAAATTTTGGGACCAAATTTGGAGCTCAAATGACATAACAATATATTATTTAAAATTTTTATTGGAACTCAAATGATATGACACAAAATAAAGAAACTCAAATCAACTGTCATGTCATTTGGGCTCCAAATTTGGTCCCAAAATTTGGTCAATGTAGCATTACTATAAACATATTCAATAGACAACATAATTACAACATAAAAGACAGTTCAGATCATCTCATAAATATTGATCCGACGGTCATAATTGAACTTAACTCTAACACTCCTATTCTCATATAACTCTCTCTCTCTCTATTTATCTCTTAAACGTTTTAAATACACTATCACTTTCTTATTCTTTATCTCATACACCCAACTGTCATATATATAACTCTCTCTCTCTCTCTGATATTTTAAACACACTCCCATTTCTCTGTCTCTATTTCATATTTCTTTTAGATACACACTCTCCTATTTCTCATATAATTCTCTGTCTCTATTTCATATTTCTTTTAGACACACTCTTCCATTTCTCATTTAATTATCTCTCTCTCTCTCTCTCTCTTTCATATTTCTTTTTCTCTCTCTCTCTTAACATTGTTTGTTTTAATGATCCTAATTGGACTTTTTTACTCAAAAAAATTTAAAGTCAAGCTAATTATCAATTAAAAAAAAACAAGTGACATTAATTGCACCAAAAAAAAAAATCAGAACCAACCTAATCACCAATAAAAAAATAATTGATATCAATTGCATCAAAAAAAAAATCAGAGTTAAGCTAATCACCAATAAAAAATAATAAGTGATGTCAATTGTACCAAAAAAAAAACTAAAAATTCAAAGTCAAGTTAATTACCAATAAAAAAATAAGTGAAAGCAATTGTCAAAAAATTGAAAACCAACTATAACATTTTTTTCCCTTATTTGCATCATTTTTCTCTTGCTAATGTTCATATTTTTTTTAATATTTGAGTAGTGCAAAATAAACACCGAAATGAAAAAAGATCAGTTAAATAATTTTTTTTTTTGAAGTGTTGAAATTTTAATTTTGTTGATTTGGTTTAATTGCAGCGTGAGATGTAAAATCCGAGAAGTCACAACATCAGAGAATTTAAATTAATTGTCCTCGCAGCTACAAGCAGATCCGTTGGGTAATGTTAGTTCAGTTGAACTTTTCTCTATTTTTTGGATATTTGATTTGTAGTTTAATGTGATTAATTCGTTTGATTGGATTCAGTGATTCAATTGTGTGTTTTTAATTAATATTCCTTATTAAAATTAGACGCATATTCATTAGATTTAACCAGAGGTTGAAAAAATGAACACTTATCTGGTGGACAAAAAGAGTCGACATGAAGAAATTTATGACATGATAATTTTGTAATGGTGTTAGTTAGTTCATGGGAATTCTTGAATTGTATTAATGTTATATAATTCTTCTTCATTTCAACCCTTGAATTTCTTTTATTTAAGAATTTCTTTGGATCCCCATTTGCTTGGAGAATTTTCTGTGTTAAGAGTGCCTTCGTCAATTTTTTGTATTAAGAGTGCCTTCGGGACACGTGTAATGACTAATATATATAGCACCATGCATAACTTATTTTTCTAGATAAACTTTTAAGTGGTAACAGAGACGAGTTGTAAATCAAGACATCTTAAATTTAAATTTTAGCAATCTCTTGGGGTCAGTTGTGAAAGATTTATCCCTCGTGAATACCCTAGTTCCATCGTGAATGCTCCGTCTATGACCGGATTGGAAAGGGAATTAATCGAGATGTGCGTAAACTGGCTTGAACATCTTTAATCGTTAAACAAAAAAACATGAAATAAACTTGGTAACATGCAAGTGTGAGTCAAAAATAAGANATTGTGAGAGATTTATCCCTCGTGAATACCCTAGTTTCATCGTGAATGCTCCGTCTATGACCGGATTGGAAAGGGAATTAATCGAGATGTGCGTAAACTGGCTTGAACATNGTTGTGAAAGATTTATCCCTCGTGAATACCCTAGTTCCATCGTGAATGCTCCGTCTATGACCGGATTGGAAAGGGAATTAATCGAGATGTGCGTAAACTGGCTTGAACATCTTTAATCGTTAAACAAAAAAACATGAAATAAACTTGGTAACATGCAAGTGTGAGTCAAAAATAAGACATCTAAATTTACCATTCGTCTAAAAAAATAACTCCATACCAGTAGATTATGGGTGCGGGTTAATTACGAGAAATAGGGGTGGGTTATTTGGCGGATATAGATCAAAAATTGCAGGCGAAAGTCGGATCTCTGCTTGTATTTTGTTGACGTAGCAATGTGCGCACAAGGCCATAATATTTCTGGCAATCACTCACTCTCATTGATCAAGTTTGAATTTTCTGCTTCTGCCGGAATGGGAGACTTTATATTCCCCTTCAAAATGAATAGGTGCATTGGTTGGTTTGGTGGTATTCATGCCAGCTACTAATATTTGGTTTTTTTTTTTAACTTCTAAAATAATAAGTCACTAATAGATAAAAAAAATCACTTATATAGAACAGGTAGTAATTGAATTCATGATAGTGNTGCTACTAATATTTGGTTTTTTTTTTTAACTTCTAAAATAATAAGTCATTAATAGATAAAAAAAATCACTTATATAGAACAGGTAGTAATTGAATTCATGATAGTGATCTACTGAAGAAATTTGAAAGAAAATATAATAGAAAAAAAAAACTAAAATCTGAGTTACAGTAAGTGCGGGATACACTAATTTCTCTTCTATGATTTGAATATTTATCCTTTTACTCGACTAAATTAAAAGAATTAAATAAAGCAAAACGGAAAATTAATTTTTTTTTTCAAATGATTATTGTATCTCTTACACCATATTTCTAAACTGTCAAGAAATANATTTGAATATTTATCCCTTTACTAGACTAAATTAAAAGAATTAAATAAAGCAAAACGGAAAATTAATTTTTTTTTTCAAATGATTATTGTATCTCTTACACCATATTTCTAAACTGTCAAGAAATATTTGCAAAATTTTGTTTTATTTAATGGTTGCCATATTATTTTTTGCTTGTATATCAGCTTAATTTATCCAAATAAAACAATACAGCAAACAAGCCAACAATAATAGAAGTAATGCATTTCATAACCTAATGATTGGAGGGGCCATTGTCATTCTGATTATAGTACCATGCATGTGATACTATCTGCCTCACAATTCACCACACGATTNGCATTCTGATTATAGTACCATGCATATGATACTATCTGCCTCACAATTCACCAGACGATTCCCAAATTTGACTCAAAATTGATACAGAAGAAGTAATTTGGATTTAGGCACGGATATAACCATAATTTGATACACCGTTTTGGGTGGTAAATGAATGGATTTTGATGGTGTTCGAAATTAATTAGGTCGGGTTGCAGAACAGACTTGGGTGAAGTCCAACGAGGATATGGGTATCTGAAAGAACGTAAATGTGGAGGTGTATGCTATATGTATTATGTAAGATGAAGCCAAAATATCAGTGATTCGTCTTAGTTGAAGGACTAAGGTTACCTCTCTTATAAGAAAAACTCTTGCTCCTTGAAAATTGTATTGTTTGTAAAAGAAAGTTACTATAAGAGGATGCTTAGCTTAAAGCCTTTACAAGACATTACTTTGGTTTTATTTGGTGGCTTACCGAAAGACTCTTCCGGGCGGTATAGCCCTGCTGCCTATTTATATAAGTGGTAGTTAAGTTTTCGTGTTTGTCTTATCTTGGTGGTGTAGTCCCTAAAGTCTTTCTAAATCCACTACTCACCAACTGTAATACTTGATCACCTTTTGTAGATTGGCTTTGTACCAGGCTTATTACTCCGAGCTTGTTATCGTACCGGGCTTATTACTTCGAGCTTCCCTGCAACCGGTCTGTAGCTCAATTCGTGCTTAGGAGAGGTAGTTTGGGCGAGTTGTTTGGGTCGCTTTCTATAAACTCAGAGGACCATGGACTCTAAAAAAGTCCAAACTTAAATCAATCATTATCAAACTCGTTATACGACACAAATTTATCACAATACGCATCCATATATACATGCATGAGTACAAATTAATCTTTTCTAATATAATATAATTTAAATCTAACACGAATTTAATACCAACTCAACACGAATCATAACGGGGCCTAACTAAAGTTCCTTGCCCAATTGGTTTTCCATGGCAGTTGTGAATCTTAACAGCCTAGCAAGCCGCATGAGTTGACCCAACTCAAGACTACTGAGGGTCAGTAAAGGCAGGGTCAATGGCCCCAAAAAGGTTGGGTCCCAAGTGGGGGACAACATGGCATAATTCAAGTCAAGGTCTGGTATTGTTTGAAAATTTTGCAACTCTGCGCCACAAAAAATTTAAATTTTTGAATGTAGACCGAGTCCTGGCCTTGACTAACATAAGCAAATATGTCCAAGTGGCTGAAAACGGACAACAAGGAGACAAATAGGGAGGAATCCGGGAACTTACCATGAAGGAGCAACCTTATAAATTTTTAAGAAGTAAATTTTAAAATTCTTAATTTATAAAAGTACAATAATAATTAACTCATCCTAATTTTTTTTTTCTCAAAAATATTATTTTTTCTGCATGATCCTCAATGTCAAACAAGTAATTCATTCACATATACCTCTCTATTTCTCTCTTTGCATTTTAATTTTAAATTGCATAATTAAACAATAAATAAATTTTTATTTAAAATTTTAATATCTTACAATTAATATTTAATTTTTAGTATTACAAAGTGTTTTTATGTAACGACCCAAAATCCACTCTGAAAGACATTATTACCTATAATNTGACCCAACTCAAGACTACTGAGGGTCAGTAAAGGCAGGGTCAATGGCCCCAAAAAGGTTGGGTCCCAAGTGGGGGACAACATGGCATAATTCAAGTCAAGGTCTGGTATTGTTTGAAAATTTTGCAACTCTGCGCCACAAAAAATTTAAATTTTTGAATGTAGACCGAGTCCTGGCCTTGACTAACATAAGCAAATATGTCCAAGTGGCTGAAAACGGACAACAAGGAGACAAATAGGGAGGAATCCGGGAACTTACCATGAAGGAGCAACCTTATAAATTTTTAAGAAGTAAATTTTAAAATTCTTAATTTATAAAAGTACAATAATAATTAACTCATCCTAATTTTTTTTTTGCTCAAAAATATTATTTTTTCTGCATGATCCTCAATGTCAAACAAGTAATTCATTCACATATACCTCTCTATTTCTCTCTTTTCATTTTAATTTTAAATTGCATAATTAAACAATAAATAAATTGTTATTTAAAATTTTAATATCTTACAATTAATATTTAATTTTTAGTATTACAAAGTGTTTTTATGTAACGACCCAAAATCCACTCTGAAAGACATTATTACCTATAACCATTCATATCATGAGAGTAATTAATAAAATTCATAAATAATAAAAAATTTATCCATCATCCATGCTGACTAAAGCATCATCCAAAACAAAAACGCTACCCCATGACAATTAAATTCAAAAACGAAATATTATCTTACAGCGGAATAAATGAAACATTATTCTTAACATTGTCTCATAATTAACCTCTCAGTCTAGAGCTTACAGGAAATAAATTTAAACGTCCACCTCGGGATCCATGTTCCCATCAATTTGAGCTTTTCAATTTAATTGTTCATCTAATTTGAGCTCTTCATCTAGACTGTAATCTGAAAAAAGATGTGGTTTGTAAGGGGTGAGCACTAAGTTCTGTAAGAAAATCCTCCCAAACTCGCACAAGATTTTAAAAACATATAAAATAGGTCAGTCTTATTTTATAAAATATCATATATAACTTTTGAAATAAAACAGTAACAGTTCATCAGATCTCAAGTATACGTAGTAATAACAAATTAAATGAAGAAGTAAAACCAACCTTCAAACAACAATCCATTACCAACATTGTATCTCAGGTGTGTAGTAAAACTTCACATGAATACACACATTGAGAATATCCTGACCCACACACACACATCCCATCCTCACAAGGATACACAACTTTAGGAAGGGCGAATACTGACTCGTTGACAATGACGAATTCAATTTAGGAATAGTCTATTAGTCCTCAGCCTCGATACCTATGAACGAATAGTGGTTTGGTCCCCACTAGGCACCAACTCCACTACGAGTGGTAGGGAACCTTCAAACCCACTCGAAGTAAGAAACACATCTACTCACTCTACGATTCCCGGTCAACGGTCACCCATGTTCAACAAAACATTCACACAAGAGATACAATATCAAACCAATTGACCAAATCATAGGTAAACCAAGAACTATAATTCTACAAGTATTTTTTTAGAACAATTCAAGAAAATATGCAAGAGATCATTAAGAAACATAATTTTATTGTTTAAACAAAACACTAGAGTTTTTAAATCAAGAACTATAAAATCTCAAGGGTAAAACTCATATTTCTTGAAAACTAGGGTTTTGATAACAAGAACGAGAGTTTTTTTTATTATCAAACAATAAACTCATTCAAGACATGATATGATTTGCAAGAAAACCAAGAAACAATAATTTTATAATATATATATACGATTTAGAATTAAATCATACATATGTATTAATCCTAACATCAATGAACAAGTTTAGGAAGAAACTCCTATCTTGACTTCGTAGTTTACGTGTAAACTTAGCGTGTTCGATTCGTTCCAACAAGAGAATCCCTTCAATCTTGTGTTTCTCTTCTTCTCCCTTGCTCTTTAAGGTTGCCTAGCGTTGGAAACTGATGAAACATGGCTAAAGGATTGTCCTTATGATATTTATAGGGTGAAAACGGAGAAAAACCCTAAAATTGAGCGGGGCCATTTTTATGATAGCGTCCAGATGGTACTTAGGCGTCCAACGGTACAAACTCACTAGATTGGATGAAAAATAAGGTTTTAGGGAAGGTAGGGGTGTCCGAACGGTGCTTGGGGTGTCTAGACGATGCCAATTTTCTGTCCTAACTTTCGAAACAGTTTTCATTTAGAAGTCGATTCAGGAAATTTTCGTGAAATACATTTTTGTACCTCTTGAAGTCTAATTTCTACTATACAAAAAATCAGCTCAATCGGAATTAGGAATAAAAATTTATAGCTAAAATACTAACATAATGTTAAATTTCTTCCAACCCGAATTCTTTCTAAAATGTGTTTTAACTCCGAAATGTTTTCTAACTTCTAAATATTACCTCTCCCAAAGTTTCTCGACCTTCTAGATTCAATGAAAACTTTATTTTGACCTAAAAATATTTAGAAACCTACATAATCATTGTTCCCAAGCTTAAACATCTTCAAAACTAAAATTAACCCGAAAGTCAATTCGTCAAAAATTCAAACATCATGATCATTCTTTTAAAAATGATTCGAGATTTCGAAAATCCTTTTATTCATCCTAGGATAAATATTAACATATTATTATTCTTATTTAATTTCAGTACAGGGCCTTACATTTTAGGCACGAAGTTGTTGCTAGTTTATATAATATTATAGTTAAAAAATTGAATTCTCAACTTATAAAAATATTACAACAATCAAGATTGATATAATTTTTATCTATTTTGATCCAATGGAAAAAATTCATTCAAAAAAAAATTTTGTTCCCCAATTTTTTTTTTTACAGTTGTTAATGTTAGACAACTCAACCAACACAATTTCTAATGACAAATAACCCCACTAGTTCACATTAACTTCTTTCTCCCTTCTTTCTCTCTTTTACTTTAGTTTTAAATTACGTAATTACAAAAATTATTTTTAAAAATATAAATATTATACAATTAATGTTCAATTTTTTGTATTGCAGAGTGTTTTCGGACACGAAATATTGCTAGTGAATCTAATATGAAAGGAAACTCCAAGGTGTGCAAAAAAAAAAAACTATTAGATCTAAATCCAAGAATGTTTTATACACCATTTGGATGTCATAATCTTAACCTCTTACATTATGATATTGTCATTTCTTTTTGGAGTATTACAATGCATATAGTTATTATTTTCTTATTCAACAAAATAGTGAAAAATTTTACAAGATAACATATCTATGTTAAATCTTAAATTATTGTCTCATAAACCTTGAAAAAGTTGTATCGAAAGCGTTAAAATAATCAAGTACATACTCCAAAAATATGAGATGCTTTGATTCAATTAGCAAAAATTAGTGAAGATCCTAAAATAATGAGTGAAGCCACGTGCTTCGTTACGTATGAGATTGAAAATTTTGAATTATTATTGGGTTTTGCATTTTTGGTATGATATTTTATTTGCTATCAACTCACTTAGTAAAAATTTATAATTCAAAGATATGCTTATTGACGTTGCTATTGATCAATTAAAAGAACTTATTTCTTTTTTTAAATTGTATAGAGAAAATGATTTTGACTTTGCCTTGATTTCATCAAAAAAGACTGTATTTGAAATGAAAATAAAACTAGTATTTTTTCAAAAACATAACATTGTTAGGAAAAAATAAATTGGTGATATAGTTGAGAATGAAATAACACTATCGACTGATTTTTTTTTTTTGAATTAATTATTTTTATATGTAGATCTAGCTATTTCTTCAATTCATAGTAAGTTTGAACAATTTAAAATATATGAAAAATAGTTTTAGATTTTATTTAGTTTTAAAAAATTAACAATTTTAGATGATGATAATTTTAAAAAGTAGTCTTAACCTTGAAATTTTTTTGAAGTATGACTTATTTTCTAATACTGATGGTTTAGATTTATTTCAAGACAGTTGAGATCTTAATTTACATAAAACGAATAAATTATTTTTCAAACACATTTATAGCTCATAGAATATTTTTAATAATACCGATAACAATTTCTTCTTTAGGAAAAGTTTTTCAATGTTTAAATTGATAAAATCTTATCTACAATTAACTATGTCACAAGAACAATTGAATGAATTGACTACAATATCCAGTGAAAAAAAAATATAATATCAAAACTTGAATATAAAAAATCTAATTACTATTTTTGCATCTCAAAAAAAAAAAAGAAAATTATATTTTAAATGAATATATTGAATATTTTAGTAATAAGAGAGCCCCATTTAAATTTTCACCTAGGGCATCCGATTATGTTGGGCCCGTGGGGTAAGCCTATATAATTTAAAATTTTTCTTTACAGATTAAACTCATTATAAGTCTATTAAAGATGACTCATCCCCAATTTTCACTTAAAAGTAGTCATACCTAAATAGTTTGTAAAAAGAGGGATCTTTCAAATTTTGAGAAATGGGCNAGATCCTAAAATAATGAGTGAAGCCACGTGCTTCGTTACGTATGAGATTGAAAATTTTGAATTATTATTGGGTTTTGCATTTTTGGTATGATATTTTATTTGCTATCAACTCACTTAGTAAAAATTTATAATTCAAAGATATGCTTATTGACGTTGCTATTGATCAATTAAAAGAACTTATTTCTTTTTTTAAATTGTATAGAGAAAATGATTTTGACTTTGCCTTGATTTCATCAAAAAAGACTGTATTTGAAATGAAAATAAAACTAGTATTTTTTCNATAATAAAGATTTAAAACTCATATTTATATTATTGCACACTCATTTGAGCTACCTTTGAAGTTATTGCACTATATAATTAGCTTTGGGATGTGCATGGCTTTGAAATGTGTTGTACAAAAATTAANTTCAAAAACATAACATTGTTAGGAAAAAATAAATTGGTGATATAGTTGAGAATGAAATAACACTATCGACTGATTTTTTTTTTTTGAATTAATTATTTTTATATGTAGATCTAGCTATTTCTTCAATTCATAGTAAGTTTGAACAATTTAAAATATATGAAAAATAGTTTTAGATTTTATTTAGTTTTAAAAAATTAACAATTTTAGATGATGATAATTTTAAAAAGTAGTCTTAACCTTGAAATTTTTTTGAAGTATGACTTATTTTCTAATACTGATGGTTTAGATTTATTTCAAGACAGTTGAGATCTTAATTTACATAAAACGAATAAATTATTTTTCAAACACATTTATAGCTCATAGAATATTTTTAATAATACCGATAACAATTTCTTCTTTAGGGAAAGTTTTTCAATGTTTAAATTGATAAAATCTTATCTACAATTAACTATGTCACAAGAACAATTGAATGAATTGACTACAATATCCAGTGAAAAAAAAATATAATATCAAAACTTGAATATAAAAAATCTAATTACTATTTTTGCATCTCAAAAAAAAAAAAGAAAATTATATTTTAAATGAATATATTGAATATTTTAGTAATAAGAGAGCCCCATTTAAATTTTCACCTAGGGCATCCGATTATGTTGGGCCCGTGGGGTAAGCCTATATAATTTAAAATTTTTCTTTACAGATTAAACTCATTATAAGTCTATTAAAGATGACTCATCCCCAATTTTCACTTAAAAGTAGTCATACCTAAATAGTTTGTAAAAAGAGGGATCTTTCAAATTTTGAGAAATGGGCCACTTGTATTTGCCCATCACCCTTAGATCCATCCATTGATACAAAAGATAAAAGCATGCATGTAATGGAAAGTTGGAGTAGTTAGGTTTGTCAATGAATCAGATTAACTCACATAACTTTTAGTTCGTTTTTGGTTAAACTTGTACGATTGTAAAACACGTATAATAAAGATTTAAAACTCATATTTATATTATTGCACACTCATTTGAGCTACCTTTGAAGTTATTGCACTATATAATTAGCTTTGGGATGTGCATGGCTTTGAAATGTGTTGTACAAAAATTAAGTTCAATATATGTACCAATTCGCACTCACTTCACCAAATTATGTGGGATTGGATTATCACAATGAATTTAGATTGCATTTTCTAGGATCTAAAGCCAAATTTAACTTAAAAATTTTGATATGAATATGACCCTCTTGTTTGACATATTATATTTTCAAGACCAATATTTGAACCCTATTAAAGTAAGAAAATATATGATCCAGCCCAAACAACTTAAGAGAACGACTATTATATTCAAACCCTATTTTAACAAATTATAATTGATTTTGATTCAATTTCATCATAAGATTATGCACATTTATACCTATTAAGTTAGATCAACGAAAGAAGTGAGAAAAAGAGAAGAAGGAAATATTATTAGGAGAACGACTATTTTGTATTACAGTTTAATAACCAATGGGTCTTTGGACTAATGGTACTCTTTGTCTTGTAAAGGCTTTGTCTTCTTGAGGTCAAAGGTTCAAGTCTCCCCCCCTCTTCCCCTGACTCTACCCTCTCCCACAAAAAAAATTAAATTAAATGTTTAATAGGAAAATACATATTAGAGGCTCATATATTGTATGGCAACATAAAAAAAAGCAAATAACTAAACTACCCCTAAGACTAAATATGCTAACTACCCCTAAAACTCATAATGTAGTAGCAAAAAACATCAAGAATTTGTCAAGAAGAAAATGAAAGCGGGTAATAGTATACGACTTAATGAAGAAATCTGCTAACTGCATAGTAGAAAGAAGAAAATGAGGGAGATAATGTGCAATTGAAGATGTTGACTCACAAAGTCGCGATCAATCTATATATGTTTTGTACGCTCATGGAACACCGAGTTTTGAGCAATCTGAAATGACACTGGTGTTATCATAATACATAGGCGCAGGAGCAGATAAGGATAAACTCACTTACAACTAATGGTGTGTTTGCTTAACTCCCAAGCCTGGGTCTAATGTAAGGTTAACTCTTATTCCATAACTTGTTGCCAAAGAGGATCAAGTATAACTCCCTTATAGGAGGTGAGTTCAGACAGAGAGTGAATAGAAATGAGAAAAGAATAAAAATTAAAAGAATAACAAGAGTTGGAGAAACCAAACCTATTTAGACACTTCTGAGAGCGCTGAGGATAGTAGTGAGCATCATACACAGTGTCAGAACATGATGTAGGGATAGGAGAAGAATAAAAAGGGCACCCCATCCATAAAAGAGACAATAGAATTCCTGCGAGTATAAATATGTAAAATAGGGGGACGGGTAACAGATATATCAGAAGAAAAAGATGATAAATTAGACACAGTGATAACACCAACATATGTATCCAAGGGAATCACAACGGGAAATGGATCAATATAAAGAAATCAGATTGATCCAAAGATGAAGAACTAGATGGAATGACAAAGAAAGAGATATACTCCATAAAGACAAAATGGCGAGTGACATAAAGTTTGCAAGTTATAGGATCATAATAACGATACTTCTCTTAACCCTCACCATAACCAAGAAAAACACATAAAGTTGAGCGTGCAGTGAGTTTGGTACAAAGAACACTAGGGAGCAAAACAAAACAAGTACAACCAAACACATGTAATAAAAAATAATTAAGTGGCTTACCACACAAATTTTCAAATAGAGAGACACCAGGTGTGACAATAGTAGGAATTCAATTGATCAAAAAAACTGTTGTAAGTACTACTTCCCCCCAAAAGGAGTTGGGGACCTTTGCTGACAACAAAAGAGAACATGTTGTCTCAACAATGTGACGATGCTTGCACTCAGCAACACTATTTTGTTTAGGCGTGTCAATACAAAAGGATTGATACAAGGTACCATCAAATTTTAACAAATCATGAAATGAAGTGAAAATGTATTCGCCTCCCTGATCACATTGAAAACATTTAATAAGAGAAGAATATTGAGTGTGTACGATAACACGAAAAACAACGAATATGAAAAAGCATTCAGATCGATGTTTCATCAAATACACCCAACTGTACCTGGTATAATCATCAATAAAGAAAAAATAATATCTTGATCGTCTTTGTGTAGGGATAGGAGCAAGACCCCATATATTAGAATGAACAATATCAAATGGTGCAAGACAACTACTAAAACTCTTTTTGAAAGGCAATGCAGTAAATTTAGCTAATTGCATTCACTATAATCAGAAATGTAATGACATTCTAGACTTCCTAGACTCTCAGTAAAGGTAAAAAATTTCAAACGAGAATGAGACAAATGACCAATGCAAGAATATCACAAGTAAAAACTAGATGTCAGTGAACTTAAACCAAATGAAGACAAATCAACTTTAGAAGCAACAACTTTTGGAACATGCAGCTCCTCCAACACATATATTCCTCTCTTTCTATGACCTGTCTCAATCAGCTTCTTAGACTGTGGATTTGGCACAACACAACCAGAATAAGAAAAATAAACCAAGAATACAGAGCCAAATAGTTGACTAATTGAGATTAAATTCAAAGTGAGCTAAAAAATATAATAGACATTTGAAAGTGTGAGATGGAGAGAAATAACTGTCTCAACACCAACCAAAGGCATGTGAGTGTCATTGGCTATAGGCACATACAAATGGTGGGGAGATAATAGATGCAAATAAAAAAAAATATTGGTCATCAGACAATAGGTTGATGGAGAGAGGATAACTTTTGCAACTAATCAATAATCATAATTAGGTTAGGGTCCTATGAGAAGGACTCCTTCATTGATGATGCAACTGCTACTATATGACGATCTTTGGACTGAAATGGCTGATATGTTGTCTCTCTAGCATTCTTGTTCACCAATTTAGGGCACTAGGCCTTCCAGTGGCCCTTCCCATGATAGAAACTACAATCATCTGAAACTGCTTGACTCCAATATTTATTTTTTGAATGAGAAGTTATACTAGGAGGTACAATCAATACAGTCTGATTAGGCAATGAAATAAATTATTTCCCAAAAAGAGCCTTAAGACGAACTTCTTCAGCAAAATCTCATTCACTGCTGCATCAACTGAGGGAAGTAGGTTACAATGAAGAATAGAACCACAAAATTTCTCAAAGTCATCTCTAAGGGCCATTAAAAATTTTACCAACCTCTATTCCTCTCTAAAAGTGCAATATACCTATGAGTATTCAGTTCAGCGGGTTCAACAAGTGCTAATTGATCTCAATATCCAATCATAACTGAGTAGAACTCATGTATGTTCTTATCACCCTAACGTGTAACTCAAATTTTATGCTTGAGCTGATACCTCTTTGCAAAATTGGATTGAATAAATAATGTAGTCAAATAATCTCAAATCTCTTTGGCTATGTAAACTCCCACATGTTTATATTAATATAATAATATAATTGTTTAGTAATTCTTATATGTGTAATGACATAGGAATAAATCATATAGATTGGTAGGAATAAATACTAGGGAGGCAAATTGATTGTGAAGTTTAAGTTTCGAAGGCATTGAAGCTTGGGAAGGGTTGTTAGGTAAGTTTCTAAACATTTTTAGGTTAAAATAAGATTTCTATTGAATATGGAAAATCAATAAACCTTGGGAGAGGTAATATGAGATGTATTAGAAGTTAGGAAGTATCCCAAAGTTTAAACACATTTTAGAAAGAATTTGAATAGGAAGAAATTTGACACTACCTTAGTATTTTAGCTATAAATTTTTACTTCTAACTCCAATTGATTTGATTTTTGGACATTAGAAATTAGACTTCAAGGGTTAAAAAAGTATATTTCACAAAAATTTTATGAATTAGCTTCTAAATAGGTCAAAATCAATCTAGAAGTTGAGGGTATACTGTCACCCGCGTCCAGACAGGAATAGACACGCGTCCGGATGCGTTTGGCAGAAAGTTGAGCGAAGAAACACGCGTCCGAACACACCAAACCGGGGGATTCATGTCCCAGACCTGTTTTGGGTGTTCTCTCCAATTTTTTCACTATAAATACCCATGGAACACCCCTTAGGCTTAGTTTCATCAATATTTTATCAATTCTAACCACTAGAGAGCCTTGGAGGGTAAGGAAGAAGGGGAGAAACACAAGATTGAAAGGAATTTTTGCATTGGATCGGATCAAAATCTTTAGTTTTTCACACAAAACTAAGGAAGCTAGGTATATATAATTTGACTCTAAATTATAGATATTTGTTATTGAATCCTTGTTCCTTGATGTTCTTGCAAACCTTACCATGTTTTGAATGAAGTTATGGTTTGATAGCCTTAAAATTCTTGTTCTTGATACCAACACTCTAGTTTTTGAGAAATATGGATTTTTTCTTCTTGATATTCCTTTGTTCTTTATTTCAAAACTCTAGTGTTTTGTTTGAACAATAAAAATATATGTTTGATGATCTCTTGCATATTTTTCTTCAATTGCTCCGTTAGAAAAATACCTATGGAGTTGGAAGTTTTTTTATTTACTTGTGATTTGATAAACTAGTTGGTATTGTATCTCGTGTTGATGTTTGAATGAACATGGGTGGTCGTTGACCATGTATTGTAGAGTGGTTAAATGTGTTTCTTACTGTGTGGGTTTGAAGGTTCCCTACCACTCGTAGTAGAATTGGTGTCTTGCGAGGATCAAACCACTATTCGCTCACGTGGTATCGAGGCTAAGGGTTAGTATACTATTCTTTGGTTGGATCGTCCCTGCCGATACGTCGGTATACGCCCTTCCTAAAGTTGTATATCCTTGCGAAGATTAGGGGGTGTGTGTGTGGGCCAGGATATTTTTAATGTGTGTATTCATGCGAAATCTTACTTCCTACCTGAGATACATATACATAATATGGGTAATGGTACATTGTAGTTAATGGTACATTTTAGGGAATGATACAAGAAATTGTTGGAAATGGTTGATATTGTAATGGTTTGTGGTTTAGAAATTGGTTTTACTTCTTCATTCTATATATATTGATATTGCGTAAACTTAAGATCGGATGAACTGTCACTATTTTCTTTCAAAAGTCATATATGATATTTGTAAAATGAGACCGACGAATTTTATATATTTTGTAAACCTTGTTTAAGTTTGAGATGATTTTCTTACAGAGCTTAGTGCTCACCCCCTACAAACAATATTTATTTTCAGATTTTGGTTTAGAGGGGGAGCTCGGAGTTGATGAACAGATAATTTGGAAAGCTCAATTGAATGGAAGCATGGATCCCGAAGGGGATGTCTAGAGTTGTTCTCTTTATGTCCTAAACTAGGAGATGCATTTTGAGACAATATATGAATGATATTTTGTTTATTCCGCTACAAAATAAAATTTGAGTTTTAGATATAACTGTCATAGTTTGACAAATTCTTTTGGATGTAATAACCATAGTTTGACATATTCTTTTGGATGATGTTGTAGATATTATATATGATAAATGAATTTTTTTTTATTTATAAATTTTATTAGTTGCTCTCTTGATGTGAATGGTTTTAGATAGTAATGTTGTCAAAGGTGAATTTTGGGGTGTTACAGGCTATATTAAACTTGGCTAAATAAATACTAACGGTCTGAATAACTGAGTTGTTAATCCAAGTAATGGTTTTAGTATTGTTGATTTCCCAAGTGTTTTTTAAGTCAACATATTTCTCAACCTTAAGATATGTTGGATCTTGCGAAACATCACTAACATAACTGCACACCTCTTTTCCCAACAATTTTTTTTTTTTCATACCATAAGCCCGATATGCATAATTTTCACATTTTAATTTGACGCTGATAAATAGAAGAGAATAAAAGTTTCCACTTGTCAATACTTGCAACAAAAGGGTCAATCAACCAAATAATACTTGCAACAAATAATACCCAAATCAAGCTGCCCAAAGCATAATATATGCAAATCAAAATAAGATGCAAACCAAAATCTTAGCCAATCAACAACAAAATAAAAGTAGCAGAAGCCGACCAAAGCCAACCAGCAACTAGTAGAACTAAACAACTAAAGTAGAAACATAGACTAGGAGGAAAAGACCCAAGGCACAAGAGATTACTAGCAACCCAACCAAAGCTGAAAAAGGTCAAACAAAACTAAAAAATGGACTTTAGGTCACTATTCTTGTTATGAACAGTAGGCCGACAATCCCAAAAACCTCCAAATCACACCAAAATCCTACCAAAAACGTTCAAATCACACAACCAGCTATCTAATCCTCATAATCGCATCCTTTAGACTTGATTTGCAACAAAAAAATTTGAATAAATTAACCCCAAATTACAGATCGAAAAATAGATCCAAATTTTTTTTTTAAATTCAAAAATTAGAATACTTTATCCAATGGCCATGAAATTAAAAACCAAGTATACCAGGAAACTGCTCATGTAAAATTGAGTTTGATAGTGTTTTCATCTAGTCCAGAAATGGTGACGTCAACATAACATCATCTTTACTGCTCGTTGACGTCAACCCTAGCAACTGCTCTTCTCCCCTCTAGTTTATTTTACCAGTTTGCTTCTATAGTATTGAAGATATTTAAGACCTAAATATGCTTTGATACCATGTTAAATTTAGATCAAAGAAAGAAGTGAGAAAAGAGAAGAAGGAAATATTATTAGGGGAGCGATTGATTTGTATTACAGCTTAATAGAAAAATACATACTAGAGGCCCTTATATAGTAGGACAACATAAAAAAAATAAATGATTAAACTATCTCTAAGACTAAATATGCTAACTACTCTAACAATTTCCAATTCAGATAAGAGGACAATTAAATTGAATATTAATATATTCAAATTTGAATCAGTGAATTACATTATGACAAATTTGGATTAAATTTGATCGAAATTCAATCCATGCAGAGGCCTTACAGAGGGTGGATGGATTGTTGTCCTAACCATTGCATTGAAGACCGAACAAATTGATGGAATTTTAAAGGAATAAAGAAAAATAGGATGTACCATCTTACTCTTTTTTTTTCTTTTGTCAAGCATTATTACAGAGAGGTGGACAACGAGATTCAAATCCACAACATTAAAATCTAACAGATGACGGTGACTATTAAACTAACCGCTAATCTCATTTAATTCTATTCTTGGACATGTTTCGAAAGCTTGTAACACCAAAAAAAAAAAAATTAGTTTTGAAAGTTGAACCTCATTTAAATGAACACCACTCTTTTTCTTTTTCACAGTGAACAAGTGAAAACACTATTGTTTTTCTTTTTTTTTTTGATTCTTCACCGAAATTTGAAAATGTATTATTGATAATGATGGGTTTAGGTTTGGACCCCTCCAGAGCCCAAGACCTTCTGGGCTTGCAGAAAGTGGCCCAAGTAGCTCATCTAGACAATATTCATTGACCTTGAGTTGGGCTACGGCCCAATTCTAGAAAGGCTCCATGTTAACAAGCTCGGTACAATTACCAACTCGGGATATGGGAGTACAATATAGGGCCAGTCTGCAAAAGCTGCAGCATGACACGTGGACAAGAAACAAGGAAACATTACCTAACAGCTCTGATGAACAAAAACCCACAGGCAGTGGAGTTGGATCAAATACTGCAGTCGGCGAGTAATGGGTGCAAAAAGACGTTAGAGACTACAGTTCCAAGACAAAGATAAACACAGAAGGGACCACATAATCAACAAAAATTGACCGCCATGAAACCCTAACTACCAGTTATATAAATAACCAACAGTGCTATAGAGCACAAAGAGAGCTATTCGAAAAGCTATCAAGTAAAACCTAGGGCGATATCCTATAAAAGGCTTCAAGCCAAACACCCTATAATAGCAATCTTCTTTCCCAAGTAATACAATCTCCAAGGAACAAGAGTCTCACTTATAGTGGACGTAACTTTAGTCTTTTGACTAAGGCGAATCACTCATACTGTTATTTTCTTCTTGCATCATACACATAACATACACGTTCATACTCTCACATACACGCACACACTCGTTGGGCTTCACCCCAAGCTGTTTTGCAGTCCAATCTAATCAATTTCGAGCAACATCAATTATCAAAAGAAAGAATCTTCGTTTGGCATTACTCTTATGCACTACTATAGACATACTTAGGATAAGTAGTAGGACATATCATGTCAAGTTAGTATTGCGTCTAATTTGTATTGTGTTAAAATTCGTTCACTTCATATCCGACTTTTTTATAATCTTATAAAGTTGGATTCAAATCTTGTCGATTTGTATCATTTATAAGTAAGAGTGTCATATGTTGACACGATCAATCAACACAATTGAAATTAGAAAGTTTGAGTATTTCTTAAGACACCCGCTACATAAATGGGTAAACCCAACCCGACACGATTAATAAACGAATTAGAGTATGAGTGAAATCAATAAAAAAAAAAACACGAGATAACTCTTCTATATATTGATTATACACAATTGATACATGACACAAACTCAAAATGATATGATTCGTTAAATAAGAATTAATAAATGATTCGAGTATGAATGAAGTATTTTTTTTATACAAATTCGATAAAATCTAGCACAAATCAGTCTCACCCGACATGATTAACTGCCCTATTATTATAAGCAGTGGTTAATGGGTTCATGTCAAGCCATTTATTATATAGGTCTAACAAATTCACGTGTTATCACCTAAACCTAAGTGTAACTTGGGCAGGCTAATCCGAACCAAGCCTAAAAAAACAGGGCTTGGATTGAAGTTTTTAAAACTTAGGTTGGGCTTTGATTGAAAAATCTCAACTTAAATTGAATTCAGGTCATACTCGGTTTGAGGCTTCGAATTCACTAGTTCAATCTAAATTCAACCTGAATTACTAAAATCGAGTTCAACTTGAATTCACAATTCAAGTTATATATATACACTCAAACTTTAAGTGTATTTTAGGTTTTTTATTGAATTTATTTTGAATAAAAGTTGGTCAAGTTATTGCATCATGTTTGAATTTGATCCCAAAATTGAATCCAAATTACAAAATCGATTTGAATTCGAATTAGTTAACCCAAACTTTAGTCCGAAATTAACTTGGGTAATACTTAAATTGAATGACTTAGGTTAAAAGTCGAGCTTGAGTTGAGTTATGGTTGAAAGTTATAACTTGGGTTGGGTCAGAATTAACACTCTAACCCGCCCACCCCTCCCAGCTGCACACCTAAACCAGCTAAACAAAAAATCCAGACCGTTGATCTTTGATCTATTTTGCAGATTGTTTCTAAAAATCTGGGGCCTACCCAAACCATCTCAAGTGTGAAAAATACACAAAAAAAAAAAATTGTTTTGGAAACAGATGGTTTAAAGGTGTAACAAACCCAGTTCCTGGAGGATTTGGATCATTGGTTTCTTAAGCAAAACCTTGGGCCGTGTGCCCAAAGGCATGGCCTGAACATAGCAGTCCAAATGAGCCATACACACACCTTGAAATCAACTTTGATGTTGCCGCTGTCATCTCCCATAGAGCTGGAATCAGACCCACTTTGTCAATTACTATCCTTTTTTATTTTTGTCAAGCACTATTAAATGCAGGAGAACCATGATGTTCGAACTCACAATTTTAAGATTCAACAGCGGGACATGGACCATTAAACCAGCCATTAGCCTTATTGTCAATCATTATCTATTGTTGGCTTCTTTTCCTTAATATCCTATTGATGCATCNCTCATTAGAGATCAACTGGGCCCTTGGATCATTGGTTTCTTAAGCAAAACCTTGGGCCGTGTGCCCAAAGGCATGGCCTGAAAATAGCAGTCCAAATGAGCCATACACACACCTTGAAATCAACTTTGATGTTGCCGCTGTCATCTCCCATAGAGCTAGAATCAGACCTACCGGATTTCAGTCCGAATTCAATCTAAAATTGAATCCTATATGGATTTCATTTGTTTATCCGAATTCAATTCGAATCCGTTTAGAAATCTTAATTCATATATAAATATAGATATACAATCCGATCCGATTTGATAAGAATTTGATCCAGTTAATATATAATATATACATATATGCATGTTGATTGTTGTATTTGATTTAAAAAGAATTATTTTTTGAAATTTTGGTGGAATACGACCTGATTGAGAATTATAAGTGGATTTGGATATGTACTAATATTTTTTATCGGTCAACCAAGTAGATCAAATTCGATAACGAATTTTTTAATCAGATTCAAATCCGGATAAACCCAAATCTAGTTCGAATCTGATCCGTTGACAGACCTATTCATTACTACTGAATGGGGCAATGTCTAACAATGGCTCAAATCGTTACTATTCCCACCCCATTTAATTTCTCATTATCAAAGTATTAAGTCTACTCCTTCTATACCACCACATTAGTGACTAAATCTACCTCATGCTACATACACCCCATTAATAGTTAAACTTATTTTATGTACACCCCTTTAATGAAAGAAGTTATTATAAGAAAAAAATGATAATTAATTTAAATGCATAAATATATTTACGAAACAAGGGGAAAAAAAAAAAACAAGCAAAACTGAAACAAGAAAAAAAACAACAACAACAAATAAAAAAAAAAGCATGCATGCCAAAACAAGAAAAAGAAAAAGGAAAGAAATAAAGAAGTAAACCGAAACAAGAAAAAAAAAATGAACGAAGCAAAGAAAAAACAAAAAGAAAGAAGTAAATTGAAACAAGAAGAAAAAAAAAACAAACAATGATTAAAGGAACAAGTAAAACTAAAAGATGCAAAACTGAATATGAAAAAAAAAAAAAACAATCATCAAGCACAGACACAAAATCAAACAAGAAAAAAAATAACAATATAAAAAAGAGAAAGCATACATATATATATATATATATACACACACACACACACATAAATTTTAAATAAAAAATTATCAAACTGGACAGAGATATCAAAACATACTGAAAATAATGAAAATTCATATAACAAACATGAAATCAAATATAGAATTAAATTGAGAAATAATACTGACTTGTATTTCACTGAAAAAATTCATATTGAAAAATGTGTTTTTATGTGTGTATAAGATGAGATAGAGAATAAAATTCTAATTATGACAAAATATAAGTGAATTTACTTATTAAAAACGGTGTATGTGGCATGAGGTGTGTTTAGTTACTAATGAGGTAAATATAGAAGGAGTAAGTTTAGAAGTTTGATAATAAAAATTTAAATTGGGTGAAAATAACAATTTATGGGGCGGAAATAACTGTAAGAGGCCTTGTTGGTCCCTGGTTTAGCCCACGTTAGAGGGTTCTTTGTGGGTAAAACCCTGTTATGATTTTCCCTTGACATGGTTCATGCTTGGATCCGTCTGATTGACGAGCCATGGGCCATTCTTCTTCGGGTGGGTTGACCAGAGCTATCATACAATTACCCATGCATGAAGTGCAGTGGTCCATTTGTGGGTCGGGTCAGCCTATCCTAACACAATGTCGATTTGTAGAAATAGACCCGAGGTCCTCAAACACAGCCGTGCAATTAGTATCAATTGCTATCATTTTTTATGTCCCCATTTACCTTTTTTAGTATCACTTTGTCAATTACTATCCTTTTTTATTTTTGTCAAGCACTATTAAAAGCAAGAGAACCATGATGTTCGAACTCACAATTTTAAGATTCAACAGAGGGACATGGACCATTAAACCAGCCATTAGCCTTATTGTCAATCATTATCTATTGTTGGCTTCTTTTCCTTAATATCCTATTGATGCATCATCACTCGTTACACGTGAAATAAATTTTAAAAATATATTTTTTATTAAATTTATAAAAAATATAAATTATATGTGTAATTAAATTAAAGACAATTTTCTTTTAACCCCTTAGGGTTGCAATTTAATCCAATAATATAAACAAGTTCTGTGGTTGAAGGAGTTTAATCAAACATCGATTGAATTTGCTTCTTTGACTAAAAAAGTAATCGAATTTTGCCAAATTTGCCAAAGAAGGTGAAAGCTCAAGCACTCGGCAATAGCTATTAAAATCTATCCAAAACCAGAATGACCTCTTCTTTTTTTTTGTTGTTCTTATTTTCAGACCTCGAGAAATGTTCTGCTCTCTATAGTTTGTTCAAGTTCAATTCATTTAAAATACAATGTATAGATATTATTTAGGCGAAAAATATAATAAATAAGATTCTTAACTTAATTGATTAGGTGTTTCATTTCAAATGACCAGAATATGATATACATCAAGCCTCATTGGACATTTGTCTTTTTATATATACTTGAATGCCGAGATTGTGGTAAATTTTACTGGACAATTGTCTTTTTAGATATATTTGAATTGAGCCGAGTCCAACAGAGAATAAAATTTAAAAATTGAACCAAATTCGAATTTAATATAGTCAACACAAGTTGAGCTCAAACAACTTAAATTCTACAAGTTCTACTCAGCAGAAACCAATCTAGTCCATTACCACAAACAAACAAAAATCTGCTCCAATCTTATGTATGTCGACGTTCCCCCACGTGCTTGTGCATATATGCATGTGTGTGTTAGAGAGAGAGAGAGAGAGAGAGTTGTCATATCCATTGTCACTGTTTTATTGCTGGCGAGGATGAAGGGTTGGTATCAAAACAACAAAACAAGTAAGATAATTTAGCAAATGTTGTCAGCTACCACTATCAATGGTCGAGGAATGGCTCTGTCCTACCTTCCATACGATAACCAAACACCCATTACAAAACAAGTACATGTCCAATACCTTAATAACAAAACACAACCCTCTTCACTCCCAAAACCACTCTGCTACTTCTTGTTGAAAGCCCACAAAATTCTTAAATGCCAACATAATGGCTCGATATATGTTTTGGTTAGTTCAAAAATGAAAATATTTCTAAACAATATGAAAATAATTATCACTCTACATACTTGTTTCATTTTTATCCCATGGAGCCGACTACAGTACAAGCATTTAGCTTTTTAGTATCATGCTAAAAAGTTGTTAGGCGTAGAAGACAGTAAATTCTATCACTCGTAAAAGCAAAAGATAAAACAACCAGTTTCACTAGTTGCTTTTTTACTTTATCTTTATATACAAATATTAGTACAATAATAGTGAGAAATTTACAGGATTAACAAATAATTTACAACAATAATAGAAAATTTTACAACATTAGTAAAAAAATTTATAATAGTAGTTGACAAATTTACAATATCACTGAAAAATTTATAACAGCAGACAATAGTAATAAGTAAACTTTAACTAATATGGTGGTAAAAGTATGATTGACACATTTAACCACATTTATTGTAAACACGACACTAGTACATTTCACTGGTGTCATAGATTTATCTTTAAGTTTATATTATTATCCACAGTTCTTATAATATTAACCAAAAGAAAAATAAAATTGGTCTATATACTAATAACTTTAACCATAGTTATTCTAAGCTTACAACATTTGTGAGAAAAATTACCACAGTAGTAGACAAAATTAACACATTTGTGGGCAAACACCCATTACACAACAAGTACATGTCCAATACTTTAGTAACAATACACAACCTGCTTCACTCCCAAAACCACTCAACTACTTGTTTTTGAAAGCCTAAAAAATTGAGTAATGTTAAATGAATTTAAAAATTACACTTGATAATTTCAACCATTGAATAGATATTGTGTTCTAATAAATGTTGATACTTACAATAAAATCAATAGTTGTAATTATCAAGTCTATTTTTTAAATTCATGTAACATTGCTCTACAAAATTTCTTAAATTCCAACATAATGGCTCGGTACATCGTTTCAGTTAGTTCAGAAATGAAAATATTTCTAAACAAAATGAAAAATAAAGAAAAATTTTAAAATCTAGTTTTGAAACTTCTTAAAATATTAAAAAACATTCTAAAACATGAGATTTCAACATCCATTTACTAATTCGCTTTTGATTTCTAAAGAAACCGACGCGTTTTCTTGATTGGGCTACACCTTCTTTTCTGTTACTGTCTCTGCATTGAATGATGAACTTTATTAGTTTTTGCCTCCAACCCGACCATTTAGCGAAAGGATTCCCTCACCTGAGAATTGACGTTCACACACTATTCCTCCCCACTAAAAAGAGTGATTGAAAATCCCGAGAACGTAAAATAAAGATGCAGAAGTGAGAGTACTCCAAGGCTTTCCTCTCTCTCTCTCTCTCTCTCTCTCTCTCTCTCTCTCTCTCTCTCTCTCTTTCCTTGTGGAAAAACAAAATGAAATTTTAATCATTCATCTCCATTGTTACAAATATTGAATGACAATTCATATCCACCACAGGACAATGTACTTGGAAAAAAGCCAAAAGGGCAGGGACAATAAGCAAATTACTCTTATTGACATGTTGGGAAGGTTCATGCACGGGGAAAGAAAACGGGCTTTTCTTTAAGAGGAGTGGAGTACCCTTTGGCAGATAACTAGTTTGCTTCTCATGAGAAAGACAACTTTATCAATTTAGGCTGAGGGGTTTGAGATCTCACCCAATTATAATGCCCAAAAGGTTTTGGAGTTTACCTCTCTTTTTCGTGTTCATTTGTCCCTTTCATTAGTTGGATGGTTTAGCATATGGGAGAGAATAATAATAATAATAATCATAATGGAATCCTTGAAATAATTCATGAAAAATGCTGTCCACACACTTCTAGATCTTTCAAAATCCGTACCCTCTGTCCCTCGCTGGAAAAAGAGCAATCAGATATAAAAACGGGAAATATTATGTAAACACTGAATACTTAGAATTATCTACTAATAACAAGTATCGATTAAATCTAATAATCACTAGCAAGATTCTAAAACACGTTTGAATTTATGTTTCACATCAAGTTAACAATGCCATTGGACTACCCGTGCGGGTTATCGTGTAGAATTGCTAACTATGAATTTCTTTTCACCAAGAACAAAAATAATTACAGAAATGCAATTTTAAATTACATTCTCAGAACATGATATTGCACAATGAGATGGTTGAACAAGCAGCCACAGAGTTAGCTGAAAAGAAAAAGCAAATTTCACTGCCTCAAATAGTTAAGTTAATAACAACTACATCCAATCTAATGATTACTTCAGCAGACTCCAAGTNGCAGCCACAGAGTTAGCTGAAAAGAAAAAGCAAATTTCACTGCCTCAACTAGTTAAGTTAATAACAACTACATCCAATCTAATGATTACTTCAGCAGACTCCAAGTATCAGTACCAGTACCAATACCAGGGCAATTACCCATATTCTAGTATTTCAAAGAATAAGATAGAGGCCCATTGCAGGACATACCATGCCCTATGCTAGTCCTTGCAATTATACATAGTGAAAAATGACATCCTAATACAAAAGGCTCCCATTACTGCAACGTCTGGGGAGAGTCGGATATACGTCTTTTTATCTTCGTATGCAACAATACTATTTCCGTGAGACAAAACTCATAAAGCCTAAGCCACAACAGAATAAACTTACAGATACACACTGACCCACAATTGAGTATAATGACATGGTTGAGACAAAAGAAAGAAAAATAGCAAAACAACTAACCTAAAAATTAGGAAAAGCTCATAGTAGAATTTTGCTAATTACTGTATTAAAAAGACAAGACCTTATCTCATTGCCAAATTAATAAAACCTGCAAAAGGTACTTTCATCCACAACAAAATCTTACCATCCATCCCTGCATTAATTCCAATCAGTCATACTGTCTCGCCTGTCGTTTGCTGTCAATATATTCAACAAATTCTCAGTTGAACACGGGCAAGTTATGCTAGAAATGATTTCCAAATTTCAGATTCTTCATTCTGTAATTCAGTGACAGCATCACAGTTCCCATGAAAGAGAATTTTGTTAGAACTAGCTGAGGTAGAACAGTAGCAGAGAACAAAACTCACCATGCCAAGCTATCCAGTCACCATATTCCTTTTGTTTCTCAATCTCTCTTTGTTCCAACCCATCTCTGCTTTGAACCAAGAAGGTCTCTCTTTACTCTCATGGCTTTCAACTTTCAATTCATCTTCCTCTGCTACTTTCTTCTCCTCATGGAATCCAACACACCAAAATCCATGCAGCTGGAATTACATAAAATGTAGTAGTGATGGGTATGTTTCAGAAATCACAATCAACTCCATTAATCTTCCAACCACCTTCCCTACTCAGTTTCTCTCCTTCACCTTCCTAACCACCCTTGTCCTTTCAAAAGGAAACCTCACCGGAGAAATCCCGCCTTCGATCGGAAATATGTCGTCTCTGATCACCCTGGATCTCAGTTTCAATGCTCTAACAGGAAAGATACCACCAGAAATTGGAAAATTATCTGAGCTGGAGCTGTTGTTATTGAATTCAAACTCATTGCAAGGTAGAATTCCAACAGAAATTGGTAACTGCTCAAAGCTAACACAGCTTGAACTGTTTGATAACCAGCTTACAGGAAGAATTCCTGCAGAAGTTGGCCTATTACGGACTCTAGAAATCTTTCGTGCCGGTGGAAACCCAAGAATTCATGGAGACATCCCAATGCAGATATCAAACTGCAAAGGACTAGTCTTTCTGGGTCTTGCAGATACTGGGATTTCAGGGCAGATTCCACATAGTTTAGGAAAACTAAAGAGTCTCAGGACTCTATCAGTTTATACAGCAAATCTCACTGGCAAGATTCCACCAGAAATTGGTAATTGTTCAGCCTTGGAGGATTTATTTGTCTATGAAAACCAAATTTCTGGTGACATTCCAAGTGAACTGGGGTTACTGCAAAATCTGAAAAGGCTGTTACTGTGGCAGAATAATCTGAGTGGGATTATTCCAGGAACTCTTGGTAACTGTTCATCTTTGACAGTCATCGACCTCTCTTTGAATTTCCTAACCGGAGAGCTTCCTCTGTTTCTTGCAAATTTGGGGACATTAGAGGAACTTCTTTTGTCAGGGAACAATATTTCTGGAGAAATTCCACCATCCATTGGCAACTTTTCCAGCTTGACGCATCTTGAATTGGATAACAACAACATTTCTGGTCAGATTCCACCCAGCATTGGGAAATTGAAGGAGCTTTCTCTGTTCTTTGCCTGGCAGAATCAGCTTCATGGAAGTATTCCAACTGAGCTGGCCAACTGTGAGAAAATTCAAGCATTGGATCTTTCTCACAATTTCCTTTCTGGGTCAGTCCCAAAGTCTCTCTTCAATCTCAAGAACTTAACTAAGTTGTTGCTGATATCAAATGAGCTTTCTGGTGGAATTCCACCGGATATAGGAAATTGTACCGGCTTAACCCGTTTGCGACTCGGATTAAACACATTAGCTGGTAAAATTCCTTCAGAGATTGGGCACTTGAAGAATTTGAGTTTCCTTGAATTGTCAGAAAATCAATTTACTGGAGAAATACCCCCAGAAATCGGCAACTGCACAGAGCTGGAAATGGTTAATTTGCATGATAATAAGCTCCAAGGCACAATTCCTACCTCATTGGAATCACTTGTTGAACTCAATGTTTTAGACCTTTCCATGAATAGCATATCAGGTACAATCCCGGAAAATTTGGGCAAGCTAGTACTTTTGAACAAACTGGTATTGAATGGAAACAATATCACTGGTTCCATTCCAAAATCACTGGGCCTCTGTAAGGATTTGGAACTGTTGGATTTGAGCAGCAACAGAATCAGTGGTTCAATCCCAGATGCGGTTGGTCACTTGCAAGAATTAGATATCCTATTGAATCTGAGTTGGAATTCTTTGACAGGGCACATCCCAGAAGGCTTTTCAAATTTTTCGAATCTTGCCAACTTGGATCTCTCTCACAACATGCTGACAGGAAGCCTTCGAGTGCTCGGAAGCCTTGACAATCTTGTTTCCCTGAATGTCTCGTACAATAATTTCTCAGGTTCTCTCCCTAATACCAAGCTTTTCCAAAGCCTTCCTGCCACTGTTTTTGCTGGAAACCAAGAGCTGTGCACTGCAAGGGAACAGTGCCCTGTTAATGGAAACCTACATGGAAGGAAATCCATGAGAAATCTTACAATTTGTGTTGTAATCAGTATAATAGCGACTATGATAATCTTAACTGCTGGAGTAATCTTATTTATCAGATCTTGCAGTAAAACATTCAAGGAGAATGATGAAGAAAATGCTATGAAGTGGGATTTCACCCCATTCCAAAAGCTACGCTTCTCTGTAAATGATATTGTAACAAAGCTTTCAGAATCTAACATTGTAGGGAAGGGTTGTTCAGGAGTAGTTTATCGTGTCGAGATGCCAATGCAACAGGTCATTGCAGTGAAGAAGTTATGGCCAACGAAGAGTGGTGAGCTTCGACAGAGGGACTTATTTTCTGCAGAAGTTACAACATTGGGATCAATAAGGCATAAAAATATAGTGAGGCTTCTGGGCTGTTGCAACAATGGGAAAACTCGATTGCTCTTGTTTGATTACATCAGTAACGGAAGTTTGGCAGGATTGTTACATGAGAAGAACATAGTTTTGGATTGGGACGCAAGGTTTAAGATAATAGTGGGAGCTGCTCATGGTTTAGAATATCTTCACCATGATTGTATTCCTCCTATCGTCCATCGCGACATCAAGGCCAACAACATATTGGTAGGACCACAGTTTGAAGCTTTTCTTGCAGATTTTGGACTTGCAAAGCTTATGAATTCTTCAGATTGTTCTAGGGCTTCCAACATAGTAGCAGGTTCTTACGGGTACATAGCTCCTGGTAAGCATATTTTCTTTAAAGTACTATGATTTGTTCAGCATTTTCTCAATGCATGTTCCACTGAACAAATATACCTGAAGCTCTGTAGAATTGTTAAGCAATCCTTCTAAACAGTCCTCAATTCAGTAAATCATTGTGTAAATCAGTTATCAAGTAATGTTCAGGATTTTTAGTTTACTTGTGTACTTTCAATTGGTTCAGACATCATGCTCTAGACAAAAAAGATTCATGTAGCCAAAAATCCTTCTAAACAGTCCTCAATTCAGTAAAACATTGTGTAAATCAGTAATCAAGTAAAGTTCAGGATTTTTAGTTTACTTGTGTACTTTCAATTGGTTCATACATCATGCTCTAGACAAAAAAGATTCATGTAGCCAAGTGGAAGTCTTCGGTACAAGGACAATATTTCAAGTTGAGCTAGTGGATTTGTTAGATTGTCATTGTTGCGGGTTTCAGAAAGAAATTTCTATCATTCTTATTAATTCCTGGGTTTAGATTTCTCTTATACCACCAGGTCAAATTTCACTAAAACATTTTTCCACAGTTTCTCAGTTTTGAATTACTCGTGCAGCCTGATTGATTCAAATCCTTAATTTTCACTGCCTTCTAACTAAATCCTTATAGAGGTTAAGTAGTTATGACTATAAATTTTGCATACATCTGACTCTACAGTTGGTCCTGAAATGTAGAATATGGATACAGTCTGCGGATCACAGAGAAGAGTGACGTGTACAGCTTCGGCATTGTGCTACTAGAGGTCCTAACAGGGATGGGACCAACAGATAGCCAGATTCCAGAGAGCATGCACATTGTCAGTTGGGTTAACAAGGAACTGCGGGAAAAGCATAGAGAATTCACAACAATCCTTGATCAACAATTGCTGTTGCGGTCTGGAACACTAATTCAAGAGATGCTTCAAGTCCTAGGGGTGGCTCTACTGTGCGTGAATTCATGCCCCGAAGAAAGACCCACAATGAAAGATGTCACAGCAATGCTCAAAGAGATCAGGCATGAAAATGAAGATTTTGAAAAACAAAATTCCTACAGCAAAGGCATGGTAGCCAACCCAAACGCAGCTGCTCACTGTTCTAGTTTCTCTAGATCATCTGAACCTCTTATTAAATCTCCTCTCCAGTTACCATAGTTACCCCATCTCCTTGTATCTGAGTGACATGATTCTTTATAGTAAGAAAATAAATTTGCACAATTTTTTAAGACATGAAGTACCAACTGGAATTTTTACCCATGGTAGCACCACAATAAATTTCTGCTTCATTCTATTTGGGTTGTTCCTTATTTTTCTGACTTTTTCCATCAAGTATTAAGATAAAAGAAATGTCCATCTAATCCATATACCTATCACACTAATAGGATCTGTTAATGAAATTAAGAAAATGACAGTTGAGTCGTTCCTTTTAAAAAGGGCAGCACACTGCACGAACATTCTGGCCACCATGAGGTCTAGAAATGGTCAAATGTACACAACGCAGCCTAACCCTCATGTGCGGAGAGACTTTTTCCCTGATTCGAGTCTCTAATACTTAAGTCACAATGCATCAGCCTTGCTGCTCTACAAAGACCCACCATTTGGATCCTTCCTTCCAAAAGCTTTAAAGCTATAGGGAAATGCAGTTTATATTTCACTCAGGAAAATGTGTCGAACTGTTAAGAGCTTGTTAAATTGATAGAATATACACCTACATGAAAATGCCAACATGCCTCTAGAAACTATATTAAGGTTCAAACATGCAAACAATGTCTAGCAAAATTGGCTCTCGAATTACAAAGGTATGAAGCACTTTGTAAATGACTAAAACAACGTCACAAAATTCAGATAAAAAATCACATCTATGAGCAACACAAGTCTATTTCAAATAAAAAAAAGAGCAGCGCAAGTCTGACATATTAGCAAAAAGTTGGAAGCTATTGTAACAAGGAATATATGGTCATGGCTCAGCTAGCACGTGCAGTTCCCCAAACTGGGGCCCTAGAAAAGANAAAGCTATAGTAACAAGGAACATATGGTCATGGCTCAGCTAGCACGTGCAGTTCCCCAAACTGGGGCCCTAGAAAAGAGAGATGTAGCTTTCAAGCCCACTGGGTTGGTTGTCAGGCAGAAGTGGGCTGATAAAAAGCCATGGTCGTGACAAAATCTTTGTTGGCATGAACCAATCAGCACAGAATATGGGGAAACAAATGGCCCATCATTCCCTACCAACTCTCCCAACCTCTCTTTCAGGATAGATGAACAGACATCATGCTCCACGTTCCTGAAAGATACATTGCTTCAGTCATTTGACATCAAACCATCTTGGGTCCACAGGTAGGTTACAGTACCTTATCAAACTTCAATGGCTAAAAATGAAAGGAACCATCCCTAGACCCAGTTATATTTTATCTTTCCTCCCATATAATTCAAATAATATTTTGTATCATTTATGCTACAATCTTGATATCCCATAAAAAAAATGCTACCATCTTGATATGGCTCCAACCATATTGTCTTTTCAGGCAAAGCCTCGTTAACAAGTATCTCAAAACTTATTCACATCTAATTTTCTTGAGTAATAAACTTATATCATAAAACCATAGTGTTTAACATCTTTTAGTAATTCCATTATTAGTTAAAATTAAAATATCGGTTTAAGCCAATGCCCAAATACAACTGCATGATGAGGATCATGCATCTGACAATGAAGCCACAAGTTATGCATGAATCGGGACCTTGTAATTCTTGCAGATGATGTGGCCATGCTGCTGTCCGCATAATCCTCATTGTGTGGCTGTGTTTGGACAAGGTCACATTGTCGGCTGCACAATCCTCATCATCCAGCTGCATTTGAAAAAATCCACACTGTGAATTGTTCTGTAAGCCTCGTTCATCCAACTTTACATTACTTTTGAAGTATAAAACTGCTGGTGTGAATTTCGTCTGAACTTCAAGCGAAGCCAACTTTGCTTTACTTCTGATGTATATGAATGTTAGTGTGAATTGAAGTACAAAACTGTTAGATACCACATACCAATAGGAAAAACACAGATAGAATACAATCAAGAAATAGCAACAATTTTAAATGAATGCAATTAGCCTCCTAAATGCTTTAAGAAAATAATGCTATAGTAGTGATACTAAGCCAGAACATGGCCTACTATGANACATTGTCGGCTGCACAATCCTCATCGTCCAGCTGCATTTGAAAAAATCCATACTGTGAATTGTTCTGTAAGCCTCGTCCAAACTTCCAACTATCCAACTTTACATTACTTTTGAAGTATAAAACTGCTGGTGTGAATTTCGTCTGAACTTCAAGCGAAGCCAACTTTGCTTTACTTCTGATGTATATGAATGTTAGTGTGAATTGAAGTACAAAACTGTTAGATACCACATACCAATAGGAAAAACACAGATAGAATACAATCAAGAAATAGCAACAATTTTAAATGAATGCAATTAGCCTCCTAAATGCTTTAAGAAAATAATGCTATAGTAGTGATACTAAGCCAGAACATGGCCTACTATGACAAAAAAGAGTATTAAGCCAGAAAATTAACAGACTTGGAAGTGCATGATTATATCATGTCATGGTTGAATACAAGATCTAAGTCCAATAAGCTAATTCCACACTTCTTGGAACACAATTCAGTCCAAAATTTTACGTCGAGAATCCCATCACGCACTTTGAAATGTCCCACATCTGATCAGCAGTTTCTTTTTCCAAGATTGTCCAAGATTTTCTGTAAGCATTCGTCCATATACACGCACAAGAGCATAGACACATATGGGCCAAATGTTGTTACCATAGTCATTCAGTTGCTTCCGCAGCAAACCCAAACAGCTTATTGCCAGTTTCAAAGCAAGACGCCATGGTGGCAGTGGAAAGAACTATGATAATAACTTCATTCAACACATATAAACACATGGAGAAATTCCATTCACTAGTAATTTAGTTTATCTCATGATATTGAGGTCCTAGAACCTACATATTCACTCGATGGCATTTATCTTTATTACTTCTCCATCTAGGACCATACATGTCAATATATATTGCAATCATACATGATTGGGCACTGCACAAGGACCGTTAAAAAATGTGAAATAATCACAGATATTGTGGTTGAACCCTCATTTTGAACAAGAATACAGGAGGGATATTACATGTGCAAAGTTTCACATATTACATGTGTAAGAATTGCAATATAACAACGTAACATATACATCATCGGCCGTTGCCAACCAAACTCCAAGAACTGAAGTGAACTGAAAAGAATACATGAGGAATAAGAAAAAAAAAACATGATTAGAACAATATATGTTTACCATATAGAACAGCAGCTATGGACTCATAGCTATTATGAAGACAACATGACACACCTGAAGGCATAGCAGCATGTAGCCTCAGGGAAGCTCAAGCAAAGTTACTAATTACAGCTTCCTCTCTGGATGCCACTTTATGCTGCATCCAACACTTTTAGCAGATGGGAAAAAGAAATTATTTGAGCTCGTAACCACTGATCAATAATGCTTCCACTCATTTTCTATTAGCCTTTCCTTTTTACTAATGAGAAATAGCCAATGCATTCTTAAGGAGGAGAAAACAGGATTAATAATAAGAAATAAACAAATATGGATACCTGGGCTTTTGGACAGATGGTACTGGTTGGCCACTGAGAACACGGTCTATTGCTAAGCTTAAGTCCCTAGACAAAGTTTTGTGAAAGGTTATTAAAAATTTATGAAAGAAATAAGAAGTTGTGAGGACACACTTATATTTAATAAAGCTAGAATTGCACAAACCAACCTTCCCGTGACTCGAACAGTATTACTTGGTCTTGAATCATCAAATTGGCCATGATACACAAGCTCAAAGGGCCTACGGCCATCCTGCCACAAAATGATAAAATTAAGCTCATGCTGACAATGGCAAATAACTTGGTTTTGTAATTACATTGAGTGGTAGGCAATACCGAAAATTAGATCAAAATGACTGAAATAGGATGAGGAATTGAGAGGATGACTGTAAATTGAGCACCTCTGAGCAGAAACTAGATAAGACACTACAGTTGGAATTGGAAATACTTAAAAAATCCATGTAAGTCCGAGTACCTTTTTGAATAGGAAAAAATCTGGAGTGCAAACAGNTGTAAATTGAGCACCTCTGAGCAGAAACTAGATAAGACACTACAGTTGGAATTGGAAATACTTAATAAATCCATGTAAGTCCGAGTACCTTTTTGAATAGGAAAAAATCTGGAGTGCAAACAGCTCCAAAATCTTTTGCAACATCTTGTGACTGCATATAAGCATACTATTCAAACACTGTCTTTTGAGGATAATATATATTCACCAATATAATGATTTCAGGAAATGGACACCAGTCAGATTGATGGGAACATAATCTCTACAAGCAGGATACTAATTACAAGATTAGAAAAATTGTTGGATTCCAACTTCCATACGTAGAATTTCCCGTCCGTCACAGACTACATATTTGTGTGTTTATATACATATGTGGAATTGTTAAAAGACCACACCCATGGCATCGGACAGTTCTTTGGGCTAAAATGAAAGGAAAGGTTTTGCCAAAGCAGGTCCTTGGTGCAGTGTTTGCTGCCTTACCTATCACATATGCAGTGAGCATAATCTTATCCAAGGCATATCCAAGGTTTTCCTTCACCTTTTGAGTTATTGATGGTCAAAATCTATCCAAAGCAGCAGAACAGACTGAAAAGAGGTCCTAAAAGGTTATTTAAGCAGTCATATGTTTTTTCAATGATACAAAGGGGATTCCCTCATGATACAATGGCTCACTAAACATTTTCTTGCTAAACCTTACTAGTTACTACAGTAGAAGATCATCGTTAGCTTTGCTCTTGTTTGAAACTACACACCTTTTCATTTCCCAATAGGGAGGTTAGTATGGTATTTCAACTAATTAGCTCAGCGTGCTGTCAATGTTAATGAAGCTATAACCTTAGAGATAGATTCAGATATTATTCACACTGTTCTCCACATTTGATCTCAGACAATAACACCATTTTGATATCACATGTCAGACGTTTTACATCAAGTAATACCAGAGATGATGCTGTGTGCCTAGCAAATGGTTAAGGTGCTAGCAGGAAGATAGTCTATAGTCAATTATCTCNTTGTGTGCAGTGTTATTTAAGGCGTAAAGCGAACCGAAGCGACCAAGGCTCCTAACGCCTAGGCGAGAAGCGAGANTCTTTCTATGGTACAACTTCCAGGAGATATTACCGATAAGCTATTGCCTATTCTAGGATATTGCTTTTAAAGGACTAACGAAGGATGCATAGATTCTTCCGACCAAAAAAGTATACAGGCAAAGTATGCGGAAGTGTTGAGTCTGTTGACCAAAACAAGGCCAGTTGTGGTAGCCTGGAATTCGATGGCCATAAGCAACAACTATATCACATTTTACAATAAGGTATAAAAATCACCACAAAAAATGAAGCAGGAGGAGAGCAAGAAGCTTACCTCATCATAAAGATATGGGAAAGGATAGTTAAATAACTTGGCTTCTTCTGCCATGAATTCTGGTCCATCCTGTGAGGAAAATAGCTCAACTCGGGAGAAATCAAATAATGGCTTAACACAGCTCAGAACTAAAACTATAGTGTCATCTGTTCTGAACCTGTGGGTGAGTTGCAGCAGAGTTTGAAGATATCGCTACTACTGCAAGCCCTTTCTGCAACAGAAAACAAGAACTTCTGAATATGCAACTTTCTTTGTAGAGTCATCAATTTAACCAAGTGGATGGTAAACATGACATAAGAAGCAAGTGAATCAGGATGAAAATGGATCAGCTACCTGCCTACCAGCATATAGAAAGTTGAAAGCTTCACAATATCTTTTTTCAGGTGTTTGACAAATGGACAGTGGTTGCAAATAAACATAACCTGCCACCACGTTGTTATAAGCAACTCATAACTGTTCTATATTAATAAAGAGAAAAAAACTAAATTGTGATGTCTGGTGAGATTGAGAAGCCGCATTAGGATTGTCGTTTGGGGTAGCTATGAGGCCAATCATCCAATTGGCTTAGCCTGGCCTGGTGTTGTTCTGCAGGGCTACTAGGTCAGGCCTATGAATCCTGATCAAAATGACATTATTTGCAGATTGAAAATTTTCCATGGTAAATCACAATAGGAAATAAGGTGCATGCAATCTCACTTAAATTCTTTATGATCTACTTTATGGACCTTTTCTTTCATGCCTGAGATCTTGAACATCTTAACGAATTCATATAAGCGCAAAGATTCTAAATTCCATGTGAAAACAGCACTCACTCAATATGTGTGCGTTTGAGAAAATGCATAATCAAACCTGAGCCCAGAGTTTGCAAATGCTTCATTCATACGTAATGATGTGTATGCATTACTACTTAGCTAACTAACTTTTTGTCAGCTAAAATCTTCCCTAGTTATGTAAGGCTCTGTAAAGGTACTAAACATTGATTGTTTGAAGTTACTGTTACCTATTAATCAAAACCATTGGTCTACCTAATTTGCAAACTAATGGGTAACAATACAGNCTAACTAACTTTTTGTCAGCTAAAATCTTCCCTAGTTATGTAAGGCTCTGTAAAGGTACTAAACATTGATTGTTTGCAGTTACTGTTACCTATTAATCAAAACCATTGGTCTACCTAATTTGCAAACTAATGGGTAACAATACAGCCATTACAATATTTGCAAGGCCTTATCTCGATACCAAGAACTAAAATAGCGTCATTTCATGTAATATATCAAGGTGACACTCCCATCATTAGCTATGATAGACACAGTACACGGCAATGGACCATTTTGAATAACAGAGTTGTACAGTTAAACAGAACGAGAAAAGTCATTCAATTNAAGGCCTTATCTCGATACCAAGAACTAAAATAGCGTCATTTCATGTAATATATCAAGGTGACCCTCCCATCATTAGCTATGATAGACACAGTACACGGCAATTGACCATTTTGAATAACAGAGTTGTACAGTTAAACAGAACGAGAAAAGTCATTCAATTTTCATGAAACAAATTAACGCAACCAAACAGCAATCAACAAGATAAATAGAATAACACAAATTTATCCACACCATAGCAACAAAACAACAATGAAAAGTAAACCAATTTATTAAGAACAATGAAAGACTTGTACCAGTAATGCTGGATATGATTCAAATTCGTCCAATTTCCACGTTTTCAAAGTAAGCGGCTCTTGAAGCTAAATGGGTCGGTCCACAACAAGAAAACGCAAATCAGATTTCAAATTTATATGAAGAATTCTTCAATAATTCAATGCACTTATAAAAAAAACATGCCTAGATATATGCATGCCCGCCTACACATATGTAATTAAACCTGTATATATATATATACCTCGAAATGGGGAGCTCTGAAACCAAGGGAGACTCTTTTCGACTCAGTTCTTGCGGCTCGGATTACAAATTTTCTTGCGGGTACGGTGCTCCTGCGTTGCAGTTGCAGAGGAAAATAACCCAATATTGAGGAATAACATCGTAATGAAGGAAAAGAGTCAGACTTGGTACTTGCTAACGGGCACGGAAGACTTGGTAAACATGCGCCAGAGGAAGACACAGTTACAGTTCTAGCAGCCATGTCTACGCGGGGGGGAGGGCG